>CM063506.1:139322433-139359933 GCA_032207245.1 Pardosa pseudoannulata
CGGACATGTATAACTACTATATAACATAATTGTCAGTATTCACCACAGCGAACATTAATTATCTCAAAAATGGAAAATGATATATTTTTTTTTGGTTATTTTACAGAGATCCTAATGTCTATACAGACATGGGAAAATAACAGAAATTAAAAATTATTTAAAAAAACATCTTGTCAAATTAAGGTTTGACTCAATAGATAAATGTTATAAATTTTAAATTCCATTTAAAGCAATAAGGAATTTGTAATTTTGTCAGATCTATTTTATAGGTAATATTAAATATATATTAAGTTAAATAATAATATGCTTTGTTGCGATCGCATGGGAAAATTATCATTTTGTAAGAAAGATTTTATGACAGCAGGTCTGTCTTTAGATTTGGCAAAATATTTTTTTCTTAACGCAGTTGGCAGTACAGGCGCTGTATGCCTTTATGCCAATACAAGGCTGCGAATCTGTTATCCATTTAGTACCACCCGAGGAACAAGTGTAGCTTAAGGTATGCTACAGATTCTAGTAACAATTTGTCGAAATATATAAGTATTAGAAAATAATAAGTACCAGCTGAATGACAGAAGTTATATGGGGATTTTTAAGTAATTCGTCCGTCAATAAATGCATCTATCTGAATATAGAGTTTCTATTTGAAGCTTGGATTCTCATTCCCAGCAGAACAGGAAAACAGAGCTATTTCATATTTGAACGTACTCTATTATAATATTATAACGAATACTTAGTAAACTCCATAAGAAAACCTTGAGTGGACGAATGTCTTCCCCCTCCATAAAAAATACTTATAGAGCAATTTGTCGCAACGTCACGAACTACTATAATGCCCTTCCCATTCATTTTCACGTTTATAATAGCCAATAGACAAACAATAAACTGCCTTTCCGTTTGAAAATAAAGCCAGAATTGTCATAAATTGAGATTTGCCCTTCTGCGTGAAATCGCCTTATTGCTTTGAAAAAAGTACTGTTAGATATATATTAAACACACACACATACAAAAAAATCCTTCCTATCATTGTATATTGTTATACATATGTTCCTTGTGTCCTAGTCTGATGTTATCATTTCGTTTCAGTTCGCCCTCCTTGTCTTGGTCGCCCTTGTGGTGTGCACCTTGGCCCAGTGGCCCTACACCGGCTACTACAACACCCATCACGCCGTCTACCCCTATGCCTACAACTATGGTGTCTACAACCCAGCTGTTAACTACTGGTGGAAGTGAATGAATAAATAAGGTAATATCCTTTTAATCATTTTTTCGCAATGATTTCCAAATTATCTAATTTTGTGTACACTTTTTATAATTTTCGTTACAATGAGTACCTCACGTAAAAAAAAAGCAAAAAACCATTTACTCTAAGGGGATGTGAACTTAATATAAATTATTTAAGTAGAATTTTATAAATTATTATAAATTATTTATAAATATTATATAAATTATTATAAATTATTTATAAATATTATATAAATTATTATAAATTATTTATAAATATTATATAAATTATTATAAATTATTTATAAATATTATATAAACTATTATAAATTATTTATAAATATTATATAAATTATTTAATAATTTTTATAAATTATTTAATTTTTAAAATAATTTATACTTTTTATAAATTATTTAATTAGAATTGTGAAATTATAAACACATATTATTTAAATAAGTAAATGCAGCGTACTAAATGTTTATTGAAATCGGATAAGATTTTTGAAAATTTAAATTTTTAAGAAATTTTTTTTAATTTTCAAAATGATTCTTACTACTTAATTTTTCTAGATTCCTACATAATTCTTGCCTAACATTTTTAATATACATTAAAATAAATTAGTTTCCATTTCGAGTATCCGTCTTAAATTCCGATTTTATTAAGATTATTAAAACCCAATTTAAATTTAGTAAAGTACGAATTAGTTAATATAATCGAAGGAATAATTCTTTAATAGGGTTAATAGACTACATTAATGATAAAAGTTAAAATTTTACGAGGAAGTTAAAACTTGCTTAGATTAGATCAGTTCTACATTTTTATATAGCTCAAAGTAATCAAATATAAACGTAAAATTGAAATAGAATATGCAAGATATAAAGTTTAGAATATAAAGTTTCTAGAGCATAAAGTTTATGTAGGTTTAAATTTTTGACGAAATCATGTTTTATTTAAGTGAAACATAAAGGGAATTTTTCTAAATCGACTACTATTTTAAATGATAGGAGATAATAGAATTTACCGTGAAGTTGACGCGTTGCTTACATTAGAACAAATGTTTTATGCTTCTTTCAATCTAATCGGGAATATGAATTTCCAGATATTTAACTAAAATCAAATATAAAGCATAATTTTTTATAGAAGGACAATTTTGAAACCTTTCTATCTGTTTTCGATTTGATTAATCCATGTGTGGCAAATAGTAGAAAGTACCACTTATAAGAAAAAAAAAAAACTTAATTTTCTTAAGATTTTTAAATGTATTTTCTGTGAAAATCTAAAGTATTGGCTTAAAAAAATGGAAATGATAATTATTGATAAAAATTAACACATGGTATTCTATATTAAAATGTATTTAATCACGTAAACTTACTTTTATTTTTAATATTTTAAAAGGTATTAAAATGATAAATAATGTAAAAATTAGAAAAATATTTGCGAGAAATTTGATGATATTTCAAATCTAATTTATATGGATATATAAATATTGCTAGATTTTTAAATTATCAAAGTAGTTGAAAAATACTTACAATTTTAATTTTTCTGTATGACTTATATTCAGAGGGATATATATACATATATATATATATATATATATATATAATATATACATATATACACATACACATATATATGTATATATATATATATATATATATATATATATATATATATATATATATATATATATATATATATATATATAATATATATATATATGTGTATTATATATATTTATATAAATGTATATATATACATATATATATATATATATATATATATAATATATACATATATACACATACACATATATATGTATATATATCCCTCTGTTAAGCAAGGGTTAGATATATGCTTTATATAATTAACTTCAATAGCGAACTTGTAAGTTTTACATTTATAAATTTATATTTGTCAATAAACAGACATTAACGTCAGAACTTTATGTTTCAGGACTGGTAACTACTGGACTGGCAATGGTTCCCATCCCGGATTATGGACTTGATGACGCATCGGACAAAATGACTCTTCCCTTTCTGTTTCGATCTACTTTGTTGCAAGATTTCTCTGTGTGACAAAACCCTTCCTGTTACCTTTTCTATGTTGATTAAATACAAAAAAATGCCCAAAACTGTGTTTTTATTTCACTTTGTGGTCTTTGCTTACTAAGCAGATTTGGTATTATATGTGCTGGGGTGAGACAGATAACTTTTTACTTGTTTTAAAGAGTAAAATACAGAAATGTAGGTATGGAGTAGGACTTGGTTTTTCAGATTAAACAAAATTTAATTTACCAGTTTCACTGAAAAACAATGTTACCTTTATTGTAAGGTTCATTCTGATTCTTTCTTTATATGATAAAAGGGAAATGAAATTTGTTAAAAGTAAAGAAACAGAAATGTAGATATGGAGTAAGTTTTGGTTTTCAGAACTTTACAAAATTTGGTCTACATGTTTCACTGAAATACAATGTAATACTTATATATAAAGTTTATTCTGAGATTCTATTGAGATGGATTCATTCTTTGGGATAGAAAGGGAAATTAAAATCAGCAAAAACTTTCTGTTTGGCAGAAAGTGACCGAAATGCAAATATAGAGTAGATTTTGGTTTTCAAAATCATACAAAATTTGATTTACCAGTTTCACTGAAAAATGTTATCTTTATTTGTAAGGTTCATTCTGATTCTATCGACTTTTATTCTTTCTTTATATTATAAAAGGCATATAAAATCAATAAATAGTTTCTAGTGGAAAGAATGTAAGAGAAATCCAGATATGGAAATGGATTTTAGTTTTTCGAATCATATAATTTTTAATTTACCAGTTTTACTGAAAAACAATGTAGTACTTAGACGTAAGGTTTTTTCAGATTCTTTTGATATGATTCTTTCTTTATACTATAAAAGACAAATAAAATGAGTAAAAATTGGTGGAAACTAGTCGAAAGAAAATGACAGTAGATTTTGTATCTTAAAATCATAGAAAATTTGATTTACCAGTTTCACTGAAAAATTATCTTTATTTGAAAGGTTCATTCTGATTCTATTGGCCTGGATCTTTTCTTTATATTGTAATAGGCAAATAAAATTAGTAAAAAGCTTCTAGTGGAAAGAATGTAAGAACGATGCAGATATGGAAATAGATTTTAGTTTTCTGAATCATACAAAATTTGATTTACTAGTTTCACTGAAAAGCAATGTAATACTTAGACATAAGGTTTATTCCGATTCTTTAGATGTGATTCTTTCTTTATACTTTAAAAGACAAATAAAATGAGTAAAAATTGAAACTAGTTGAAAGAAAGTAACAGAAATGTAGATATGAAGTAGATTTTGGTTTTCAAAATCATAGAAAATTTGATTTACTAGTTTCACCGAAAAATATTATCTTTATTTGTAAGGTTCATTCTAATTCTATCGGTCTAAATATTTTCTTTACATTATAAAAGGCAAATAAAATCAGTAAAAAGCTTCTAGTGGAAAAAATGTAAGAAAAATGCAGGCATGGAAATAGATTTTAGATTTCTGAATCATACAAAATTTGATTTACCAGTTTCACTGAAAAGCAATGTAATACTTAGACATAAGGTTTATTCCGATTCTTTAGATGTGATTCTTTCTTTATACTTTAAAAGACAAATTTGAGTATAAATTGAAACTAGTTGAATGAAAGTAACAGAAATGTAGATATGAAGTAAATTTTGATTTTCAAAATCATAGAAAATTTGATTTACTAGTTTCACCGAAAAATATTATCTTTATTTGTAAGGTTCATTCTAATTCTATCGGTCTAAATATTTTCTTTACATTATAAAAGGCAAATAAAATCAGTAAAAAGCTTCTAGTGGAAAAAATGTAAGAAAAATGCAGGCATGGAAATAGATTTTAGATTTTAGATTTCTGAATCATACAAAATTTGATTTACCAGTTTCACTGAAAAGCAATGTAATACTTAGACATAAGGTTTATTCCGATTCTTTAGATGTGATTCTTTCTTTATACTTTAAAAGACAAATAAAATGAGTAAAAATTGTGGTGGAAATTAGAAAGTGACAGGAATGCAGATATGAAGCAGATTTTCGTTTTCAAAATTATGCAAAAAAATACGAGTTAACAATTTCAATGAAAAATGATATAACACTTATTAATAAGGATCATTCTGATTCTGTTGAGATTAATTCTTCATTTATGCTTAAAAAAGCAAATAAAATAAGTAAAAATTTAATAAATAAGAAAGAAAGAAACAGAAATTTAAATAGGAAGAAGGACTTGCTTTTGAGAACTTTATTAAATTTCTTTTCCTAATTCACTGAAAAATAATATAATACTTGTTTATAGGGTTCACTCTGATTTGATTGAAGTGAATCCTTTCATTATATTAAAACAGATAAATAAAACCAGTAAATATTTGCTAGTTGAAAGATCTTTTGCTATGAAGATGTCAAGAATGCCAATAAAGGAGTAATGATGATAAAGATTATATAAATGCTGGAAAAAAGTAACAGTTGACTCTAAAAAGTTTTAAGAATAAATTTCCAAAGGAATAATTAATTTTTAATCTGGAAAAGTTTTAGAAGTTACCTAGTTATAAAATATTCGAGCTACCACAAAATGCTGAAAGAGTTTAAGTAAAAGGAATTAATTTCGATTTGACAAGAGGTAATGCATGGTAATTTTGTCAAAACCAATTAATAGCAATAATTTATAAAATAGATATGCATTGGTTAAGTTAACAAAATTAAATTGTAAAAACTAATGAGCCTCTGAATAAAATCTGGGGCTTGTAAGCTTTTTATATAAATAAAAACTTGGTTGGAATGTTGATGTTTTTTAGCACTATATTCATTCCTGTGGTATAAATTGGACCAAACACAACAGTTAGATAAAAAAGTAAATGTTAAATCAGAGAAAATAAAAATCTCTCCTTATGAGCTGAAATAAGAAAAAACTGATGACAAATCAGAAGACAATGGGCAGTAAAAAAGGAACAAAAAAGAAAGGTCAGAAATCAAATTATATCATGTATATTAATCAGATCTTTCTTTGAAATAATAGTAATTTTAATAGATAGTTGAACAGTGTGTTTTATTTATACTTTATACAGTAGTTTGAAAGTTAATCAATATCGTATAAGTGTAGGTAAATCTAAGATAATATTTCCTGTTACGGTCGATTTTTGTATTCTAGCTCAGAATGATTAGTGTTTAAGAACGTGTGTTTGATTTTTCACTTAGTTTGTGTTAGAGGTCATACAATTGTAAAATCGACAACAAATTAGATTTTTCAGAGAAAATATTGTGAAAAGGGATTCGGTTCTGAACGTTTTAAAACAATCCGCGTAAAAAATTCCAATATTGAGATGAATTTTGAATAAAATCGTGTCTGCAGTTTACTGTAAACAACTTACAAAACTTTAACTTGATTTCTCTCAAATTATGTTTTTTTTCCATGTTATCTCAAAAAGTTTTTAATATGTTTTCATGAAATTTTTACAGATTGTATACAATTCAATTTTCATCTGATTGAACCTAAATTTTATTGTAAACTTCCCAAAATATATTTTTTCTTGAATAAATAAATGTTTAATTTTTAAGGAAAAAATTCATTTTTTAAAATATTTTTTTAAAATATATATGTATATTAATGCATACAAATTTAGGTTCAAAGTTATTTTGAGATTTTGTAGTATGCTTTAAATCAATAAATTTTTTAACTTAATTGTATTTTTAGTTATCCTGCGCGTTAGCCTTAATATCATTTTTGTTAACAACAAATTGTCTCTTATTTAAAAATCTTTTACAAAAATATTTTTTATGTTTCAAAAGGAAAGAGATATGTGTGTAAAGATAATAATTTGTTCTAACTAGGTTAAAAATATATGTTTGTAAAACTGGTAGTTTTCAAGCTATGAAAAATCAAAACTGATAATTATTTTACTTTATTCCGAATTTTAAGTGTCTTAGTACCTTCCGAGACGTAAAAGTTTTAGTAAAACATATTTTCGTCGATTCATGTAAAAAAGTTAGTTCTATAGAAACAATGGTTTTGTACTTTTAAGAACGACCGTTTTACAAGCTTTTTAATAATGCTTTCAAAAATTATTTAGTTTTGTCATTTAAAGAAGTGTAACACAGAAAGTACACACCAAATAAAAAATTAAATTCCTTTTGTAGCAAGATAGTTTTTCTTTTAAAAACTAGATTTTTATATAATATTGAAATATAATATTTGTTTTATTCTGTAAACCTAAATTTTTAAGTATCTCTCATTTTAAAATTAAAAAAAATCTACTGTCAAAAAATCATGCTATAAAATAAAATATATAGCTCGTATTTGTTTTATTCTGTAAACCTAAATTTTTAAGTATCTCTCATTTTAAAATTAAAAAAAAATATCTACTGTCAAAAAATCCTGCTATAACATAAAATATATAGCTCGTATTAATATGACTAAAGTCCGAAGAATAAAAAAGATAATTGGCTTCTGTTTTATATACAAAAATAGTTTTAATCTACAAATTAAAAAAAATATTTTTTGGGTAAATTTATTTTTACTTTTTCCTTATTGGTATACATATTTTATTTAAAAAATTGTGTTGTTCTATATGAAAAACTAAATAGTTTTTGTAAAGTTAAAGCGTTATTAGCGATTTCAGAACAATTTTATTCTAAATAAAGCAGAACATTTTATTTTATATTGAATCAAACATAAACTGGTAAAATAAAAATTTTCCAGCTCGAAAGGCAATGTATTCTTTTAACTTAATTCAGCTGTGACATTATCTGATCTTTTTTAAATATATATCTGTGAAGGATAAGTTTGTAAAGTATGCGAGATTTTCAGTTATTATATGCGGATTTGTATTAAAACTACAATCTCAAATTATCTGATCGCTTAAGATTTCACTAAGTGTATGAATACTCTCATGCCTGAAGAGGACAAGATAATATGAAGAAATTAGTTATAGAATACCAACACTGATTAAAACGTAAATATTTATTTCTATACGACTGTTTAAATTTAAATCAGGAAATAGATAAATATATTGGACTCATTCTCATTTATTTTACTTGGACCCGAGATAGCTTAGTAATCAACGTGAAGGCTATATTCTGAGGATGATGGGGTACCAATTTTGAACCTCACATGCGCTCTAAACATCTCTCTGTATACTTAGAGAACGTGCAGATGAAAATTGTGAATCTGAATACCCTCTCGGTTGGAGGTTGGGAGGTGGTAGAGAAGTACAGAATCAGAAGCAAAAATTCCTCCTTCTGTGGATGATCAAAATTGAGAAAGATATTCCAAGCGTGGTATAACGAATGCCTTACACCCTTCAGGTTAGGTGGCCTGTTGCGAAGTGTCAAATAACCAAACAACATTGCATAATATTGATTTGCTTTTATAAGCACTCTGTGGCTTATAAATCAGACTGAACCAAAAGTCTGCTTTTACACACCACAAAATGATCTCTCAATGAAATACAAGGTGTTTCATATTGAATGGGACAAAAAGAATAGCGCAGTGTGACTGCCGTAATAGATTTATTCAGCCGAAACAAATTTAATCTGTAATTACAATTATACAAGTTTTATTTGGCAACAGGGAAAAATTATCGAATGACGAACTCGCTTCTAGAGGAGCTGTTAAACAAAATGTAGTCCATGCAGAAGAAAGCGTACTGCGTTTTCAAATATGCCAAAACCTCCTCGGTAACTGTTGTGCAAAGACATTTTCGCACGAAATTTGGTAAAAAAAAAAGGGCATGTGGGTGAAGCAGTTCCAGGATACCGGCTGCTTATGCAAAAACTCCATTACAGGGGATATGCTATCACGAGTGTGGCAGGAGCTTAATTTCCATGTAGACATTTGTCGTTTCACCGGAGGGGCACATATTGAACACCTGCAGAAACTTGAATAAATATAGTTTTGAGGTAAATTTGAATTTTTAAATATATTAATTACAACATTCACAATCATGTTTTCTTTTTGTCTCATTTAGTATGAAACACCCTGTATTGCCCGAGGCAACGAAACAGCTGTACTTTCTATTTGTGCCCTACTAACACCGACCTTGCATTTTATGCTATACTCGTGCACAAAAATTTTATCTTTTCGTATTAAATAACGATCAAATAAGTTTTGAAATAATTAAATATATTTCCGAAATTTTAACAACTTTTGCACAAATGCATATTAACTCTTCACACACAAATACATATTGAATCCTCAAGTTCTTTGATTAACAACAAAAGATATTAATTCAAGTTTACTACGCCTTAAAGCTATGTAAATTTTTATAGTGGCATTCAAGTTCTAGGTATCGTAATTTCCAATTAACGCGCCTATTCATTCTTTAATAAGAATAAAACTTTCTTGCGTGAAACCGATTACCTTGTTAGGCATGCATACCAATAACATAAAAGATAATGACAATCCGTTTAGTCACTTTGATTGACGAGTTTTTCTGGTTGTAGAATTCTAAATTAAAATAACTTTATGGATATTAATAAACTACCTTCAGTCAAAAAAGTTACGTGATTAAAATGTTAATTCATTTAACTAAGGTTGAGTAGGAGTGATACTATCTAGTGTATCTTCGTTTAAAATTAGGAAACTGTTTATTTTAGGACGTTTGAAACAAAAATAACTTCAAGTTTAATTAAGATATAAATATCTTGTAAAATACTTATATATATGGTAGTATATATTTAGTAATATATTTATTTCTGGCAGTAGTATTTTATACAGTTTTCGAGTATGTAGGCTGCTGCTTTCCTCAGCCGGATCGAATCCCAATTCTGGAATAGATGTTCATAGCCGTTAGGAATCAACTTTAATTAGGACGTCCAGGTCTGATTAGTCCTCGAGCAAAAAAAAAAAAAAAAAAAAAAAAAAAAAAAAAAAAAAAAAAAAAAAAAGATCAAACCACTCCAATGTCAGCCAATCACTGCTCATGGTTTAAACATTAAGGTATGTACTACAACTACAATATATATATATATATATATATATATATATATCCACATGAAAAGTTGAGCATGAATATCAGAATTTTTTTTCTTTATAAAAACTTATGGGTCATGTTCTTTTTATCTTAGAGGTATTTCCTCTATATTTATACTATAAAATTTAAAAAGTTAAAAGTAATTTTTGACACTTGATTTAAACTAGTGGTTTCTCCTGATCCCCAGGGGTCACTGTGATCTCTGAGGGGATCCGTATTATATAAAAATTGATTTAGGGGTGCTTGAACAGCGTTTGGGAGTACGCGAGAAGTTTTGGACAAAGTAAACTAATTGTGACTCATTTTGATTTTTATTATAATTTTAATAAATAAATTAGTTGCAATTTTTCTTCAATTCACTTTTTTTATCCTTTTCCCATTTACGGCAGTCTGGATAATGCCGAGAAGGAAACACATTGGCGTTATTTGGATCGCTTTCACTGCTGTTTTTTTTCAACAATCCCTTTCCTATTTTTATGTCCGAACGATGGCCGAATGGTAGATCGCTGCTCTTTGGTACTGGAGTTCTCGGGGTTCGAAGCCCGCTGCTTTCATGGATGTTTGCAGCCATTCGGACACGGCTTTAAGCAGTGGGGCCCGGTTTCATTGACCCTCGTAAGCACAACAGTACAACGTAGCGCTCCAAGCCAAACCAAACCTATTTTTATGATAACACTCGCTATTTTGTTACTGAAGAACATAGCACAAACATATATAATTTTATGTTAGTACATCAAGTTAGCCTATGTGATTTGGTTTGGTTTGGTTTTGGAGTGTTATGGTCTACTTTTTGCAACATAAGGGTTAATGAGACCGGGACCTACAGCTTAAAGCTGATTCCGAATGGCTACGAACATTAATGCCACTGTGAGATTCGAACCCACGAACTCCGGTACCGAAGGTCAGCACCCTATCCAATCGGTTCGGCGCGACTATGTGACTAGCATTTAAAAATGATATTTTTATAATTTAAAATACGTGATGTAATTTCAATAGATGTTATTTTAAATATAAAAAATATATTTATATTTTATTTTTACGTTCATTTTTAATTGTTATTTTTATTTTTAATATTAAAAACATCAAAATTTTAGTTTTGTTATACAGTTATGCAGTTTATTTATTTGGGGATTTGGTTGAAGGTGCCTGTCATGAGAAAGTGTCCGTGGGAATAAAAAGATTGGGAACCACTAATTTAAACAAATATAGCAAAATGGCATCTTTTTAAAAAGATAAACAATACAACAGAGTAAGAATTTTAGAAGCATTTCTGATCAGAACACTTTAGAGGCTTATAGTTTTCTTTTTACTTTCAGTGAAAACCTTGAAAGCATAATTACAGTTAATTACTATTTAAATATATATATTACTGTAAAGATGGTTTGATTTAAGAGTTATGACTCTAATTTTGATCTATAATTAGAAATACTTAACCAGGTTTTTGTTTTACTTTCAAACCGAAAATGTCTCCAGATGACCTTGGTTTCTTTACTATCAAAGAAGAAAAAAAATGTAATAGATTAAGTTATAACATTAATTTCGATCTATAAATAGAAACACTTAATCGGGTTTTTGTTTTATTTTCTATGTTGAAAACTTCTCCTTATAACCTTGGGTTCTTAACTATCAAAGGTAAAAAAAAATTCGAATAAGTTATAACTGCTTCTTCTTATTATTATAAAACTTTTATGATATCCTTCCATAAAATGAGCTCTTTTTAGTTATCTTTTACCTGTTTGAAATGAACATATTTCCTTAATTTTTAAATAAACGGTTTTTTTCTTTTTATCCAAATTCAAAATCAATTGGAATCAGCAAAATCAGCAATTGTACTATGACTCAGAAAAGGACCTAAATTTATAAAAAGAACCTAAAAGAATTTGGTTTATGAGGAAAAGACAACTATAAAAGCCTTTTTATGCGTGAACCTGTAAACGTTTAAAAAGTAAAGGATTCATTTTACGATTCTTTTTCCATATGAGGAATTTGAGGATTTCTTGTGCAAATTGAAAAAAAACCTTACACGATGTTTTTTACAGGTAAAGAAAATCGTAAATTGAATGCGTTGCTTTTTCAACACGTACAGGTTGATATATGATAAGGTTTTTAATCAGCTGTTGATAACCACTTGAACAGTGAGGTATAATCAGTCAAAATAATGTCTTTAACAAAATTTTTATTTGTACAATTTAAAGATGAATTTAAATTTTCTGAAAATTAAATTTATCAAGTAAAGGTAATTAATTTCTTTCTACACAAAAAATACTTAAACAAAAATCATGTGAATGTTACAATAAAAAGGCAATTTCTACTGGTATTTGAAGTGTAGCGAATCAAACCTATCATATAATTCCGCGAAACATATCACAATGAAAGACTTAGAAATACATATACGCGTGAACTTAACACACATAAGCGTATATGAATGAGTGAGTGAACAAAGAAAATAGACAGACACACACATATATGTGTGTGTCTGTCGTAAGATGACCGACAATTGTCGATGTTGCCAAGACAATAAAGAAATAAGAGATTTGAAAAAAATTTTTCAATTTTACAACTCCTCTTCAACCTTCACTCAAAATACAGTTTCTTTTAAGTCAAAGAGTTTTTTGCTGGATGAGATCCCGCCTACCCTCCCTCATCCCTTTGGACTAACTTTCTCTTGGTATTTTCCAATTTTTTTGTGAATTAATTTTACAATTTACACTAAATCACAAATTTGTGATGAAAATCACACTCAGTTTATTTAATTTGTGATTAAGTGAATGTTTCAGTCTATTTAGTATGAATGTTATGTGTTTTCTTTGTTAATTCAATTAGATTTTAAATATTCAATTTTTGTAAAATTTTTCCTCAAAATGTTGTTTTTGTTTATGTATCAATTTGTTGAGTTACGATCCCCTCGCCAGATTTCAAACGCCACGCTGCAAGCACGCCACGCACGCAAGCTGCAAGCATGCCAATTTCGCCAAATGTGGTTGAAGCACCAACAAGATCCATGATTAGAAACAGGAGAGTGGGCTAAGAAGAGGAGTTGAATAAAAGGAGAATCAATATGAAAATCTAAATATAAGTGAATACACGAAGTGAAAAAAAATAAAAGAGACATTTTTTCCAGAAAATGAAAATAGAAATCGAGGGATGTTTAAAAAGTCAAATACATCATTAGAAAACAACTGATTTCTGGTTCGAAGCGATAAAATGATAAAACACCTTATCGCATTCAGGAAGAGTCTTGTTTGATATAATTCTCTTATTACATAAATATTATAATTACGTTTTCAATATTAAATTGACGTTTAAAATGTCAATTTAATATTGAAATTAGTCATTGCCTATGTTAAATTTTAAGAATTTTAATTGTCCTATTTAACTTATTTTAGAAACTAAGAAAACATTTTTACCCATTTAACCCCTTAAAGCACAGTTTTTTTTATAAAGGCCGGCCAAAAAAATCTATTTTTTAATATAAAAAATAATTTAGAACGTTGTCTTGCCAAGAAAATTACAAAAATACAAAAATAATCAAAATTTTTATTGCAATTTTGGATTTTGATATCATTGCAGAAAATAGTCGAAATTTATATATATATATATATATATATATATATATATATATATATATATATAATATATATATATATATATATATACATATATATATATATATATATATATATACATATATATATATACATATACATATATATATACATATACATATATATATATACATATATATATATATACATATATATATATATATATATATATATATATATATATATATATATATATATATATATACATATATATATACATATATATATATATATACATATATATATATATATATATACATATATATATATATATATATATATATATATATATATATATATATACATATACATATATATATATATATATATATATATATATATATATATATATATATATATATATATATATATATATATATATATATGTATATGTATATATATATATATATATATATATATATATATATATATATATATATATATATATATATTATATATATATATATATATATATATATATATATATATATATATATATATATATATATATACATATATATATACATATATATATACATATACATATATATACATATATATATATATATATATATATATATATATATATATATATATATATATATATATATATATATATATATATACATATATATATATATATATATATATATATATATATATATATATATACATATACATATATATATATACATATATATACATATATATATATATATATATATATATATACATATATATATATATATATACATATATATATATACATATACACATATATATATACATATATATATATATACGTATATATATATATACATATATATACATATATACATATATATTATATATATATATATATATATATATATATATATATATATATAATACTTAAATAATATGATATGTCTTATATCTTACAATCCCATGTAAATGATAAGTATCTTGCTTTTTACATTGTTATTTTCAATTCCCGATTACTTTCGAGTGTAGAAAATTATAGCAACATAAAATACAGCACCGCTCAAATTACCTCGAGTGTGCACTGTTAGGCCAGTTTAGGCCGCTTTAGTTAACTGGAGCGTGAACGTTAAGGGGTTAAAGGGATGTCTCAAAGGATATTTTTCAACTAGCATATAGCCCGTCATATGACGCGATCAATAAGTTGTTTTTGTAAAGTACCCGGTGAGGCAGGTAAAAAAAAAATGGTTTCTTTTTGGCTGAGAATTATGTGGTACATTCTCAGTAATTTTTTTTAAATCTTAAAACTGCCCTAAAGTCTCTCAACAGTGTGAATGCAGTTTAGAATCAAGTTGAATTCATTAAGAAAGATAATTCAAAGTTTTCTTAGCTATGTGGAAATTATCGTTAAGTTCTTCCCATTTTTTTTACAACAGTAATTAATAGAAGTAAACGAGTGAAACTATCATTTCTACAAAACCCTGGAGGGAGATAGAATTTGTTGTCAATACCGATGATAAAATTTTCATCGCAAACAGAAATAATAATAATTTAAAATTATCACATATGTACCTGATCTATTATTTAAGCCAAATACAAAAGAAAATTATTTACGTAATATCTCAGTTCAGTGATAAAACGTATGAAAATAATGCAACTGGTATTTAAATAATTTAAAATAATAAATGATTAAATGAGATGTTTAAAAGAATGACGTCATAATGCTAGAAAAAATGTTATTTTTACCTATTTGTTATGAGATAAATTGATAAATTTAATCGCTTGCTCTTAACCGGGGAATGTAGGGCTTGAAATAATAATGGAAATAAACGTCCGAAAAGTGGGGAAGAGGTGGATTTCAAACTTTTAAAATGGACAGTATTTTTTGCTGTGATATGAAGCATTTTTATTCCAATTTATTTTAAAATCGGATAGATAGTTTAGGAGAGATACACTTTACTCGGTTTGAATTTTGCTAATCCTAAGTGATCAAGAATCCAATATGGATATCCATTCCATGTCCAGCCGCTTCATAAAATCGAGGACAGACGGACAGATAACATAGGCTATTATTGTATAGAGGATATATGCCAATCAACCCGAAAGAAACACCAACTATAATAATGAAACTCTGTATTTAACTCGAATTGTGATTAACTCAATAAACGGATAGGTAATTCGGTGACACTAAGTACATGAATTTCAATAAATCATTTTCTTAAAATCATTTTCTTGTAAAAGAAAAAAAGATAGGAATTTTTTTCCGTATCTTCTAAGACAAAGATGTCGAAGATCATTTGCTGACATGTGAAGTTTAAAACCATTCATTTTCTTATGTAATTATAGTTTTTTTTTTACATGAAGGCGGTTATTAATGAACATAAATGAAGCGGAGAGTAACCGTAAAATTAAAATACGGCTTTTTTCTGAGACAATGACGGGATAAATTAATTGGGTAATCATATGCTACCCGCGATTTCCAAATCACCGTTTATTACGGTTCACTTCCTCAAACTTGTCAATTTTTTTAATAACAGTTAATAGCGCGTGCGTACACTAAAATTGATTACGGCTATTTTTTTAAACAACGTGCGATCAACTGGGTGTAAATTTGGTAGATGTTTCTATCCTCTAATATTTTTAAATAATCGTGCTTCAATTACGCAAGTTTATCAACTAATTTTATAGACAGTTAACTCGAAATATGATGCAGTATTATGTTATTTAAGAGTTTTTACTATGATAAACTATACTATATTTAAACTATGTTAAATATTACAAACAAAAGAATTTAAAAGTTTTACGCTGTGAATTGATTATTTAACGCTCCAAATAAATTCTTCTTGCGTAATTTATTGCTTTATTATTTTCTGCTTCAATTTTGTATCGATATTTATTATTTCATATTTTTTTAAAAATTATTTTCTTTTTCTACAGCTTTTCAAAGTTTTCAAAGTTTTTTGCCTAGATCCATCAAAAAAATTAAAATATCAGCGGAGAACAGACTGCATGCCAAAAAAATATGAGAAACTAAAACAGTCACTCTCCAGTTTGAGAAGGCGAAATTTTAACCAATTTAAGGAATTTTCTTTTTATACTAATTCAGCCGATAATAGGCCGAGGCAAATATGAATTTTGTTGGATTACATTGAAGGAATTACAGGATTTTACTGCATATTATTTCAGCTTTAAGCCTGAACCATTGCTTGGCCGTACCGTCTAGGAAAAATTAGAAGTTTGCGAGACACATAATTTCATCCCATTTATTGAACTTGGCCACTCGATCGTATTCTGCAAGCCATTTCCGAGGGTCGTCTCCAGGCTCCCCACTGAAGGTTCATGGGTTCCTTAGGAGCCGGTAGGTAGGAGTTACCAAGACAGGCTTCGTATCTTCGGGCATTATCCGCTTCTTTCTTATTTCTGGATCGTAAAGGCCAAATTCCGGAGGTAATCCTCTTAAACGGAGACTTCTGCGAACACTGTCAGAGTTATCCACAATGGCGAAATCGGTACCCTGCGCCCCCACCAAATTTGTCAAAGATTCGAATGCACCGTTTAACCTAACAGACGAATTTATTGAAACTAAGAAGCAACTCGCAACCTTGCAAGATCGAGAAGTTGCTTACAACTACAGGGTATCATCTTTTATACCCTAACAGAATATTTGACAAAAAACTAATTTAGATAATAAAAAAAGATCTAGAATGTTCGAGAAAATCAGGCAACAATAAATAACATTTTTAAACTAAAAACTCATACTTTAGATCAACCGCCATGGCGAGCATCGAACCAGCAAACGTTGGGTCTGGATCTCGCCCTTTGACCATTCGGCCACTCAGCTCGTTGGCAAAGTCTCTTTATGCGACAATATAATTAGATTTAGAAATATTTAAACTGAAATTATTGACTGGAATTAGGGTAGTGAAAATAAAAGACATGTTTAGTAAAATAGAGAATTATAATCGTCAAAAATTTCGATTTCGATTGTATGCGATATGTAATTCGATCTAATATGTGCATGTCCACACTTATATATATATATATATATATATATATATATATATATATATATATATATATATCCATATATATAAACGTGGGTATATATATATATATATATATATATGGGTAAATATTAAATATAATTAGATTTAGAAACATTTTTAACTGAAATTATTGTCTGCAATTAGGGTAGTGAAGATAAAAGACATGTTTAGTAAAGAAGAGTATTGTAATCGACAAAAAATTCAATTCCGATTGTATGCAATATGTAATTCGATCGAATATATGCATACCCAAGCTTATATATATTTAAACTATATGTATATATATACACACACACACATATATATATATATATATATATATATATATATACACATATATATATATATATCCATATGTATAAGCTTGGTTATGCATATATTTATATATATGTGTGTGCGTATGTATAGATAGATAAATGTAGAATATCTTACTGGATGTAATAAAACAATATATATGATTGATGGGCGTTTTGTAGATAATGCAAAACTCATCATATCGTATTTAGCTTTGTGAAGGGGAAATAGTAAAAAAATACAACAGTATTTTCTGGAGGTTTATGCAGATTTTCGCTACACATGTATGTCCATGGCCTTCAAAAACTCTTTCAAGGGTAAAAGTTTTCAACCGTTTGAATTTGTCAACTTCTTTTTTTACTTAATAATAAATTCTGCGCTTCATCCTCTCGGCACTGGGAACTATATTTTTAGGGCATTTAATTATATCAATAATTGACGTACACTCACAAAAAAGACCCTGAATCGGGAAAAAATAACAAATCAGCAAAGTTTCAAAATCAAAGAAAGTCGTTTTTCCTGTCCGTAGCTACAGATACGAGGAAGTTATGTTAGATTAAATAAAACAAAAAATTTCATTAAAAAATGGAGATGCTGACGGAAGACACCACACCCATTTTTTTTTCTCCAGATTTGGGGCTAACCTTGAATTGAAGATCACATCTGTGCCTTAAGGTTAAACAAAAATATAGTCCTGCCGGATAATATATATAGGGGACAAATGTGTGGAAAATTTATACCTTCTTTTGTCTGAGAAAGAAAGTGCCATTCACCATGCATTACTTGGTAAGTAAGGATTTGACTGATATTTTGTGGATAGTACAATAGTATTTGTGTTATAATGATATTTGGTGGATAGTACAATAGTATTTGTTTGGTAGAGTATTTTAAAAGTTTTCTAATATATTTTTAAGGAAGAGTGTATCTTTAAATTCTTGCTTTACTTACTGTTGAATAGATTGAGCACTCATTAAATGAAAAACACCCTGAATATTTTCAATTTTGGAGAAATTCGGCATAGAATACTGATAATAATTTATATAATTTATATACTGATAATAATATAGTATTTGTGTTAGAATGATATTTTGTAGATAGTACAATAGTATTTGGTAGAGTACTTCAAAATTTTTCTAATATATTTTTAAGAAAGAGTTTATCTTTAAATTGTTGCTTTACTTACTGTTGAATAGATTGAACACTCATTAAATGAAAAACACCCTGAATATTTCCAATTTCGGAGAAATTTGGCATAGAATGTTGATAATAACTTTAGCTTTCATGCATTTATGTGGTCTATAGTGTATATCAAAATTTTGTAACACAGTAGAGCCTCGGTATATCGTTATATGCACTCAAGTAAATGTACGTCGATTTAATGTATGCCAAGTCTGTATATCTGTGAATATCCATGCCATCACTGCGATTCGAAAGCCCTGTTGTGGACTTCAGTATCAAACAAAAGAGCTTTACTCATTCAGCCACCGTCTGGTATACATTGATTGCGTTTAATAGTTGTTATTTTTAAAATATCCGAAATGCCAGTAAAAAGTTACAAATTTTAGTTTTTCCTAAAACTATCTTTAAAACAGAAACAAAACAGTACTATACTAGAAAAGTAAAATTTTTATTTAAAAAAAGAACTAAGAAAATATTTTTAACATACATTTATAATACTTTTCTATTCAGATTTTAGGGGATGATGGACATTATAAAGTGTTTTTTTTTTATCAATTATTAACTTAGAGGTATGAAATATTGAGCAAAAATAAATTCGATTGAACAGTCAAGTGAAAAAAGGTCATAAATATTTTGAATTTTGACTGAAATTTGGCACAAAATGCTGATAATTGCTATTCGATTCGTTACTTTTTTAATAAAATTTTTCTAATGTAACTTAAACTAGTTTTGACACTTTCGATATTTCTCATTAAGTCATAAATTTTCTATAGAATCCACACCTATCTTAGAAAGTTTATTTCTTCTCATATACCATTAGAGATCCTTGAGATTTGTTAGAGAGCGCATAGATTAATCCCAAACGTTTTGACTAAAACTTTTCCATGAAATGTGAACATAGGCTGATTTTTATATTTTAAAAGTACATTAAATGTTAAAGATATCTACGGTTCTAGTATAGGTCTAAAATATTTTGGCTTGATGTCTTGCTAGGGACTGGAGATTATAACTTAGGAGATGTTAAGGAGATGGTGGATTCGTGATTATATTTTAAAAGTAGATTAAATGTTAAGAAGATCTACGGCTCTAATTTAGGTCTAGCAGCACAAAATTTTTATCTCGATGTCTGGCAAGAAACCTTAAGCGGTATTAAGGGGATAGTGGATTCGTTATTATAGTTTAAAAGTACATCAAATGGGAAGGAGAAATACGGTTCTAGTACATATTAATTATTAATTTAATTAATTTAACATCATTCTGATTAGATTTAACAAATTAGATTAAAATAACAGATATTTCTATACAAATTTCCCCCAAATAGTTATATTGAAGTGAAAATGCATAAGTTTATATCTTCAAATATTTTGTAGCCGAACGATGGCCGAATGGCTAGGGTGCTGGCCTTCGGAACCGGAGTGCGTGGGTTCGGATCCCACTATGGCATGGATGTTCGTAGCCGTTCGGAATCGGCTTTAAGCAGTAGGTCCCGGTCTCATTAGCCCTCGTGTGCAAAACAGTAGACCGTAGCGCTCCAAACCAAATCAAATATTTTGTATGTACTTTTGTATAATTTTATGCATTTGTTTACTATATTCATTTAAGCGTGATTTTGCTAGTAATTTAACACTTTCACGCCCTTACAATGGACAAAAGACTTTCCTCTCTGTTGCCAGAACATTATGCAAATTAATTTATTAAAATGTAGAAATATAAAGTATAAAACTTATTTAAACATAATAAACTTAGCTGCTTTTTTGTGTGATTATGCATGTAAATGTATGGGATTTATCAAAGTTTTTGAATAAAAACTTTAAAATATATTCTAAATTATTATATTTTTTAATTAAATTTTTCTTTAAATGGCTTCATTTAAACAAAATTCTATATTTTGTTAAAGGGGAGTTAAATATGGTTAAATGGCACACCAGATTGATGTCACCGGCATACAACGAAAGGTTTTCCAATGACATCACGTTGGTGTCACCGAATGTGAATGATATCGTTTTGTAAGATTCCTTGATCTTTTACCTTCCAGTTTGCCCTCCTTGTTGTTGTCGCCCTCTTGGCATGCGCCATGGGCCAGTACTATTCCTACGGCTATAACACCTATCCTTCTTACGCTTATGGAGCCTACCCCTACGCCTACACCGGTGCCTACGCCGGAGCCTACAACCCAGCTTTCAGCTACTGGTACAAGAAGTGAGCGGTGCCAGGATATATGTAAGTTACATTTTAAGCAATTTTACTCTCTTCTTGTTAGAGACAGTGGTATACCTAGGGGGGGATGCAAAGGGCATTCCCAAGTTTTTTTCTCGAAACTGAAAATTTCCAGGATATTTTTTTTATACTATTATAGACTAGCATAACATCCATCACGGGATTTGCAAAATTTTTAATTTTTCAGAATTGTAAAGTACTCTATGAAGTAGTTAAAAATATTTTGTTTTTTGGATGAGAATTATCTCGTTCAATAATTTGTTTATCTTCACACTCCTCTAAAGCCTCCCGATACTGGGAATGCAGTTTAGAATCACGTTGAATTCATTTAGTTGGTTTGGTTTGGAGCGCTACGGTCTACTTTTTGCAACACGAGGGCTAATGAGACCGGAACCTACTGCTTAAAGCCGATTCCGAACAGCTACGAACATCCATGCCATAGTGGGATTCGAACCCACGAACTCCGGTTCCGAAGGCCAGCACCCTAACCATTCGGCCATCGTTCGGCTAAATTCATTTAGTCAAACTGTGCGGTTATGTATAAAACAACAAACACAAATGAACAAACTTCTTTATTTTCAAAGATATATAACTTAAACGCTAGATATTTATTAATCTGCGCAATAGACTCATAGGCTTTTTTGGATAGAATTTGTTGTTAATACCGGTGATAAAAGTTTCATTGCAATAAAAAATAATCGATGATTCAGTTTAAAATTATCACATATGTACCTAATCTATTATTTATGCTAAATATAAAAGAAAAGTATTTAAGTAATACCTCAGTTCATTGATAAAAAGTATGAAAATAATGCAGACGACATTTAAACAATTTTAACAGTGCCTTCATACTGAGAAAGTACAACAAAATTATAGATTTAATTTATAAAGCAATTTGTTTATGAATCATAGGGATAAAAGACATTGATAACTGTTGAGTATAATCACTGTTAATAAAATGAGATGCTTAACATTAAATTTAAGAAGATTAATCAAATTTGCGACGAATAATTAACGTTTTGAAAAACATTTTCATTTTTTTTATGTACAATAGTTTATTACTCTAGAACATTTAATTTAAGTTAAAATTTAAGTGAATTTGCTTATTGTCCTTAAGTTGTCCCAGAATTGAATATTTTCCTTAAACTCTTAAAAAAATTCAAATGTGTATCGAACAAATATTTCAAATGTCAGGATAAAGAAATAATTTTAACACATATTTTGCAATACCTCGGTATATCTATGGCAAATTATATGTATAGCTTATTTTCAAAGATTAGTACAAAACACTAAATTTCAGAAACTCTAAAGAATTTAATTTCCTATAAGAGTGGTAATCCCCGGGCTGGGCAAGGTTGACTCAGCCTTTCATCCCTTCAGTGGGTAGATGAACTGAGGACCAAGCGTGCTTGGGAACTAAACACTGGGGGTTCCGCGTTAGATTGACCACCTAACCGAAACATATGGTTTGCACCCCAGAGCCCTTGGTTCCGTAAACGGAGTTTGGCACCGTAGGCCTTGGCCCCCTAGGAGCTGTTGCGCCTAGGAGTTTAGTTTTTTTTATAAGAGTGGTAAAAAGCTATGCTTACTTAAAACATTGTTGTTAAAAAATTGATATAGTTTTAAGCAAGGGGAGTTTTATATTAAAGCCATCTCGTCATTAGAAAATTTGTAACAGTGATGCTTATCGATGGTTCAACGAATCATTGTTTTGAAGGGAAATTTTTTTGATACAAGCTAACTTTGTCAAATTCTTGCATTGAGATATACTTGCACACACGCCTACACACGTGCATACTCACACTATATCTAATCCGTTAAAATAATAATTTCTGGTCAAATTGAATATTGTAGCCCCTATTGTTTTTAATTGACCGGGATACTGGGCAAGGAGAAGCCTAAATAGCTAGGAGTAATGAATAATTTTACAGTCGGATCACATTAGAACACAATTTTGAGAACAACTTAAATCTTTATTGAGGAGCTGCTAAAAAGGCATCTTTTCCAGTCAACGACAGACAAGAGAATGATGCGAAAAACACTTTGATCGAACAGAGGTGTACCCCAGAGAGACACATATAAAATTTTCAAAAGGGACAAGGAACTGAGTCAGCGAACTTAACTTTTAGATCAGGGGAAAAACTAAGACAGCTGAAAAATGTGCTGAATGGAGAGATAATTTACATCTATTGCACAGAAAGCTTTGGGAAATGTGTTGGAAGAATTTTAAGTTGTGGACACTCCTTTGATGAAGACATTTCGTGGTTGAAAAAATAGATTTTAAGGAATTAGAATGGGAGAGAGGAGGTTTTAAAAGATATATTAAAGTGAAATAATTTTAATATATTGCATATATATATATATATATATATATATATATATATATATATATATATGTAATATTAAAATCCCTTATTTACGTATTTTAATATTAATCTAATAACTTTGGTTCATAAATTGAGTTCGGGGTTTGCGCGATAATTTGCGCTATAGACTTAGTTCAGCCTCTGTCTGGACTAATTTAGCCAATAGTTAGCGAGTTCTCTTTAAACATGGGTATTTTGTATCACGTGATCAATTGTGCTTAGGGATTATTGGTAGTCTTTTACCTTAGGAATCCCTACTTGAAAAGTGTATGTGCGGGATCACATTGTCTGTTTGCACGAAGTTGTAAAGCTGTCTGCCTGTTTTACGGATTTCATGTCTGTTACCAGAAATAAACTGTGTTGTGATTTTGAATGAGTCTCGCCCACATTTCATATATATATATATATATATATATATATATATATATATATATATATATATATATATATATATATATATATATATATAAATTATACTTTCAGTATTGTTATCTATGCATTTATAAGTTTATAATTCTTGAAATATTTTCAGGTGAATGTTTGAATGGTACTCGATTTCTGGAACGAATTAGGATTCAACGAAACCTGAGAAATGGACTGGATAGACACAATCTTCACCTTTAAAATGTTTTAATTCTACAGATTTAAACTCTATCAAATCTATGTAATTTCTCTCTTTATTCCTAAATAAAGCTGAAAAACAGAAATGAGTGTTGTTTATTTGCTACATATTTCATTGACAAATATAGTTCAAGCAGTTATAGTTAATATATTTCAAATGCAGGGTGAAATATAAGGGGAAGCTGTAAGTACAAGTATTTATTTATGAATTAAAAAGAAAATGTAAAAAAATTAAAGCTCTTGAATCAAGCATACTGAATGAAAAGTTAGTGGGTTTCATGTATCAAAATGTTGAGTGATAAAACCAGAAAAATTTCACCTCTAAAAATCATTGCACTTTGGGGGTGGCATTCCTTATATAAGCTTACGGTTCTGCTGGCTAGAACAGATGCCAATTTTTTCGTCTTCAAATATATTATTAAAAATATGTAATATTTTTAGGGTGAGAAAAATGAGAAGTTAATACAGCTTTTCTCTGCAAAATTTGAAATTTTTACAAATGAGAAAACAATATAAGCCTACTTTCAATTCTAATATTAATAAATCGTTTTCTAAAGTAAGTACACAAACAGTTGGGAATGCATTGTTTCAAGACAAGAATTAATAGAGTCTTGTGGCTTATACTTTATGTGATAAGGAACTAATATACAAAGTATTCTTGTGGACATTTTCCATTTATCGAATATATTAACTCCTTAATGCACAGTTTTTTTTAAAAAGGCCGGCCAAAAAAATTAATTTTTTAATGTAAAAAACACAATTTAGAACGTTGTCTTGCCAAAATAATTACAAAAATACAAAGTAATCAAAATTTTTATTGCATTTTTGGATTTTGATAACATTACAGAAATTAGTCGAAAATTGTAATATTGCACTCACATCGACTTTTTTTTATCTTTCTTTTCGAATTCCCATTTCAAAATTAAACATTATTATCAGTAAAAATACTTATTTATACTTTTAAAACAAAAATAATAACAATACTAGTATTTATAAAATTAATCAAAATTTTCTTTTGTGTGATATATTTCGAAGCAAGGTAGGGATATAAAGAAGGAAGAGATAAGTTGTAAGTGATAAGTAGAAAAAAAATACATTTTACACTTGAATAATTGTTATAACTTACAATCCCATGTAAATGATAAATATCAGTAAAACGATTGGTTTTTTTTCTTTCACATTGTTATTTTCAATTCTCGATTGCATTCGAGTGTGAAAAATTATAGCAACATAAAGTACAACACCGCTCGAATTATCTCGAGTGTGTACAGTTTGGCCAGTTTAGCGCGCTCGAGTTCACTCGAACTTGCACGTTAAGGGGTTAATAAAAAAGTAATATTTTTTAGGGTGAGGAAAATGTAAAGTTAAAAGAGGTTTTTCCTGCAAATTTAAAAATTGTTACAAATGAGAAAAAATATAGACTTACTTTGAATTCTAATATAAATAAATCGTTATTTAAAGTGAGTGCGTAAACACTTTTGAATGTATTGTTAAAAGACAAGAATTGCCGAAGAGTCGTGTTGCTTATACTTTATGCGGTAGGTAACTAATATGCAAAGTATTCTTGTAAACATTTTCAATTTCTCAGTTTTTTTTAGTTGCGTCTTTACTAGTTTTTAATTGTTTTTGGACGAGAGGGATTTTGTAGCGTCGGGCAAAACACAGACATCTAAGAGGGGAAGATATTCTCTTTGCCCCAACCCTTTCCCTAGTTGTTCTGTGGTATTTCAGTAGAGATTTCAGAAAGAAATATGAAAACACATAGTTACGGCATAGCCAAAGCATTTGCCCCCAATTTATTATACTTTAGTTGTTTACACCCAGCAGCATTCCAGGCTATACTAACCACCAGTACATATGTAATGATTTGATTAGACATCTAAACAATTATCTTATTTTTATATAGGTACATTGGTAAATTCAGATTAACATGGAGATTAACTGTTTCCCAGAATTCATAGGGTTACAAAACTTAATTTCGTTCATAAGCTTACTCAACTCGTCATCTAGATTTAATACTTAATCATTTCCACTGATCCTGATTTTTCTCTGTTTAGCCGTTTTCATCCTCGGAAGTTCTCAAGTGTATTACTCTTTTTTTAGGCTATCAACTAAAACATTTTATAGAATAAAAATCAGAAACTCTTAATTTTTAATACAAAATGCACACATTAAAAGTGAAACATTTATATCGTAATTAAAAAAACCTTTACTTATGTATTGCTAATTTTTAGTGTGATATATGTTCTTATCGACCAGGTGGAGTATATAGATTTTTTGCTCCAACGACGTCATTGCAAGACGGAGAGCTGCTTTTATTTCAAGCCGAGAATGATATCATGTTTTAATTGCTGTGACAGAAGAAGGTGTTTTCTTCGCACAAATATGTAAAATTTTGCAGTACTTTCTTCTCACTTAATATTTATTTTTTTATAGAGCGGAAAAAATGAGATCTTGACACAGATGACTGAAATGCAGTGTTAGGTTATGATAAATAATCATACAATAAATACACTTTCAATAGATAATCATATATTTTACGGACAATCATTTGGTAACTTCTGAGCCAAAAGTCTTACACCTGCCAGCTTAAACTGCACTCCACGAGCACCCAGCTTATTTCAATTTAATACAAATGTTAGGAAAGTTTTCTATCGAAATATATTATATTCAAGACCTGTTTTAAACTTTGATTACCAATTTTATTACCTTTAATTAAATAAACCTATAGGTAGCTAGCTTAGTCGGTAAAGTCAATGCTCTCGTAACTGGAGGGTTGCGAGTATGGAGCCCGAAACGGCCCAAGATCCGCCGTATTCGTTGAAGATGACTGGGACACGTAAAATACGTTCTTGGTCACAATATCCTTCAAGTTCTCAATCAATACCTCTAGGGGGGGGGAGCAAGCTAAGCCTATAAGTCTTCTGCTTGGTTCCTGCTTCTAAATTACGAGGACTAACTTGAGCATAAGTTTTACTTTCATCCTAGCGGTGGTCGTTAAAACGAAAGGCTCACCCCTTTGCCTTAATACGATTAGCTTATGGCTCAATCGTGCTTGGTCTGACCAAGTAGCGTCATAAATAACAACAAAGAAGAAACCTATGTAGTAAATTGTGTTTATGAGGAAAAAAATAAATTATACTATAAAGGGAAACTTAGCTAAGCATAATAATGAAGTTTAAAAGTTAAGAACTAAAACGAGGAATTTGATTTTCAAGGGAACATTTAAAATTACTTAGTCACAAAGTTATTTGATACTACAGCTGAAGTTTTGAGATATAAACTAATTCCAAAGAAATTTACATTATTATAGTGGTAACTAAGTAGGAAAACTTTCAATAGAAAACTATTTTTGATGCTCATTTACACATGTTAGAAACTTTGCTCTTTATTTTGAGACTACTTATGGCTTAGAATACCTATATTTGAACAATAGTAGGCAAATAAAATTTCTTTTTCTTCCTGAATATTTCCTAAAAGAAGTTCAACAGACTGCAGGCAAAGGAAAGAAATATGTAAACTCTGAATGGTAATAAACACCGTTACACAAGCCGATGAATTTACGGTTTTATTTATATATTATATATGTTTATATACAATATAATAAATCTATTTTCATTTCTATTTCTCTCTTTCAGGCAGAGTAATCAAAGTAACAAATAGGTTCTTCGATTATAAGCAATCCTTTTGATGTCGCAATGAAAAAATACAAATTATTTTATCAAGAGATTACAACTTTTACTTTACATCTTTTGCAGATCTCTGAACCGTGTAAAATCAAATCAACGTTTTGGTAAAATTAAAATTTTATTGCACTTTTAGCTCTTTAAAATTTAATGAAGTTCAAAATTTTCATACAAGAATGTTGCATATACTTATAAATTGTATTTAATAATGTATACAATAAATAATTTAACGGTCTCTTTTAAAAGCACGTAAAAATTCTAAATCAAATTGCATAATTTATGCAATAGTTCTGGTGAGCTGTTAAGTGATTTAATTTTAAATTAACATCAAGAAAAATTATTAATTTATTTAAAACATTTTGAAAAAAACAAGTTAAAAGTTTCCAGAAAAAAAATTTGGTTATTTTTCCAAATTCCCAGTTTTTGATGAAAAAATCAAAGAAATTGGGTGTTAGACGAAAATACAGGTTTGTTTTTATTTTTCATTTTACATCATACATAAACTCATAGACAGCATTTGTAAAGAGTCTGCCAGGTTACCCCCCGAATTAAGCCACTTAAAATTTGCTAATTTAACAATTAATAATTTGATTTCGTTTCATTCCATCCAACGTATATAAACTTTGGCACGTATATAAACTTGAGGAAGCATTGCTTTTGTAATTCAATAAAAATTTTAATTCCACACAATTCTGATATAATTCTATAATTCACGGAACATTATGCATTTAAATTAGATTTTTTAAAGATTACTTTTACTATTGCAGAATAATTTTAAGTACTCCGATAGTATAGAGGCTAAGTCTTTTTCTTGGCCGAACACGTTGATTTTGCATGCGACTATTGGTTATAATACCAGTGACTATTAAGAAATAATGGGCGTTAAATAATATGGTTTAGTAACGATTGAGGCGTTCCTGTTTTAGATTGTAATGGTAAATACACCAACTTCAGGTGTTGAGGTTGAAAGGGTTGTTGGTAAGTCCCATTTCAGGCAGGGAGTTTTGAGATCACTATAATTGGAATATAAGAAATTTTTTCTGTAGCCGATATGACCTGGGGATAAAGACCTCTTCGACTTCTCGTCAAACATTCCCCGTTTAAATGAGCTACACATGCATTTTCATTTTGCATTACCTGCTTTTTGTCTCTTTTGAGTAAGGTGAAATGTTTCTTTTTATAACATGTATATATTGACGTGTGTTGAGGTGCCTTAAAAAATAGGGATTTTAATGTGATATAGTTTTATTCTTGAAAGGCTTTCTTTGATTAAAATAACTAGAAATTAAGTATTTAATGTAAACTAATTGAATATTGGGAAATAATTTTTTTCAAAATTGCTTTTTTTCAACCCCTTTATCAGATTAATTTTTCATAATTTTCGGCATTTCTTTTATTTTTAAATCTTAATACACTATAGACGCTTGTCATTAAACTTTTAAGCTTAGAAAAATTTCCTTTGAGCTCGAATTGTATATTAAATGGACGCAAAAAGATATCTTCAACTCTTTGTAACACCTGAGTCTACAGTAGCTGTCAATTTTCTAAATGATGAAGTGGAAGTTATACAGAATGACAGTTTGATCTGTAAATCAGGTCAGTGACTCTTAAAGATCAGCTCAAGGTCGCAACCCTGCACAAAATGTGGGTGTGTCTGTGAAGTTCTGGTTTCCGACACTCCCTTTTACGTCAATGTTTATTTACAATACTCCAAGTCCAGATGCCCGAAGGCGAACGAATTGCCTTTGAATGGAAGTAAAGAAAGACATTTGTCTTATTAGGATTCTGTTTAAAGTGAAATTTGTGGTAAATACACTGGGATTTCCAGTGGGATAACCAAGCTAATTTTCAAAGTGTATTAATACTCCCTTTCAAAACTGCTTTTATAACAGGTGATATGAACGAGGCCATTGATGATTGATAAGATATATTTTATTCATTAAAGAGATTTACAAGGAAGGTAGGTTTTTCAATGAAGATATGTAATCAATCATTGCTTTTAATTCTTTTGTGTCACAATCAATAAAATTCCCATGTATGGAAGCAATTTCTATCGAGATAACAGAAAGATAAATAAAAGAAAATGAAATTTTTTGATTTCAAATTAAATGCTGTTATTCAATGAATGTCCAGATCCTCTGAATTAGAATAATGGTAATGGCATAGATATTTGTACCTTTTCGGAATTCAAGCAGTAGGTGATGTAAGGATCTGTCTAATTACCTCACGTGCTTCAAAAACTGATAATTATGCCACAAAAACATCAAAATTCATTAGTCAATAATTGCGAATAACGACAATCGATTATTAGTTGGGATTTTTTCCTCGTTTAGTGTAGAAAAAAGTTTAAACTCTTATTACGGGGAAAAATATGTTCTAATAATAATTACTATTAATACTTTTATATCACAAAATTTGCAGATTTAGTTGTCGATGAATACGGAAGGTAACATTTGGTAGTGGGCTACATTAGTTCAGTCGGCAAAATCGTTGCTCTTTTAACTGGTGGTTCTGGGTTCGAAGCTGCAGCCGGCCAAATATGTGTCGTGTTAACTGATGTGTCTGAGGTACGTAAAACAGATATGTGGTCGTAATGTCCTCAAGTTCAAAGGATACCTATGAAAACTGCAAGACCAAGACAAAGGTCTTCTTCTTGATCCCTGTTTCTAAGTTACGAGGACTTATCAGGGGCCATGTTATTCGCGTTACTAGAATTTCTTAAGCTATACGTACTCATTCGGTAGGGCTAGATGAGTAATAGCTCCACAGCCGTGTTTGGCATGAAGACATCTCTCTGAATTTCCAGCTGTATTGGAAAAAATAATCGCTATCAACACTGTTCGAACATTAAAATTATAAAATTTGAAAATTCTGTTGTCGATGAATACAGAAGGTAATATTTGGTAGTGAAATGTTATTTTAAATGGTACTATTTGAATAAAACAATATTTTACCAACATTTTACAACTGTTGATGCTTTAATAAGTGGGATAGATTGAATCTAATATTTTCATTTTGTGGATGACTATAAAGATTTTCTAATCGATCGCTTACAAATCCAGAAAGAAATATAAGGGGAGTCTAAATTAGTTTTACAAAATAAGACGGGTGATAGTAACCATGCAGAAAAGCTACACTTACCAAGGAACATTCCACTCTAAGAAGAAGAAAGGAATGAGTTCAGAATTCCGACTTAAACTTTAACAGAATTGGGAAAGCGAAAGAACAACACTAAAAGTTGCACAATCAGATTTATTGTTAGGAGAAAACCCCACAAAAAGTTATCACAGCTATGACCACGTTCATTTCTGCACAGTTCACACAGTGTGAACAAATGACTGTCACACACTCTCGAAGATTCCTGATAAGATTCCTGGTATGTGTTAATTATCTCTGAGGAGACAACGATTCTAGCTACGAAATAAGTCCAGAATGCACAGGCATTTCGTGCAATAAAGCTTTCATGTGCCCCCAGAATTAAAAATACAGTGGATCGATGTCTGTTGAGTGATGAGGTTTAACGACAGTACATCGTGCGGGAGACCGTTTGATCTGATAGACTTTCTAAGAAACCTAGTAGAATCAAATACGATTTTTCTTCTGATTGAAAATTTGCATACGATAAATGCTCGATAGTCTTTCTCAGGAGATATGCTACTCAGGTAAGTGCAAAATAATATCAGTGGGTATGACTTATTTATGTCTCACGCGATTTGACTTTACTTTTTTATGCTTCACAAAATAGAATGCGATTGGTAAATTATAGAAATAGAATGCCTTGGTAATTCGGATAATTCGATATATGGTAGTGGAATGTGATCCATATGTTCGATGACAATTACTGCTCGTATGGATGGGTACTATCACTCCATTTATTTTGTAAAAAAATTAGATTCACCTTGCATATCCTACCATGAGTCGCCGAACGAGGGTGAAATGAGTGGGGCAACTGCTGTGTCGTAATTTGTGGGTTCAAATATTACAGCAGGCTTGGAAATTCATAGACGTTCGGAATTGGCTTTAAGAAGTAGGTCCCAATTTCATTAACCATGGTGTTGCAAAATTGTAGACCTATTGAGTTAAACCAAACCCATTCACCTTCAGGATAAAGCAATTTACTTTTCTTATAGATTGCAGGAGACTAAATTTTACATTCATTAAAAAGTGAATATTCATTAACTGTCCCATTCAGCTGTAGTGTTTAGTGTGAGATTGCTTAGGTTACAATTATTATAACTGACCACTCCGCATAAATTAAGCTACATTACTCTCCCTTAAATAATTAACTCTATGAATTATAGACTATAGTTGTCATCCACGAATTTCTTCCAAATATCAACCAAAAAAAATTTGACAATATATTTATCAATAGATAAGAAAAACCAAGATAAAATAATGAAATAATTAGAAATATCTATGAATATTTCATAGAGAATACCACATATTCGGAACTAACCTATTAAATTAAGAAGCGGTTGGTGACAATTTATTTCAAGTAGTGAGACAAATACTAGAGAAATTTTGGATCACTGGAGTTAAACCGGTAATTGTAGATATTCTAGAAAGAACAGTGGTAGCTCAATTAGTAAAATCACCAATCTCATAACCAGAGGATTGCGAGTTCGAGGCTCGAGCAAACCAATGATCCTCCGTGTTCATTAATAGCGTCTAGAAAATGTAAAATAGGCTCTTGATCGCAATGGGCTCCAAATTCCCTAGCGATACCTCTGTAGGTGGCAGGTCCAGCCTGGGGTGGGGGTTCTGTTTGGATTCCTATTCTAAATTGAGGATTCACTTTGCTTGTTTGTGTTGTCTCAGAGAGCAATGTTGTTCGCCTATATGGTGCTTCCATAATAAAATGGCGAACAATACATGAGGCTTGGTTGTGGTGAATACTATAAAAGCATGTGCGCCTGCTGTTGTTTTTTTTTTTTTTGGAGCGCTATGGTCTACATTTTTGTAACAAGGGGAAAAATAAGACCGGTACCTACTGCTTAAAGCCGATTCCAAAATGCTACGAACAAATATGCAACAGTGGAATTCGAACCCACGAAGATTAACGCCCTAACCATTCGGCCATCTTTCTACGACCCTCTTTGGCTGATAACAGTAAAGATATCTATTGATCTCTTATACAGATTATACAATGAAAATGAGAATACTTAATTGCTAGTTTGTATCATTGAGTACTTAATAAAGCTTGATATAAATATTATCGAACATGTCATAATAATTGAAGCGAGCGAGATAAGATATCTTCTCTTGAAGGTAGATCTCGTGATACGATTAGAACAACTTCACAAAACCTACTTAGTTGCACAAATTCAGAAAAAGATTCCTTGTTGATAAGAACACAGAATTTGATGAATTCTGTCAGATTGTGGTCACATTTCATTGTTCGTTTAATTAAAAATTAATCAATTCTTATGCTGTTACAGCCTCGCTCATAGGTATTTTTTTTGACACGCCCTTAAGACGATGTCCTTCTGCTAAAAACTGACCTCCATTAAACTCTTCTGAAAAGAACATGGTAAGAATGCTGTCTTTTCTTTGAGTTGAATTGAGTATAAAAAGGAATAACGAGGGGTAGCCAGTTATTCTTTTCTCTAGCAATTGAGAGAGGTTCATTTCAACATGGAGTACTTGGTAAGATTCTTTCGTCAATTCTGCTTTAAATTATACCACAATCACTAAGATTCCGCAGCCGTAATTTATTTTACAGATCTGTATTATTTTGAATAAAAGAAAAATATTTTTTCTAGCTGTTTATTGTCTATGAGGTTAGAAAATTTTAGTTTTCACTAAAACTTTATATAAAGTCTATATGAAATTTTCAATTTGAGATTATCTTTTAATATTTCCCCCTTTTAGCATTTTGTTTAAAGACGTTAAGCTTAGTAAAGAAAAGGTATATTCATTTCACAAAGTATATCAAGTATTTCTAGTAATTTTTAAGACATTACTGGAAATTGCTTTGTGAAACGAATATATTTATCTTACACAGCTTAACGCCTTTAAACAATATGCTTAAATATGGAAATTGCTTTAAGATTGCTTCAAGATTTCTTTCTTAACCTACACAACATTCGTCTCCATACTATAACACAAAAGCTGGCACTAGGTATTTTTGTTCAATTAGATTTCTTTAACCATGATCAGTACTATTATAACCTGAAATCTTATTCGTTTCAAATTATAAAATTCTGGTAAATACTAATTTGAATATGTGGTTTAAGTATTATTTTTATTATTTATATGTCTGTATACAATAAATTATGTTATGCAAGTGTTATTTTTATTACTAACTGGCTTTTTGAAATATTTTATTTCAATTCAACCTTTTAAGATATTCATCTTTCTCCAAGTATCATATAGCTTACGTATAAATTAAGTTACGTATATAGTTAAGTATTCAAGTATCATATTACCTAAATATTTGATTTAATACAAAGTTCAAAATTTGAGGCATCTCTAGTTTTATATATGTCTAATGAAATTTTATTTAAGGCTTATTTAAAGCATGTTTAGTATGAAATAGCTCTTATTCAGTGGCGTGCGGTCCATATATGCAGGGTGTGCACTGCACACCCTGCCAAAATTATGAGAGGCAATAATTTTCTGCACCTATGTCTACCTGTCTTTATATGGTATATAATAAATATTATTTATAATATATTCAAATATTATGTTGATTTGCTTGCTTGTATTCCCGCAGTGCGTGCGGAACTAGGTGCTGCACCACGTAGCGCGCAAACGAACATTGGAAGTTCTGATGTTATTGACTTAACGTTAGCGTTAACGTTGTTAACGTTATTGACTTAGTAATATTATCTTAGTAATTTTATAGAGTATGAGTTATCTTTAAACTCTTATTTTTATATAACAAACTAATAATCCATTTGGGCCATTTAAATTAATTTATTTACCATAAATGTTTTTTACTATAGTTTGGTCTCATCGTTTTGGTCGCCCTGGTGGCATGTGCCATGTCCCAAATATTGCCTTACTACGGTGCTTACAACACCCATGTCTACAACTCCCATTTGGGTTACCCATATGCTTATGGCCACCCAGCATTCAGCCCAGCTTTCAACCCCGCATTGTCCTACCTGTGGAAGAAATGAAGAGTCTTTTAAGGTAAAATTCTATTTTATACTGATACTTATACACTACTTTATAAACTTTATTTCATTTGTATCAATTTTTATTTATCACATATCTTTCTTTTTAATTTTATTACGCAATTTTACTGAATCGCCAATCCATGCAGTTGCTATGAGTAGCAGCGTAATCGTTTGCAAAATTATAAGTATTTAATATTTTATGTCACCTTCTTAATATTTTTATCTGTGCCTTGGTTATATTTCACCTACTTCGCGAAAAAATTTTATATAATTTCCTATTACGAATCAGAGTAAAAAATGAATCACCTAATATTGCCAGTATAGCACTTTTATTTCTTTTTGTTTCGCAAGTTTATGAAGAAAATTAAAAATAAAAATGTTATTCATTTTATGAAAATATCTTTTTTTCCCCAAAAAATCGTGTTTATTGTTGGTATGTAATAAAGTTAAAGTTCGAAATAAATATAAATTTAATTTGGTGACTTTAATTACCCAGACCATTGGCTAATCGAAGCTGCTAGTATACTTATATACACATTGATATATATATATATATATATATATATATATATATATATATATATATATATATATATATATATATATATATATATATATATATATATACACATTGATATATATATATATATATATATATATATATATATATATATATGCTTATATGTAATATATCAAAATTATTTAACTTTAATATTTCCTTAAAAATGTCTTATCTCTGATTCTAATTTCTTAAAATCTTTTTCCCAGCCTCTAAATGTCTTAATCAAAGGAGCGTTCTCGACTTAAAATTCTTTCGATGCATTTCTCAAAGCCTTCTGTCCTATAGATATAAATTTTATGTCTATTCAACACGTTTTCCAACTGCCGCCGGCAAATGGCTCTGCCTTTTTTCTAATCTTAACACTTAATTCACTGAGTAAGTTTATTCTACCTTGTAAAATTCTTTCTGTCTTCGCTCTTGGGTGCACCTCTGTTAGAGCAGAGTGATGTTTGTGTTTTTCCTTTGTCTGTCGTTGACTAGTAAAGATGTCCGTTTTAGCAGCTCAAAAATAAAGTTTTAATTAGACTTGTGCCGTTCTCTTCCAATGGCTCGACTGCATCGTTATTACTGTTAGCTGAACAGGCTTCTCCTTGATCAGTAACCCAGTCAAGTAAAAATAATAGGGGCTATAATGTCCATTAGTTTTATAATTATTGTATTACACACACATACATACATATATCATAATTCTAACTACTCGTTTGAATAATAATCAGTTTATATGCATTGCCACGTAGAATTTTTAATGCCATTTTTTTCATATACGGGAAATCCGAGCTTCAAGAGTGTAATTTAGCTACATTTCATTGTTATTTAAAAATAAAACAGAAATTAATAACAAAATTTTGTACTTGCCAAATCTTTTTTTGTTGTAGTTGTTTTGTTTTTATAATACATATTTATTCATTTGATAACTGCAACCTGGAAAATTACCTGATTAAAAGATTTAAATATTTAATATTAGTTTTAAACATTTTTATCTATGTTTTCTTTATAGGTATGACTGGTGGAAATAGATCTTGATTTCAAATACGGAAGATGTTAATGGAAACTGCAGTAATTCCCTTTTTTATGTTGGAGCAGAAAAAAATGTAATGTTTGTTTCTGTTAAAGCATTAAAGTATTATATTTAAATAGTGTTATTAGATTTTTCTTTTTAAGTAGTAAAAAGTGTTTGGTAATTATATAGTTTGAGATAAGTGTATGAAGAACGTATTAGCAGAGCTGGTGCAGTTTTAAGTACAAAGCATTAGCGGAATTATATAAAAATATATGTATCAAATTAGTCAATGAAATTACTAGAACAGATGCGATATTTATGCTACGGCCGCCATGCTTTTTTCTTGTCGATCTTTTCAAAAAAATCCATTTTTGAAAGCCGCCAAACAAAAATAGCGGCAGAAAATGGCTTTTTCTGGAGAAATAAACGGAGAAAAAACAAGAAAAAAAACGGCACCACAAGGCTTTTATAAAACCAAAGATATTACAAAATTCTTAAAACAAATTTAAAATTTTTGAGGGAGGGTTCCCCTCCACAACCTCCCCATATTGTTACAACAACTTATTACAACAACTATAAATACATAAAACATAGACACATTTTAAT
>CM063506.1:139364933-139392433 GCA_032207245.1 Pardosa pseudoannulata
ACTGCACCACAATCAACAACACAATTTGATCATATAATCCTTACCAAATAATGGTATTAAATTTATTTTTCATACAAAAATTACGTTGATCATTTGATCGGATGAACATCACTATTACATTACTGAAATATACTTTGGATTTGTTAAATTTAAAAGAATAAAAATCGAAAACTCTAGAAATTAGATTTCTCACAAAGGTAATTTCAAATTCTATATCTAAAGACAATTTTTGCTCAAAGTAATTTAGAATATTTATAATAAATACTTAATTTTTTTTGTTTGTAGAAAACACATTTTTACCGATACATTTTACGTTTTGAATTTTTAGAATTATTTTTATATGTTTGAAAAATTTATTTTACCATACAAGAAAATATTTTCAAATGGAGATGAGATACAAAAGGTTATAAAGTTTTTTAGTTCATCAGGGTATAATCACAAAAAAAGAGAATAACACAGATAATGATATTGGAAGATGGATTACACATTTCAAAGCGCCATTCAACCCTACCTCACTTCAGATTTCAAGACGATTAAAATAAACTTAAAACGAAGTACTTTTTACTGGAATATTCTAATAGGTGTTATTATATAAATGCATATTTATTACTTTTTTAATTACGCTATAGGTAACTTCATATTAATATATTTCTATTCTGAACTGTTTAGAAGTTTTTGCAGATTAAATTTGAGAAAGATTCATGAATTACTGTAACCGAATTGTTGGAAAATTTTAAAATTTATTAAACTTAAACATTGAGTAAAAGGCCCACACAAAATTCCAGGCTAAAGAAGGAAACATAAAACATGCATATGGATTTAGACGATTCTATTTAAGAAATATTTAGTCTTGCAATATTACTACATATATTAAACTATATGCTGATATTTCGGCAGAAGTTTTTTCTTGTCAAAAATATGCGCATTTTTTTAAAAATATAAATCAACATTTTTTCTGGCCTTCTTACACTGCCAATCTAAAACAAAAATTATATGAAAATACAAAGCATAAATTCCAAATTATATCTTATATCTTAATTTAAATTAAAATGTCATCTTCAAAATGTATGCAGGTGCTAATTTATTAAATAATTTTAAAATAAAATTTGCGAAACGTTTAAATGTTTAGTAAACATTAAAAAAATTCGCTATCATCAAATAAAATCATGACAAAGATTTATATATTTTTTCAATTACCAAGAAAGAGGTAATACTATAATAGAAGAAAATTGTATAATTATATTTGAGTACTTATTAGTATATTAATGGATAGTTAAAAATATATATTTAAACCTTTGCCTGTTATAGTGGAAGTAAAAAGTCCTAATGCTAACGAATTTCACTCTTAAATACATACAGTTAAAAATAATCACTGAATATCCCACGTGAAAAAAAGGAATGAAGAGTATTGACTGCTTGAAAATTTTAATATCTATTTGTTTTCTTCCTTTTAAGTAAAATATATCAGAAGTAATACAATAGATGATTTTAAGAGGTAAGCCTTAGAATAACACTTTTCCTTTATGGTTGATTTAATTAAAACTGAATCTTCATACTGATAATTCTAAACAAATTAGCTAAATGTGTAAATTTTTAGTAAATATTAAAAGATTTCGTTATCATGGATTAAAGTCTTGAAAAAGATTTATATATTTTTTTCAATTATCAAGATAAAGGTAATAATATAATAAAAGAAAATTGCTTAATTATAGTTAAGTAGTTATTAGCAAATTAATGAATAGTTAAAAATATATATTTAAACCTTTGCCTGTTATAGTGGAAGTAAAAAGTCCTAATGCTAACGAATTTCACTCTCAAATACATACCGTTAAAAATAATCACTGAATATCCCACGTGAAAAAAGGGAATGAAGTGTGTTGACTGCTTGAAAATTTTAATATCTATTTGTTTTCTTCCTTTTATGTAAAATGTATCAGAAGTAATACAATAGGTGACTTTAAAAGTTAACCCTGGACTTGATGCCAAACCTCTCTTAATGAACTATCAATAAGCAAAATACAAATGAACTTATTCGAGGTAGAGGACCTTGTAATATAATTAAGGTCACTTAAGGAAAGCACCCTTATTGAACCATTTTAGCAATGGGAAATTAGTACAAATACACAAAAGCAGTGGTAGGAATACTTTGTTAGGAGAATATATTTCCCTTATGGTCCATTTAATTAGAACTGAATCTTCATACTGATACAGACTTGCCGTAATGATTACCTGAATGCTTTTCCATAGACACACCCTCAATATGAAGTCCTTCTTGAACTGAAAATTGACCTCCATGTTCTTATGAATAGCACTTGGTGGGAATGGACACCTTTTAAATCATTACTCTGGAATTGGTATAAAAGGGGGTATCCGAGGGAACAGAATTATCTTTCTTCTATCTTCTTGACTGAGAAAGGCTTATTTCAACATGCAGTACATGGTAAGAAACATTTTCTTAGAGTCAAAGTTATTTCAGTTTTGATGCTTTATAATTTTATTAGAGAAAGTTTTTTTTTCTAATTGTTTTCTAATTTTATGAGTTATACTTTGCTTTTGCAGTTTAGTTTTATCTTAAAGATCAGATAAATTTGTATCTAAAATAAAAATAATTTCTACTCTGAATTTGAAATGTTACTTCAAATTCAGAATAGAAATTTTGAAAATTAAGGGCCCAAAATATAATGTAAGTTCGACAAATCTTTGTACATCTTCAAGATTTTAATTATGCTTTAGATGCATAAATTTAATTTCCTTAAGCGGTATCTAAAATTAAATTATTCTATTAATAATCTTTGTTCTAACGAAATCTTTATCTACGTCAAATATGTGACGGGTTTCAATAATTAACAGTTCAATAAATTAAATATTTTACCGAGAGCAACATAAAGTTTTCTCTCTGACAAACAGTTTCTGATCTTTTCTGTTATGTGTAAATGCGTATATAGGAATATGACTTATCAATCGAACTTCAAATTCAAATTGTGCTTGATTTAAAAAGTTATAATAGGATTAGAGTCAGATTTTAAAGGCAACTCTTTTTATTAAACCTTTTTTATGCTATGGAAATTACTAAATATAAAGATTTCCCTTTTCATCTATATAAAATGCATAATTTAATACTTTTTTTTATATTTATACATAGATTATAATTCTTATCATCATACATATTTAAATAATCTTCCTTTAATTTGAAAATTTAAAGCTTGTAAAATTTATTTATCGTTTAGATTTCACACTAAATATGAAATCTGCTACATAAAATTTCACTTAGGAAAAAAAAAACAAATTTTAATACACATCGTTTTATGAATTTTTATCTGCTATATTTTTGTTCTCCTCCCTTCTCTCTCTCTCTCTCTCTTTATATATATATATATATATATATATATATATATATATATATATATATATATATATATATATATATATATATATATATATATATATATATATATATATATATATATATATATATATATATATATATATATATATATATATATATATATATATATATATATATATATATATATATATATATATATATATATTTATATATATGTATATATATAAATATATATGTATATATATGTATATATATACATGTATATATATATATATATATATACATGTAATTCAATAATTATAAAACTGCTGGACAAGGAGAAAGGTAAACAGCTAGCAGTAATAAAAATGCAGTCGGCCGACATTAAAGAGAACGGCACAAATCTAATTAAACTTTATTTTAGAGATGCTAAAACGGGCATCTTTACTAGTCAACGACAGACAAAGGAAAGTCGCAAAAATCACTCTGCTCGAACAGAGGTGCACCCAAGAGCGAAGACAGATAGAATTTTCCCCCTTACTCAGCGAATTTAAGTGTAAGATCAGGGAAAACGCCGAGCTATTTGCCGGCGACAGCTGGAAAATGTGTTGAATAGACATTAAATTTACGTCTATAGCTTTGGGAAATGTATCGAAAGAATTTTAAGTCGAGAATGCTCCTTTGATTAAGGCATTTAGAGGCTGGGGAAAAGATTTTAAGGAATTAGGATGGGAGAGAGCAGGTTTTTAAGGAAATATTAAAGTTAAATAATTTTGATATATTACATACATATTTCTATATTGGCTTTCTATATATACATATATCTATGAATAATGCCTTTTTAACCCTTTGACTATTCTGTGCATTTACGTATGATATACACATGTAATGGTTTATACGCTTTTATATCACATTTGATACACAATGATATAAAATATACAAAAGCTTGTACATAGAATATAGTTCATTAAGTATCACATGTGATATAACCGTATAAAGCATTTGATGTTTATATCATATCTGAAGCATATGTAAGTAAAGAGTTAATATTAATTTAACGATAGTTATTTTGTCTCTCCTAACGATGTCCAGCCAATCGCGGGTGCCTTCGTTGTCCCTAGCTTCGTTTTGCAACTCAACTTTTGTCTTCTCTTCGACTTCCATTGATAAAAAATTTTCTAGAATATATTCTCTCTCTGCGTGTTTTATTAATAAAATTAAAATTTTCTTACTTAAGTTTATTAATCATGATTGTCTCTTTTCTCAGTTTGCTCTCCTTGTTTTGGTCGCCCTTGGGGTGTGCGCTATGTCGCAATTCTTGCCTCCATTCTACGGCCCCAACTTCTTCAATAACCATCACCATAACCACCGCTTGGGTTACCCCTACGCCTACGGTTATCCCTTCAACTCTCCTTTTAATCCCGCTGTGAACCCCGGATTCCCTTACTTGTGGAAGAAATGAAAACATGCAAGGTAAGATTCTGTATTGGATTTCTTTTGTAAAGTCTTTTTCGTAAAATTAGATCAGTAACAAATTTAAGGATTTTTAGCAGACACAGTACCTTTCGAGACTTAAAATCATCATCATAGCAGTCTTTTTCGATCCATCATACAATATAAATTCTACTTTTTTAGAATGAAATTTTTACTAGTTTTATATTAAAATTCTGAATATAACACTAAAGCATCCAGGATCTTGCTCCTCACATTGGCAAAAATGTTCAGCATATATACGTATATATATATATATATATATATATATATATATATATATATATATATATATATATATATATGCATGTATGTATATATACATACATACATATTTATGTATACACATGTGTATATATATATATACATATATATATATATATATATATATATATATATGTATATATATATATGTATATATATATATGTATATATATATGTATATATATATGTATATATATGTATATATATGTTGTATATACATATATATGTACATATATGTATATAAGCAAACAAATACAAACCAAAGATACTCATTAGTCTATGATTAGTCGGCTTTAAAAAAAAGTATTTTTTCTGAAAACTGATCTCTGATAATTTTTACGGATATAATACTTTTTTTACTTTTTAGAATTAAATAAGTAATCATTTATCTAAGTTTGGGTTCTGTTATATGATATGGTGAAAATATTGTGCAATATTATTGAAAATATCCTCTAACAAATGGAAAGATTTTCTGAAGCTATCTGAAATTTAGTAAAGTAATTTACAAATATTTGGTAGGACATGATTCCTTAAAATCAACAATTGCAAGATATTTGGAAAATTATTTCATACGAATATTAATTCATGAAGTGTTGAATTTTATAAAATAAACTTTACTTTGAGAAGACATTTCTTATTCATAGAGTAGATGTGAATAAGTAGTGTTTAAATTCATTAAAATTTAGGCTAATTATAATGTGCATAATAATTATTTATTTTTTAATGATGTGATCATTCAGTGAGAATTTGAGCCTTAAAAAATAAATCAAACACAGAATTTTTTCATAAATTTCTGTAAAAATATTTTTAATAAGCTGGATTAATAATGTTTTTACAAGCAAGTTAAAAATTGTAAGACTTTGTTCTTTATTTATATATCGATAGTTTTATTTTTCCCTTATCTCGAGCTTTGCAGGAAAAACCTCTCATATTTTTTTTTTCTGATTTTCCTGATGCACGTTTGTTTATCTTTATAACTCCCTTCAGTGCAAGGGTTTGAATTTACAGTGAGACGAATGTTCACATAATTTTTATATATGTTACTGTGAATGCCCGAAATTGGAGAATGTCGACATACACCAAATACCTCGGTGAAAGACAGAATATTTGATTATATTCTTACATATTCGGACTATCACCGGTGTATGTCGACAATCCGCCTGCATTGGTGGTGAATGTTGAAAAAAATAGTTTTGTTACGTTTTTAAATCATACTTTATTATTAAAACATATATTGATATATGATATGTTAAAATAGCACTTATCATGAAGGAATACTCCAATGTCTCTGCATCCATTCCAAAGGAAAATATAGAAGAGCTTCAACCTATTACGCTTTCTATGAAGCCATGACTAAACATCAGAAGTTTATTTCTATTAAAAAAGCCTCCGCAAAAGATAATCTTCTAATGCATGCAACTAAAATGTTACAAAAATCAAAAAGAAAATTTCCTGCTGCTCAAATGGATGACACTGTGTGAATACAAGTCCCTGATGTCGACCGTGGTACAGATGCCCGAAATGTATTGGTGGTTGTTGGAATAGAAGATTCCTATTTTGATAAATAAGTAAAAAAAAACATGGTATGCTCAAACAGCTTTATACCCGTAATCAGTTTATATTTTGTAAAGAAAAGTTATTCTCCATAGATGAGATTTCTTCTCAAGAAATGTCGCTCTGAGAGAAGTCGCTGAAGCTAATTCGAGATGTGGATGGCATGTCTATAAACGTTGTCATTGCAAAAAGAAATGTTTAGTTACTAAATGCCATTAATAAATGTAAGGGACTCTTGTGCAATTCAAATTGCTATAATAGTATAAATTGGTGCAACAAATAAGATAATATAACGTCAATCACATAATTAAGTTAATTATTGGTATTATTTTCTGTTCTAAGAGTATTCGGTTTGTTTTATGTTCAGCAGTTACATGTGCTATTACTATAAATTTGACTGTATTATGAAGAAGAAAATATAAATATCCGACATGTTCAACATTCACCATTAGTGCATGGTGAATGTCGACATTTACCAGTGTAAGTCAGAAATAAGGGTATTTAGCAAATATTTCGGACATACACCAAACGACTACGTGAAAGTTGACATTCACCGGTGAAAGTCGACATTCTCCAGATTTCGGTCTTTCACAGTAACATATATACATGAAATTACGTATGTTTTGTATATGTTTCTAGAATGTGCATGCCTCTGTATACATTTTATAACATTTGAAATTTATAAATTTATTTGAATAAACAAACAATCTGGAATTGAACTAACTAAGAATTTTCTTTCTTGAGTGTTACATTCAAATGCAAAATTTATTTTCTATATACGTTTGGAAACTAATTGGATGCTTTCTGACTTAACTATTATTTCCAAAGATCAAGAGAAGACATAAAAATTTCTTCAATATTATAACTTTTCATTTAGTTTTATAATGCGAAGTACTATTTTGATAATACTAGCATTAATTTTTTCCATCTTGTTTTTTAGGAATATTTGCTGCCCATGACTTCTAAGGTTCTGATGCTATCAACACAGCAATAAAATTTGTTTTCTTATGGAAACCAGAAGAATTTTTAATTATTATTTCTGTAAAATCATGAACAAATAAAATTTTAGTATAAATGAAATTGATCTTTGATGTGTATTCAACATTTTCTCTTTTTATGCTGAATGAATCAACTTTTAAAGATAAATTGTTCTTTTGACTATATCTTTAGATCGTATTCATATTAAACTTAACCTTCATTTTTAACTTTTAAATAACTCAATTTATTACAATAAATTTTAAAATTTAAAATAGTTTAAATTTTTTCTAAACATTTTTAAACTTTAATTAAAATTTTTTCCAAATTTTCTTTAATCGTTATTGTTTTTTTTTAATATAATTTTTAATTCAAAATTAAATAAAATAAAGAAATAATTATTAATTTATTATTAATTACTTATTAATTTATTATTATTAATTACAATTTTTGCAAATTACTATATATTTTTTATCTCTTTACTGCATCTTTTTACCATAGAAATATTGATTATAACAAGAATATAAAGGAAATAATAATGTTTTTGAAAACTGACCACACATTCAAATTTGGGTACAGATCTTTTTATTTCATATGAACGTAAAATTTAGTACCACCAAGAAAAATATTTTTGACAGTTACTTAAAGATTATCAAACTATCAAAGTATAATTTCAAGTAGTATTCTAATTTTATTTAAATCATGTAATAGCATAAAAATGTAATTTAGAAAATTTTAATTAAATAATATTCTACTGATGAAAAAATATTGCAATTTAACTTCTAAAAAATCTTTTTTAAAAAATTATCTTTTGTTGAAATCTATGAAACTTTTAATTAACTTTTTTGATCTTGCGGCAAAATGGAATTAATACGTACAGCATAATTTAACCAACATAAGATTACATGTTAAAGGTAAAAACTTGGAATATCTTAGATAGCAACTAAATGCTATAATGGCTTACTTAAGGACTTATCACACTTAAACCTATATGCGTTGAAAAGCAATGGATTCAGTTTACGATTACTTTTTTGATGAAGAACGCAGGGATATCTGGCGTGATATTGAAAACATTTCAAGTGATTAAAGACAGTATCACACGATGACTTTAAACAAAATAAATCTGTTTTCACTTCTAACACTAAAAACTTGCACTACTTTCATCGAGAAAAGAGCCGAACGATGGCCGAAGGGCTACGATGCTGACCTTCGATACAGGCGTTAGAGGGTTCGAATCCCACTGTGGCATGGATACTCATAGCCACTCGAAATCGGCTTAAAGCAGTACATCACGGTCTCATTAACCCTATTGTTACAAAAAAGAAGACCATAGCATTCCAAAACGAAAATATCATCGGGATAAGTACAGCCGTGTACGTTCAACGTGTACAGCCTGACGTGCTTTATAAAGAATTAGAACTCTTTTTAAATAATTATTTTTTTATATACTTTATATATTATTTTAATATCTTTTATTAAAAGGCTGTAAATACAAGATTCTATGATAGAATGTTTTTTGGCTAGGTATAATTGTATAAAACATAATTAAATCTTGTTTGGAAAACAATACCGAAATCACCAATAACTAAACATGTACAACATAGACTCTAGGTCAATAATTCTCAACGTGGGGCGTATATGGGATTTCAGGTAGGCATTTGGTGTGTGACAAAAAGGCTTTTTGACGAGACAGGGGTTAAATGCTGAAACTGAACTAGCTTTCCTAAAAAACTGTTACTATTATTACCATTTCCATCTTTAAACTTAGTAGAATGTGGCTAAGATATCAGTTGAAAGAGAAGAAACTTCCCTCTATATAATATTTCTCGTTACAAAAATACATAAAATCTAAATTATATCTGAGTAATATGAAAGTACATAAGTAATACATATCATCTACATTATTTTTTACTCCATGTATAAAGACAGTCTTCTGATTAATATATTATCCGTTTTTAACTGACTTTACAGTTAGCAATACAATTTTCAGAATATGTGTAAAATAAGGATTCATGTATAGTTTAATAAACAAAAAGTTAATTAAATTGTACTGAATATTGAGTTTTTAGCACCAGTTTGCAATAAAAATGATTCTGTTATCAGCACATACAAACTTAACACTCAAATTGAAGAGCAAAATTTCTAAGGTTTGTCATGAGAAACCAAACTGGAGGAGTTTAACATATTGAAACTAACAACCGTTTGGGTTTGACTATTTAAAGATGAAATACAGTTTCAGTAAAAAGGTGTTTAGTTTGAAATATGATAAAAAAAATATGCTTTTGATCCTGGCAGTTGATAAAAAGGCAGACAGTAAGTCGAGTTACTTTTTGTAAATATGTAAATATGTTTGTAATAACGTTTTTATGCCTATTGGTTTGGTTTTGTAACTGGGAAGACCCCCCCCCTGAACGAACGACCGAAATCAGCTGATTTTAAGCCTCCTGTTCCGACTGGTTACAATAGCGAGCTGTCAGAGTGTCTGGGATGGTGGCAGTTCTGTTCAATAGGCGTCACGCCCCTGATCGGTTGATGTAATTACCCCCGGAGGATTGCCTGGAGAAGCCTCAGTCGGGAAACCTAGCGAATGAGAATTCAACTAAAAAACTAGCTGTAACTTTAGCTGGAGTTCTCAAGTAACTGGAATCGTAACTGACCTAAAACAGTTGGCGGGACCGTAACTGATCCCCAGGTATAAAAAGCCTAGACTTTTGCGACTCGGGACTTTTCGACAATTTTTACGTAGGTGTGTTGACATCGTGGGAGGCTTCCGCAAATTTTGACCGGAGCCAGGTTTTTAGTGATTGCGTTCGGGAGAGTCGTAAAGTCCGCTCATATAAGGAACGGCAGGGTCTCGGATACCGAATGGGGGATAGATTGGGTATGCATTGCACCCTGGAAGAGCGTAGCCGATTTGTGATATTATTTAATCCTTTTTTTTTACTGTGATCGTTGTAGTAATTCAGTGCCAGAAAAAATCCTCTACATATCGACTTGTTTTGGGAGAATTAGAATTCCGTTGTACATACTGTACATATCCCGTATTTATTCCAGAAAAAATAAAAGTGATTTTCCAATTCTATTGTGACTGTGATCCTTCTTCGCGCTACTTCTCACTCAAGAACACTGAAATCGTCACAGAACATTACGGTCTACTGTTTTGCTCAAGAGGACTAATTTATGCCTATTGGAAAATATAACTTAATTTATAAGTAAAGCCTATAATTTAACCTAAAACACTTACTTTAACACTATTTAATTTTTGTAATATATTGTTTTACTTGGAGTTTAGGCCCAAGAGAATTAATGGTAATTGCTTCTGTCTAAATATATCCTCTACTAGCATATAGTCCATCATATGACGGAATTAGTAAAATTTTTAATATTCCAGAACTGTTAAGTACCCAATGAGTCAGGTAAAAAATGGTTTGTTTTTTTGGCTGAGAATTATCTGGTTCACTCTCAATGATTTATTTATCTTCACTCCTCTAGAGTCTCCTGATCTTGTGAATGCAGTTTAGAATCACATTGAATTCATTTAGTCAAACCGTGTGGTTATGTGTAACAAACAAACACACAAACGAACAAACTTCTTAATTTGCAAATATATAAAAATTAAGTTAGATATTTATTAGTCCGTGAAATAGACTCCTAGACTTATATGAAAAGAATTTATTGTTAATAACGATGACAAAATTTTCATTGCAACAAAAAATAATCGATGATTAAATTTAAAATTATCACGTATGTACCTAATCTATTATTTAAGCTAAATATAAAAGAAAATCATTTACGTAATATCTAAGTTCAGTGGTTAAAGATATTATAATAGTGTAGACGATATTTAAATAGTTTAAAATATGAAATGATTAAATGAGATGTTTAAACGAATGACGTCATAATGCTAGAAAAAATTGTTATTTTTACCTATTTATTAAGTGATAAATGGATAAATTTAATCGCCTGCTCTTAACCGGGGAAAATAGGGATTGAAATAATGGCATTAAACTGTCGAAAAGGGGCAAAGGGGTGGATTTCGAACGTTTTAAAGATGACAGTATTTTATGCTGTGATATGTAGCATATTTATACAAATTTATTTTAGAATCGAATTGATAGTTTAGGAGAAGATAAACTTTATTCGCTTTCAATGGATGCCTCTATCCATTCCAGGTCCAACCGCTTAATAAATTTGCGGACAGTTAACTTAGGCTATTACTATATAGGGGATTAGTAACTAAGCCAAAAAGCGTGATCTAACATGATTTAACCGCAATGACTTGAATCTAAATGCTTGTTTTTGTAAAACAAAGAAGTCAGCTGTATTCTTAGAAACAGAGAGTTCTTTATATTACTACAACAAGAAATTAGGAAACGCCTAAAAAAATTTGCGTTTCAACAATCGATGGAAACAGTTGTAAATTCATTCCTGCCTTGTTTATTTGACATTTTGTTATGTAAAAATGAAACTATTTTCTTGAATTAACAAGTAATTCATATTCCGATGCAATCGCTAACAACGGTTCTTCCAGATTTCGTTTTCTCCTCACGGTCATATTAATGATCTACTTCCCAAGACGTGATATGCTTTAATAAACTGAGAAGTCCAATTTTTCTCTCTGTTTTTCTGTGTGGAACTCACTGTGAGTTATATTCATTCAGCTTTTTAAAATGTTTCGAAAGTTAAAAAGTAGATCGGAATAGAAGAAATGTTTGTGCTCCAAGAAATGCGCAGGATGAATAATAAACTAATTAAGCTCATATTTCATAGCTATAATTTGTATTTAAAAACTATTATATCTACAGAAAGATCAACACTAAACATAACTTTTATAAATGCACAGATATCTAAATAGTACTTGAGAATTTATAAATGAGAATTATGTAGTTTGAATAACATTTTTTAACAAATCGTATTGACTGAAGAAAAATTTTGGCTTGATTGCTTTGGTTTGGTTTGGAGCGCTACGGTCTACTATTTTGCTACACGGGAGCTAACGAGAACAGAACTTTTTTTTCTGAAAGCCTGTTCTGAATGTCTACGAACATTTATGACATCAATACGATTCAAATTCGCTAAATTATTATGATCTGCATATTAAAGATTTTTATTTTTGCTTAAAAAATGGTCTTTTAAAACACTGCTGCAATTTTTTAATGGGCATTGTTATAACTACATATGAATACGTCGATATAATTGTATTGCATTATTGTAGATTTGCCGTTCGTTATATTGATGTTTTTCGTTATATATAGTACGAATTGCAATAATAGCCTTTTTTTTCGATTTATCATGAAATAAAATTTTTTGTTCCTTTTAAAATGAATTTTTTGCAAATTTTATAATAAAGCTCTAGTTTTGAAAAATTATTACCTTTTGTCTTTTCAGGTAGAATATTTTTAAATAAGGAAAATACACATGAAATGAAAATGAAAAAAAATTATTTATCTGCGAGATAGTTTTTAAAATTTGTATATTAGAAATTAAACTTTTTTTAGTAAATTGAAATTGAGCATTAGTTTTATTAAAAATTTTAATTTTATTATTTAAAAGATCTTATATTTTTTTTTCTCATGATGTAGATATTTTATGTGTTTTTAAGAAATAAATGTCTTGCCTCCTTTGACAAAACTAAATAACATTTAAAATATTAGAACCATATTAAAGAGTTACTAAAAATTTTAATTTAAATAGAGTATATCTTTTTGTTTTATAATAAATCGAAAATATATTGTTAATGAAGACTTTTCAGCTCGAAAGGTACTCTGTCTCCGCAAACAAACTAAAGACCTTATTAAGAAGATCCCAACATTTTTCTTTCACCACTTTTGTAATCAAAAAGGCAATAATTTAATGCGTTTTTTTATGGAATTAGAGACAAAATACTATTTTACAACTGCAAAATTCCCATTAAAGAAGTCCTTTAACCCCTTCTTTCTCCCTTCCTTCAAAATGAGGGAATGAAGAATGAAGAATGAAAATGAAATGAAAATTAAGAATGTTTGGCCCTCTGTTTCTCTATTCTCAATTCTTTACATTTTCTATTCTCCTCTGATATTTCCGTGCTCTAGTGTTGAAAAGTAACACGCCAAAAATATTAAAACAATCTATTTCTTATGCCCATAATTAGGTTTATTTATCAATTTATACATTAGATTGTAGTACCAGATTATTTTTAGCGTCTTGGATCAAACTATTTTGAACTTGTATCTTATTTACAAAAAATGATAGATCATTTATCTTTTGCACATAAACTTATTGAAAAGTATTCAATATCAGATACCACTGCAAAAAGAAGCCGGCCAAGCTGAGATAATAACCTCAACCGTGTGACTGAAAGGCATTTCATTAGACAGATACCTCCAACTAATAAACGGCAACCATCAAGTGCATGCATAGTTTGTTGTTACAGAAGAGATGAAAACAATAAGAAGTGCAGAAAAGAAAGTCGGCACTACTATCCAAATTGGAATGTTGGACTTTGCATTTCATGCTTTGAAATTTATTAGACAAAAAATTACTAATATTTATTTATATTAAGTTTAAGTGTAATAAAATTCTCTTTCACTGTTTAAAAAATATATTTTTAAACTTTTCTATTTGTTCGAAAGCCAACATTCAAACTAATAACTCTTTTCCCCTAAAAATTTAATTTTATTTTAAGTTGAAAGCAAACTCAACAGCTAAAAATGAATGCATTTATTATTCATACAGAGTTTTATATAATTTTCCTGGATGAAAGAATAAACACTTTTAAGACAGTTTCACTCAAATTATGCGATCGATAAGGGGTTAACAGGGATTTCCCCGTTCTAAGACTTCATAAAGACACATTTGGTGTTTGAGTCTCCTCGCTGTCATTTTATAAATGACAGACTTTTTTGTATGTGATTTATCTCTTTTCAAATTAAAAACAATCTATAAGTAAAAAAGTTGCTTAACACCTGCCCACTAATCTATTTGAATTACTTTCTTTATATTTTAGTTGATTGCTTAAAACCAAACAAAATCATCCTTTTCAGAATACTGTAGTAATTAGGCTATTGACTGAAAAAAAAATTACGATTTCAAGGTCTGAATCTTGCATCCATGCCATCTGATTTGGGTGTGTCGGAACACACCCAGCTTTCTCCTATACACCAGTGATTGTTTGCGTTTACTTCCCTTTACACCATCCCGCCCCAGAGGTATTCCTCTGTTAGTTTAACCACGTTGAGAAATTTTGCTTCGTTTTGTCAAGTGACGGGCACCGTAATCCTTGATATGAAGTAGGAAGGTACAAAGAGAAAAATTCTTAAGAGAAACCTACGCAAAAATCTGCAACGCAGATAGATCGAAAATGATGTATTCTTACATACGAATCCCACATTAACTTTTTGCCTATCCTGTACATCCTATATGATACGTATAACTCTTTATAACCTTAGTATATCACATGTGATATTTAATGATGTATTGTATAAAACATATCAAAGCTTGAATATAAAATAAAGTTCACTGTATATCACATGCGATATACAAGCGTATAAAACGTTAGATGTATATATATATATATATATATATATATATATATATATATATATATATATATATATATATATATATATATATATACATATATATATACTATATATACATATATATATATATATATACATATATATACATATATATATATACATATATATATACATATATATATACATATATACATATATATATACATATATATATACATATATATATATACATATATATATATATACATATATATATACATATATATATATATATATATATATACATATATATATATATATATATATATATATATATATATATATATATATATATATATATATATATATATATATATACGTATAATATATATAATATATATGTTATATATATATATATATACATATATCGGATATATATATATATATATATATATATATATATATACCAGGGAGGGGCAAACTATATATACATATATTTATATATATATATATATATGTATATTGCCGGTCCGATATATATATATATATGTATATATATATATTTATATATTATATATATATATATATATATATATATATAATTTATAAAGGACAGGCAAAATGTTAAAAAACAATACAATATCGGAGGCACCTGGTCGTTAGCATCTCCAAATATGACACTCTAAACCAGGGATGGGCAAACTACGTCCCGGAAGGTTTTATCCGGTCCACGGATAGAACTTTCAGTTGCCGGTCCAAATGAAAAGAAATATATATTTATACATTATATATCCCTCAATAGGATATATAATTATATATATAATTATACATTATATATCCATCTCCTTTTCTACTTTGCTTAAATATTATATTCCAAATTTATTATCTCACGCCCAGAAGATCAGCGGTATATTTGCTTCTTATATGTAAACAAGTGTTTTCAACTTTGAACCTTAGAAAGAATAATATCAGAAGTAGACTGATAGATGACCATTTAGCATCGTTCCTTAAAATCAATGCATCTCACTTCGAATCTCAGTATGAGGAACTTTAAAAAATGAAATCGCAATTTCATTCATATCATTAACGTATTAAACCTGCTCTAAACTGACATATAAACTTTTATTACCAATAAAACATTTAAAAATGTTACAAAAACTATTACATATTAAGTTGCATAATACATAATTTACAAATGAAATCTTATCTATTATTAGAAAATGATTTAAATTTAGATGGTGCTGATAAAATCTCTTTTCATAATTCAAACATAATTATTTAATAAAATGACATAATTATTTTAATAAAAGGTTTTTGTATTTTATTAAACGTCTTTGTCCTTTTTTAATAAAAGACATGATTCCTCAAATATGGTCAAAATATCGATTATTTGACTTAAACTAATGTTCTAACCATTTTGAATTTTAAATCTTTATCGTCAATATTTCAAAAGTTATTTACGTATATGATCTCATTTATAGAAACTATTCTTAACAAATGAAAATTTTAATTTCTTCTCCATTTTTATATATTGAATTACACGTATCAAAAACTGAAAGGATATTATTTTGGATAGAAGTGTTTAGTTTTTATACAGGTTTTCTAAAATGTGCATTGGAATTACTTCTTAGTTGTATGTTTCCTTTTTATTCGCAAATATATAGGAGAAAATGTCAATTTAATTATTTTTCTTTGTAAGTAAAAGTTATTTTATACTAAAATTATAAATATCAAAATTGTTCCTGATGTAATTTTTTTAATGAAATATCGTATTCAGAGCTATTATTAAATAGACACAATTCCTCGAATATGATCAAAATATCGATTTGTTTAGGCTCAAATTATCGTATAAGCCATTCTAAACATTCAAAGGGAGTTTGAAATCTATATTGTCAATATTTCAAAAATTATTTTAGTATATGTCTTCATTCATAAGAGCATTTCTTACCGAATAAATATTTTAGTCTTTATTTAAATTCATTCCACGTATTAAAAATTCCAAGCAGAATACTTTGGCTTTAAGACAGAAATTTCAAGTATTATAATTTAGGTCTTTTAAATGTATAGAACAAAAAAAGGCATGGAATCAGCTATTAGTTCTCTATTTTTTATGCTAAAATATAAAGAAGAATATATCAGTTTAATTAGTTTGCACGAAATTTTTTTCTAAATTTCGTGCAAACTTCTAAAATCCTTTTATAACTTAAAACTTTTGCAGACATAAATTTTGCAATAAAATGACTTGTTGAAAGTTATTATTAAGGTAACACATCTTCTCCCATATCTCAAAAATATCATTTTTTTAAATTCAAATTATAGTTCTAACCCTTTTAAACATCCAATCAGAATTTGAAATCTATATCAATAATATTTCAAAAGTTATTTACGTCTATGATTTCCTTTATAAAAGCTTCATTTAACATTAAAATATTTAATTGCTCATTTTTTTAAATTGAATTCCACGTATTAAAAATTTTGAGGATAGTTTTTTGGATGTAATATACAAATGTGCAGTTTTGTTGCTTTTTTTGTTTGATACAAGTTGTAGGTTTTTATACGGGTTTTCTAAAATGTATAAAATAAAACTATGAAGGGAATTAACAATTAGTTATATATTTCCTTTTCATATACAAATAGACAGAAAAAACAACAACTTAATCAGTTTCTTTGTACGTGCCAGTAAAATATTTTATACGATGTAGATTTAGAAAAATTTAAAAATCCACGCATATTAAAACCTTCTACACTACTTTGTTTAGAATGTTTTAATAGATAGAAATAAAATCTCATTCTCTTTCAAGATATATCTTTCAAAATGAAGGTAAAGCTTACAAATAAATTTGTAGAATAGAAAAATTTTCAGTAAAGTATATTTAGACTTATATTTCCTATTAAATATTAATTCTTTACAACAATCTATTCTCTCGAATATTATGCTCGAGTGCTCACTTCTACCATGTATCAGTCTGAGGTTTGTTTTTCTAGTACGCAATTTATTAAAAAAGCATAAAAACAGATTGACTGTTGAACATTTGAACAACTGTAAGCAAATGGCAGCCACTACCTACTTTTCCAACACTAAAAAATTTTTCATGACTTAAAAGATGTCATCTTTTTATCTAAGTTAGTCTTACAAAATGATAAAATTTTGAAAGAACGTCAGTTTGAAGAGGAATAAAAATATATTTAAAGGAAAAAACTATTTTCTAACTTTGTTTCATTTTATTTATTCTCATAAATTTTTAACCAGGAAGTGAAAAGTAAAAAGTTGCAACTACGCAATCACCGCATCTTGTTATGAACTACTTTTTTTAAAAAAAGACACACCCCTCAATACATTCTTCTCTTCAAAACTCCTTCATAAATTTTGACCTTCAAACTAACATTGAACTAATTTTTCTGACTAATCGCATTTTTTTTTGTTGCAATGGATTTAGTATAAAAGGCAACTGAATCCCCAACCGATTATCTATCTTCTCTGTACCGAGTAAGAAAGAGTTATTCAACATGCACTACTTGGTAAGATATTCAATATTTGCTTTCTCCTTTGCTGGAGAACATTAGCCAGTTTGTTTTCATACCTTCGCAATAACTTATCACTAAAATCCTGAGTAGATTATAATTGCAGTCTAAATTTCATTGTTAATCATACTATAGTATATCTCTAAAATTAATGTGATTTAATTTTCCGGACCCGATAATTATCTCTCTGCTATTGATCTATTCATAGAAAATCAATGTTGAATTCTGATGTACTTTACTGTAAAATATTAAAAGAGTATTATAAGTAAGCCTATGTGTTTCTAAGAAATGCGCTAAAGGCTATAACGGTAAACCCCTAACTGTAAAACAAGGATATTGATAAAAAGCGAAATAACTTTTCAAAGAAAACTTTTCTGAAAAAAAAAACCAATTTATTAAAGCAGAGATAAAATTAATTTTAAAGGAATGCAAATATATGAAGTTTTAAAATATTATGGAAAAAGCACTGGTTAAAATATAGATAATTACTCTTAATTTTAAGTGAATCTAAAATACTATAAGCTCTGCATTTTTCCCCTTAGTTTTCCCTCTTTGTCTTAGTCGACAGGAGGGGTCTGTAAATTAGTCTTGTTATTATTAGTTTCCGATTTTTCATTTATCTCTGTATCATTTCCCATCATTTATTTCATAATACACTACGAAATCCTCTTTACAAATAGAGCGTTACATAGTCCAACGGTATTTTGGCGATCATTTTATAAACTCGCCAAGGAGTCGACTGGCTTCTAAACTTGGATTCTAAATAATCTAGTGTATTCGATTAAAATAATAGACTGACTTGGTAGAGAAACATGTATATTCTTAAGAAATATACAAAATGTTAATGTAAATACTCCAGAATATAATTTATAATTATTTAAAATATTAGCGAAGTAAAGCAATTATCAAAATATAGACAATGATTATTAACTTTGAGTGAGCAGAAAGTTATACTGTAAGCTGTATATTTTCTTCCTCAGTTCGCCCTCCTTGTCTTGGTTGCCTTGGTGGTTTGCGCCATGGCTCAGTGGCCATACTATTATGGTGGTTACTACAACACCCACGCTGTTGGTGCCTACCCCTACGCCTACAACTATGGCTACGCCAACCCTGCTTTCTCTTACCTGTGGAAGAAATGAGCAATCCAACGATGGTAAGCTGTTAAGAATCTAAGATTTCTCCAATTTAGATAAAGTCGTATCACGTTAGAACTGTACAGTTAAAGGCTAAATGATTTGCATAGAATAATAAGAAACAAGTGGTTCTTTTTAATTCCATTAGGTATGACAGTGTAATTACTTTGAATGTACAAGTAAATATATCTTTTTTTCATCAGGTATTACAAACTTTTACAAACCTGAGCCTTCGCGTAATCAATAATTGTGCAAAAATTTCACGAATATAGAAATTTCTTTCTATGAAAGTTCTTTACTCGTGAAAATATTAAGTACTTTGAAACTAACTGGAACTTTGAAATTGAATTTAAGCTTTTTCGAGGAACTTTCGGATCATAGAATAACTTGTATTACAGTAAAAAATTAATCTTTGTAATTATGTTTGAAATGTCGATTGAATCATATATGCCTTGAGAAATATTAAAAGTGATGCTGTGATACCAGAGTAATGGCAAATATTTTTTTGCCCTTAAATAATTATTAATTTCCAAATTATAATAGGACGTTTCTTTTTGTAGAATTGGTTTGGTTTTTTGGTTTTTTTTGGAGTGCTACGGTTTACTTTTTGCAACACGAGGGCTAATGAGACCGGGACCTACTGCTTAAAGCCGATTCCGAACGGCTACGAACATCCATGCCATAGTGGGATTCGAATCCACGAACTCCAGTTAAGAAGGCCAGCACCCTAACCATTCGGCCATCGTTCGGCTTTGTAGAATTGTATTACCCGAGTTAGCACTAAAAAGAATTTTCAGCAATAGTGGTACTTTAACATGAACAAAAAATTTAAACCAAATAAAAGCGTAGTTTGATTATAGAAAGAAATGTTTAATTACTCGTAAATACTTTTGTGTACTTAGTGTTAATTAAAATTTAGTGTTCAGCACAGTACAATGTATTTAAATATGCATGTTTCCATCTTTAATTTCTAAGTTTTTTAATTGTTATTTCTTCTTATTTAATAGCACTGATGCCGAATGAAGATCAATGAAGTTCTGGAACAAAGCAAGAATCTAAAGCTATGCATATGTGTATGTCTTAATTATTGCCCTTTATTAAAAAAATGAAAAACTGAAAACATTCTATGTCTGAATTATTATTTTTGGTGAAAATCATTACAGGAATCTTTTAATATAATAATGGTCTTGAAACTTAATGAAGACTTTTAATAAACTATTAGAAGTAAATAAACTTAGACATAATAATCTGCATCTCGGTATATTGGCTGCAGATTTTTATCATCTCTTATTTATTAATATTTTAGACCTTGAATTTCAGTTTTTTAAGTATTCAACATTTTACTCTATAAGGAACATGAATAATATTGCTACATAAAATATATAAGACACTAAAATTTATTAGAAAATCATTTTTTGATTGAAATACGATACACTTCCATAAAAGTAAAGTCTTTCAACAATATTTATAAAAATGTTTCTACTGCATAACGTACTAACCACTTTCTTGTATTTTCAGTATATGTTCAACATTTATATAAAAACAAAACTGGGTATTGGTTTTCATTTATGAAGAAAACAATATTTATAAGACTATTTCAAATCATTCATGGGGTTTAAAGGTATTAAATTTTATATAACGTCGGAAAACACTTTACAATTAATATATATATATATATATATATATATATATATATATATATATATATATATATATGTATATATATATATATGTATATATATGTATATATATATATATATATATATATATATATATATATATATATATATATATATATATATTGTGATAAATAAAGATGCCCAGGGTTAATTTAACAAAAAATTACTTCCACGAAGCATCAACATTTACACACAAAACAGAAATAAAAACATATTAGCACTGGAATTCAACAATACATGGCCATACCGGTCGACAGCAAGCCTCGAGTTCAGTTCTTTCTTAGTGTATACTATAGAGGGCGCTGTAACCTACGTCACAGCTAGACTTATTTGTTACAATAGAGCAATTTGTCGCAACGTCACGAACTACTATAATGGCCTTCCCATTCATTTTCAGGTTTACAACAGCCAATAGGCAAACAATAAACTGCCTTTCCGTTCGAAACTAAAGCCAGAATTTTCATAAATTGAGATGTGCCCTACTGCGTGAAATCGCCTTATATCTAATTTCATGACATGCATATTTATGCACCACGGCGAAAACGTTTAAAAGGAATAATGTACCTGGTGAGTTTTATAATCAATGATTCGACATGGAAAGTGTGAGGTTTAAAAATAAAATTTTTATTTAAATTTTTATGTTGAAATGGGAAAAATTTATGGCAAAAATAAACAGGTTCAAGTAATATAATCATTCAATTGGAAAAATTTCATTTGGTTACTAATGATTGTACTTGGCTTGACTTATTAGACACTAGACTTTATTTTTAATATTTTTAAATTTTCATACTTTTTTTTATCAAATTCTTTCGTTTTGTAGGTGCCTTGACCTCTTAAAGAAATGTACGTTGTAGGTTCAGAAAATGATTAGGGTTGCATATTATTCTCTCGTTAGGCACTGATCTCCAGTGCCGGAGTTAAGGTTGGGAAATGGCTAAATAAATAAGACACTGTGTTTTGACTGTAGAAAAATTGACCGTAATAAATTGACTGTAGTGTTTCAACAAAATGAAATCAGTGCCGGAGTTTGACGATAGGACCAAACCGTCCTTCTAAATGCCGTTTTTGGATTAAGTCAGTTTAATAATATCACTTCAAACCAAATTATTAGAATTTTACAATTTTCTCAAAATACAGTTTTGAAACCTTAAGGAGGCACATATCTTTCAAACATTGGAGTACTCCTAGTCTAAATATAAGTTTATATAAGTCTAAAAGCGAATGTTTATAGACCCTTACCATCACATTATCTAAGCAAGTTATATACATGACATTTTTTCAGTATACAGAATAAGACTGAAACTTTTTACATATATGATCAAAATGTGTAAGAATAAAAACAATAAAGTAAGAAACTATATTAATGTTTTTCAATGATATCATGAAGTATATTACTAGAACTTAAAATTTACTAAATTCTATCAAATATTTTTCTCCGATATTTCGATACTTTAGAGATGGCTTGACACTAATAATGAAGAAAAATTTAAGCATTATTTCAGTTTTTTTATCTTCGTAAATGTTCTTTAATATTAAATTGAAAATTCATAAATTTTTAGTAAAATCAAGATTTTTAAAGCATACAAATACTATTACTTTTCGAAGACTTTTCGTCTATATTACTGTCAACTTAGAAGTAACATATGTTCCAAATTTCAAATTTTTACGTAACTTATATTTAGAAAGCATGCATGTAAGTTGATTATGTATCCAGTAATACGAACTCTAAACTGCTCTTAATAATCGGTAGTGTAAGAATGGAGTATAGTTTTTTATTTACTATAATTTAAGTCTTTGGAATATTTTATGTAGACTGTGGCATAAAATATAGAAAGGCTATCAGATAAACAAAATTATGTAAAAAGTAAATTTTAGTTTAGGTATCAGATAAACTAAATTTTGAAAAGTCAAATTTTTGAAGATTTTAAGGTTATATATTTAACTTAAACATTGTATTCAAAGTAAAAGTATCACTAGATGTTAAAATGTTTTGGAACTTTATTTTGTCAATTAACCTGTTATTGGTTGTAAAACTCAGACGGCTTCATTACTAGTGTAAGGCTTATTTTGTTTGCCTTCCAAAGATTTATTTTAAAAAAACACAAAAAGGAAGAATGCTTAGGGGATTGTCTACAAGCGTTCCCCCTGATAGAGCCGCACTCTTAAAAGACAATTTTAAGGGGAGAAATGTACTTAAATACGATGTAACTCTCTATATTGCAAGCAAATAGTTTGGACTTACGAGGAAACTTTCACAGGAGTCCGCACAAGAAGACAAAGAAAGACGTGAAATACTTAAACTAGACAAATTCAAACAATTTTATACGACTTTATGTTATTTGCGATGTTTTATTCAACTAGAAAACTATGTTGCTTCATTTCGAAAGGTAGTGATTTAGTGGTTCGTTACTGATTACTTGGTTGTCCCATATGCCTTCTCCTCCATGTTATTTATTTATGAAGAGACTAGACGACCCGACAGACGTTTTACTGTTTTAATACTGTAAATCAAAAAATTGTAAAATGTTTTTAAATAAATTATAAATTGGACCATTTTGATGGTAAAGCAAGGAAAAAATATTTTAAAAGTAAATGACGTCACCACTCGTGCAGTCATTACAAACGTAATTAGATTGAATTAAAATTCCCACATCTTCTCGTGCTGAAGCCCGTCGCGCTGACTACAGATTCGTTAACAGCGAAGGGTTTCAATTGTCATTATAATAATCTCAACAAACGAGCAATTCTGGATTTTTAATAAAAAAACATTTTTTATTGGGTCAAATTGGGAATCCAAACCATTCTCGAATCAACTTAATTACGTACACAAAATTTCTTCAAAATCAGCCCAACCGTTTAGGAGGAGTTTTACTACACACACATTGACAGAAGAATTTTATATATAAAGTAAGTGGGCAATCAAAAAGTAATGTTCAGTATTTCCAGGAGTATCGCAAATACAGTTATTATCGTTGTTGTAATCTGGTAATGTCAAGGCCTTATCATACGTCAACATGTAGTTGTTGAAAAGCAACAAGTTTAGATTTAGAATTCCATTACCGGTTGTAGAATATGCTTATTTTTCGTAGAATAGAAAAACACTTTCATCCGATTAAAAAATTTATCACAAATCAACCTGGACTAATATAAATTGGTTTAAAAAATTTCGCTGTAACACAAGAAATATGTACTTTCTTAACCGGAAAAATTAATCATAAACTGAAGCATAGATGCTAACGTGTGATAAGGCGTTAAGCTTATTTTGTTTGGCGCTCTAAAGTTAACTTTTTTGCAACACGAGAGTTAATGAGACCGGGACCTTCGGCTTAAAACCGATTCCAAATGGCTAACACAATGGGAATCGAACCCCCGTGCTCCGGTACCAAAGGTCAGCGCCCTAATCATTTGGCCATCATTACATCGGAAAAGTGTAAACTATAAATATATATAAGAGTGCTATGTTGTTTGATTTAAAAGGCAAAGATTTACTTTTGGGAAATATTTATAGGAGATTCTGCTTCTCATCGTCGAGAGGATTACCATTATTTTAAGATATTATAAAGTAGTGATTTAATATGAGACAAAAGGAGTGGAAGATTGATATCCATTATAGATTTTGTGGTGATTTGTATGGGTAAGGTATCTGTATGTTCATCAGGTATCTGCACTGTTCATGGACGACCTTTTATCTAAGTTAAACTTACGTTCTGCTGGAAAAACTCTACGATCTATTTTTAGTCCTAAAAATGGACTTTACGCATTACTGGGTTAAAGATACATTTATATTTTATTTAGTATGTGAGTTTCTTTTCCAAAAAACATTGCAAATATTACCAATACTCTTCTTCTTTTTTTGAAAAAAAAAAGGCTTCAGTTAGCATATTTTAATAATATTTATTCCGTAGACCATCTGCCTGTATGCACGTTATGAATACCTACTAGACCCAGTCTTTTATACACTGACACACACACATGTGTATGTATGCATGTATATATATATATATATATATATATATATATATATATATATATATATATATATGTGTGTGTGTGTGTGTAATATATCAAAATTATTTAACTTTAATATTTCCTTTAAATAAACCACCTCTCTCCCATTCTAATTCCTTAAAATCTTTTTCCCAGCCTCAAAATGTCTTAATCAAAGGAGCTTCCTCGACTTAAAATTCTTCCAATACATTTCCCAAAGCTTTATGTCCAATAAATGTAAATTTTCTGTCCATTCAACACGTTTTGCAGCTTTCGCCGGCAAATGGCCTGGCTTTTTTCCTGATCTTAACAGTTAAATTAGCTGACTAAGTTTCGTGTCCCTTGGTTCTATCTGTCTTTGCACTTGAGTTCACCTCTGTTCGAGCAAAGTGATTTTTGTGTCTTTCTTTTGCTTGTCGTTGACTAGTAAAAATGTCCTCTTTTAGCAGCTGTTAAATAAAGTTTTAATTAGACTTGGACTTGGGTGCTGTGGTTTTCAACGTGGCTAGACTGCATGTTATTTTATAACTGTTAAGCTGATTAGGCTTCTCCTTGCAATTGGGCAAGTAAAAAGAATAGGGGCTATAATTTCAAATGTTCCCAGCAGTTGTATAATTCCTGGATTACACACACACACACACACAAATATATATATATATACATATATACATATATATATATATATATATAGCATACATACATATATATATATATATATATATATATATATATATATATATATATATATATATATATATATATATATATATATATATATATATATATATATATATATATATACATATATATATATATATATATATATATATATATACATATATATATATATATACATATATATATATATATATATATATATATATATACATATATATATATATATATATATATACATATATATATATACATATATATATATATACATATATATATATATATATATATATATATATATATTATATATATATATATATATATATATATATATATATACATATATATATATATATATATACATATATATATATATATATATATATACATATATATATATACATATATATATATATACATATATATATATATATATATACATATATATATATACATATATATATATATATATATATATATATATATATATATATATATATATATATATATATATATATATATATATATATATATATATATATATATATATATATATATATATATATATATATATATATATATATATATATATATATATATATATATTCTTGTAAACGCAGCTTGTTCTGTTAAGCCTGTTTCCGAGGTTGTGGAGTATTCGGTTGGTGGGAGAGTTTCCATACTCCCCTTGGCCATGGTGACTAAGATGACATGAGTGTAGATGGTTCCTGTTAATGTCCTCATTTAGAGACAAGCCGTCATTTGAACATCATAGGATACCATTCGTAAAAAGAAAAAACTTCGTGATTATCACATGTATACAAGGTACTGTCAAGTACAGCTATATGATAGATAAAGAGTGCTATCCTGTTGCAGTTAGGATCGTCACAGGCGACTTTCTCAATAAAATAACATTAGAAGCCATCTGGGGTGTGATTTTGGAACTATAATTCCTCTCTCTGGCGACTTTTACTTTATTATAACGCCTAAGTCACCTGTGACGTATTTAGACCCCAACAGGGTAGCATCTAAAATTATTTGTCAATATTTTAGTCGATGTTCGTGCCGAAAAACTAAATTAATATGCCAGCATTCATCATAAAATGTCAGATTGTACTGTATAGTCTGGGACTGCGGCCGTATTTATATTCTGTATGATCCCAGTACGGTTTGACATCAGAACAGGGTATTCTCACCATCTAGATGATAAAGATATAAGCATGGTAGTCTAATATTATTTTTTTTATCTCGCCGTGTCCAAACAATCTGTATCTATCTGCCCTAAATTTATATTATATTGGTATCCAGCTGTTCTTGTGAAGCCCTCTTCACATATATTAAATGCGCGTAATGCTTAAAAAATATATGTAGTGAAACATTAATGGTTCAATATGTC
>CM063506.1:139397433-139431885 GCA_032207245.1 Pardosa pseudoannulata
CATTTATACTGGTTAACTTCTAAAAAAGTGGTGTTGTTTAGAAGAGAAATTTTGTTAGGAATATATAATCTTCACTTGGTTTATTACAACACGAATTTTAGGTATGAATAGACACTGGTTTTAAATTGACATTTTTAGTTCGAAGCAGTATTTTTAAAGTATTACATATAATTATATTTCCAAACTTAATAACAGCATATCTTCAAATGGGAAAGAAATCTTTTCCAACCGTAAATAATTTTTCTTGTAAATATTTACCTCTGAAAGTAACGTAAAGCATTTAAAAATATTTCGAGATTAAATTTTGATGTTTTTTAATAACTTGTTTCTTTTTTAACAGGAACTCATGCCAAATGGACGTCATTGAAGTTCTGGAATAACGCAAGAAAACATGGAACTACTATACGTATATTCCTATTCAATCTATACGTATATGTATGACTTAATTGTTGCTGATACTTAGAAAAAATAAAAAATTGAAAAAAAAATTGTGGTTTATTTTTCTTATGTTCATTAACAGCATTTGTGGACTATAATCTTGAAAATGTAATTGAAAATAAAAATAAATGTAAATGAAGGACTGTTACTAGAACAAGTAATATGTTAAAAAAATTTTCAAGTCAATTCCTACTTAGGTAAACAAAGAAATATTTTATTTTAGTTACTTTTATTAAAAATAATTTTAATTAATATCAATATATATACATATATATACATATATATACATATATATATACATATATATATATATATATACATATGACAGACTCACAGTATCAAATGGCAAAATAGAAAGCGAATTTCCTTGCAATTTTCAATTTTCCTTTCTATGTATAAAAAAATATAAGTAATAAAAACAAAAATCCTGCTACAAGCTTCACCACTGACAGTATTTATTCCTAAATTTATACCCTGCTAAATATCTTATATCAGAGAAATTTTTTCTCCCATATAAAACTAAAGCTAATTAATTAAATTAAATTAATTAATTAATGTTTGAAAAACTGTATTAACATCAAGTGTCATCCACTACAATTTTAAAAATGTATTTAAACTTAAGTGGATGAATAAAAAGTATTTTATCAACGACTGAAAATTTGAAAAAGATATATAAATATATATATAGGGAGAGTGTGAACTAATAGTAGGAATTGGAAAAAAAGGATTTACTTGCAGCTTTGTTCTAGACAATTATTTCAAAATTATACACAGTGAATTATACACAGTCTCATTTATATGAAACTGATATGTATGAAATATTTAGCTATTCCAGAGGTCTTCATCTTGGATTCCATGGAACTTTGACAGGGATTCTGCATGTGATCAATCAGTATTTGTTTATTAAAAACACCAAAATTTTAATATAATTTCAATTTTTTTTTATAAAAGATCGAATCCTTAAAGGCAGTTTGCCTGTTAAAATGAATAAAATCAAATCTTAAATTTCGTAAATGTCACGTGCTTCAAGTACATTAAACGAGACTCGCGTCACATATTTGTCTCCCTTCTTTTTGTATCTCTTTGCCTGTTTCTGCAGAAGTCTACACATCTGGATTATTTGGGATAAAGCCTTCCTCTTGGGTTGTAGCATATGTACCGTATTGTGAAACATATAATGGGATTTCTTTCAACTTATGTATGCCAAAAAACTTTCCCTTTGTATGCTACAGCAAAATCAGAATACAGAAACCAATTCGTTGCTGAAGATGACAATAATTTGTCGATTTCAATAATTATTCTAGACGTAAAAACAATTTTCAATTAAAATGAATCACAGTCAAGTCATCGAAAGACTTTTCTATATAATATTTTGTTGTATTTAAATATTGTTACATTTGTTTATTATCCATAGAATAGTATAGAAAAAACCTTTACCTAGCTTATCATTCAATACCTTATTAAGATGTTTGTATTGTGATAAAATAAAGACGCAAAAATAACTTTGTAGATCTGAGTAGGATGAAGCTTTGATATGATTTTTTTACTGCTCTTTGACTAAGAGGTTCCTTCAAGAAAACAATAAGTTCAAAAGATTCCCCAGAGTGAAAGAGGTTGAATAACCCTGAGGCATACGAAGTACTCGTTCCATGTCAAAACTCACGAAATGCTCGTGTGATACATTATTCATTTATTACGAATATTTAGTTACACGAAGTAGTTTTCGTTCCAGGGTGGAACTCCCTAAAGACCTATGTAATAAGTTATTCACCTATACGATTATTCGATAATAAGACATATTTTATTATGCGAAGTACTTCTCTGTACACGGTGAATCTCATCAAAAGCCTGTATAATAAATTATTCACTAATACGAAAAATCTGTTGGGGTTAGAAATGCCGGGTCTCGGATTCGAGACTGGCAGGAAACTTCTCCCTGTATACCCAGAGTAGGTGCACACTAAATCTGTAGGTCTGGATGTCTTTTCGCAGTCAGATCAGCAGGTGGAAGATAGGTATGGTATTAGAAGCAGAAATGCCTTCTCGAAGATCAAAATTATGAAGAATCTCCAACGAGACATTACCACTGCTTACACCCATGAAAGTAGGCTGTCTGTTCAAAAAAATCAAATTACACATGCCTATACATATAACCATTATACATACATTATGCACATATTATACTAGAAATTAATCGTGAAACAGTTTCTATCAATCCTTTACTCTGATATTTTATTTTTATATCCTTATATTACTCAGCGATTTTGAGTAAAATTATAAATTTCGTTTTTCGTTCGTCTTGTCTATACATATATACAAAATGAGAACATTTCCTGTTCCCCTCCCCCCCCAAAAAAGAGCAACGAGATAGATTTTACATACAAATTTGAGATTGTTCGTGAAATAGAATAATTTCTGACAATCCTTTTTCCTCTGATATTTTTCTTTTATATCACGACCATTCCATAGTTACAGATGTAACACATTGAACTATTTTTTTACTATTTTCCTATAAAGAATATAATATTTCTAATATATATTTTTTTTTGTGAAACAATTATAACACCCAAGGAAGAATTTTGCAAGAATTAAAGAACTTTCGTTCTTTTTTTACATGTTTTAAAAATTATAAATATGCTGTTACGGGTGTGACAGTTATTCACAAATAACTGTCATACCCATAACTGCATATTTATAATTTTAGTTCAATGTGTTGCACCTTTAAATATCTAATGGCCGATCATTATATTACTAAACGATTTTGAGTAATAATTTGAACTTCATACAGAGGTCTCGTCTACCTGTTTTTTGCATAACGAAAACATTTCTTGTTCCCCAACAAAAAAGAAACGAGATGGATTTTATTATTCTGAGATTAAGTCAAATTAACGCACTGCTGTTCATGTATGCCGTAATTCCAAAGAGCGACTTAAATTGTTAATTAAGTATTATGTAAATGCAAGGTCTGCCAAGTAATCAGAAAAAAATTACATATATTAAATAATCCCAGTTACAAAGACAAACAGTTAATAATCTTCAAAGTATGAGCCTTAGGCATCAATACAACGAATCCAGCCTTGTTTCTAGTGGTTGTAACATTGTTTGAATTTATTTTTTGAGATGCTTTGATAAGGTTTGTGCTTACGGCCCTTTGAACATCTTGGAGTTTGTCGGTTCTTTCATGTCCTTTTTCAGGTGTAAAAAAGGAAAAGTTGGGATTGTATGGTAGGTGGGGAAGAACGAGAAATTGTTATTTAGTCAGGTATTCAGTCACAACCAACGTCTTGTGAGAAATGTTGTCGTGATGGAAGATTCTGCTGCCAGCGCTCTGTGTGCCGATGTTATTTAATTATCTAGTGGTTGAGCTTTTTCGAGTAAAATTGTGAATTTCCAATTAAAAATTGTACAATTAAACATAAACTTAATCAGCGGTTGGTGTTTAGAACGTTCCTTTATCATTCGATGGTTTCACCCGTTTTTGTAGTTGATAGTCATCCTATGTGCTGATTGCCTTCAATGTTCTGTCGCCCGTTCCTAAACGCAGTGTGCCTCTTGTAGATTTGATTCCGACATAACTTCATCCTTAAGACTTCTTTAACATTTGCAAGGTTTCATTATCACTTTTACCGCTTTTAACACAAGACTTTATTGCATAGCGTAGCTTAATAGATAGATGCATAAGCGTGACAAGCCATACTTACAAGAGGTCACTCTTAGGTAACTGGACTTATCCCAGTGAATTAGCTTCTGAACTGTTGGAAAATGTCACTAACATTTCAATGAACATTTCTGAGCCCCCTGTTTTCCTTGGTGAATTTTCAGAAATGCAAAGAAATACTTTTCTCATTAATTCTGGAGCATACCTTGTATGTATTTCTAAAGTATAGCATTATATTAAGTGGCTCTAAATAAAACATTTTAGGGCACGACTGACAGGTGATTATATTTTACGTTTATCTAATAAGATAAATGATACCGCAGTAGGATTGTCACGCATACACACATACATACATACATACATATATATATATATATATATATATATATATATATATATATATATATATATGTATATATATATGTTTTCATATGGACTCTTTTTAATTATTACTAAAAATAATGTAGGTAGAACCTTTATTTTTATTTATTATTCTTCAGACTTTTTGATTGAGTCATATCCAGAGTTATATGTTTGTACCAACGTTTTAGGTTATTTATAAGTTATCATTATACAATAACACTGAGAGCATCTATCTTATTCATATCTCAGGTTTTATGAATCTATGGCCTCCTGAAATCAAACGATCAAACGATGACCGAATGGGTAGGGAGCTGTACCCCTTCTTGGAAGCCCTTCTGTAGCATAACAGTAAACCGTAGCTCCCAAAACCAATTAACCAACCTAAAATCAAACAAATCAACATTAATAGCTGTAGTTTACAACATTATATACAAAAGACTCAAATGATATTCAGAATAAATTTTATCCAGATATCTATGTTAATTTTGAACAATACTTTTAAACTGTACAATACTTGCACTGCGAACCTCTATGTTCTCCATCAGCGGGTCTCATCAATCTATGGCTTCCTGAAATCAAATAAACCCACATTAAAATCTAGAACTTACATTATGTTTACAAGGAGCAATTAATATGCAAAATAAATTTTATCCAGATATCTATGTTATTTTTGATCAATAATATAAATTTACAATAATCATACTGCGCCACCTAGCTCCTTACTACTGCAAATTACTTCCATCTACGGTATCCTTTAATGAAAGAAATAAACATTAATAGCTATGTTTTAGAAAATTTTTTTGCATAAAAATCATTTAATTAAATAGTAAAACGTTAACGTCAAAACGTGTTTGTAAGTACAATTAGGTATTTAATCAGGCTTAGTAGCGTGAGATACATAAAATTAAAATAAGTACGTTAATAGTCTGAAATTTAAAAGCCTCGGTGATATCTGAAGGTCACATACCGTATGTCCACAATGTTACTCTGTGCTTAATCTAGGTTGGGTTAATTGGGCAACCGAAAAGGCATAGAAAAGATAATAGAAGAAAAACAATAATCACAATCTGTCTTCTGGAATCCCACAAGACGTAAAATCAGTGGTTTTCACTCACTATAAATTCATTATAAAGTCTAAAAATCATTTACATGCATACCTTACATGCATTAGTATTTTAGTGTCTAGACATTGAATTTAAAATACGCCAGTAAATTTTTTGTTTGTAGTAAAACATCAGATAATCGCTTCTGTGTGTGCATAGTCTTGATTTTAAATGATCACGACAGGAGTATTTTGCAGAGAACAATAGCTGTTTATAAGCCAGTTTTTAATGGGGGGGTGATACAGTTTTATAAATCATTGCTGTATTTAAAATTTCTTAACTTTTCTCATAACTTTTATCAAAGATTTGTATACATAAAGATGCCATGTCAATTTACTTTAATTTTTAAATTGTATTCTATCGTATATACTCGGGAAATCTATAAGGTTATCAGAAAAGTGTCATCCGATTGCAAACGAATGAATATAATATCTTTCTATAAATTCAAATAGAAATTATAAATAATATGTTATTGTGAAGAAAAACTGTTGAAATTTGTTTCACAAGTGTTCACATCACTTCTTTTTGTCACAAGTACAACATTGAGACATCCGAGTCATCTCTGTTATCAAGCAAATTGTCCTGGAGGATCCCTTGCTATTGATTGCGATAGATATGTTCATACAACACTTTCCCAATTCCTCAGTGGACACCTAAAAGAACTTACTTTCGAGAGAGATCTCAAGAGGTACCCGAATTGTCCTAAATGTCAAAATGAACCGGCATCATCAGAACATATCCTTGAGTGCCTGGGGTGGACTCTTGAGGACCTATACAGGTCTCACATGCTATTTTTGGATTTTCTGAAGGTAAATGGATCTCGTCTAGTATATTCCTAGACATAGAGATTAGAAAGAGAGAGAGTTATTGAGACATACCATATCTTGTTAAACATGTTGTAATGTTTCACTATCAGCTGTTTGTAAAGCATCCCAAATGGATTGTTTAAATTCGGGTAAACTAGTAGGCAAGGGTGGTATGAACACAAGATCTTGGACTTATCCTTAAAGGAAGAAGTCGCATGGGGTAAGTTGCGACATAGAAGGGTAGTTGTATAGGACCAAATCACCGGATTCATTGAGACCAATACAATAATGTGGAAGTTCTCTAATCAGAAATTTAATAACTCCAAATTCTAATGAAGCGGTGCATCAATTTTTTTAAGCAATGCAATTTTGTATATCTTTCTTTAACTGAGGGAAAAATCAAATTTACAACATTTTAATGTAAGTAACACTATTCACTGATTTTTATATAAAAATAGTCCGTAAACTTTCTTTGAAGATACTGTACAAAAGACCTTTACTTTTGAGGAATTCCTTATGTGTTCAATGTAAGCAAGGGGATTTTTCGATCCACAAATTCGCAAGTAATGGTGGTTTGCTATGCCAGTTAGATTAAAAATGACTAGATTATCTCTAAATACGACTTAATTATAAAAATGTGTTTTGTAACAAAGTTATAACAAAGAAATGTTAGAAATTAAAACTTTATTTCATTTTTTTACAATGACATATTACTTATAGTTTTTGTTTGTAATTATGGAAAATATTAAAGTTTGAAATCAGATGACTTTTTCTGATAACCCTGTATATTTTATGCATTCTTTAAAACGTTTATGCACAAAAAGTACGTTATTTATTAATACCTGTCTTCCATCATGCATTAACTGGACACGAGAGTAGCTAGTAATAGACGGGTGTATATAAATGTATGTATGTAAAAAACTTCTTTGGTATGTTTTAATATTTTCATTCAGAATAAAATTTGCTTGATTTTTTAAATGTCCTTCTGCGATATCACGATACGTCTAAAGGAAAACTTGCTGTCATACAATTTACATTGCAGTGTTACAATTTGTGCGAATCTGGGAAGCCAGTTTTTAAAAATAAGAAAGGAATCAAGTTTTAAGTTAATAATCTGATGAGTGTCAATTGATTTTTTTCCAAGTTCTTTTTATTATTATTATTTCGGTGTCAGGAAGCTCCAGTGCAGCATGTTCTTTGCATTGTTCGAAACTTACAACAGACTACTTTCCTTCGCACACCCACGGAGGACCACCTTATCAAGGTGTTTACTCAACCTTCAGGGTGATCTTGTACGTCAGGATTAACGTTTGTTCCCACTTCTAGATTAGTATAAAAGTGGATCCATTTTAAACCGAAACCATCGTTCTTCTCTTGACAGAGTGAGAAAGTGTTCCATTCATCATGCAATACTTGGTAAGACTTAATATGATTTTGTGCGTGTGAGTCTTTTGTAGTTCAGAAATTTATTCTTAAGATATCCGTGTACGTTCGGAGAACTTTTTTCTTTAAACGTAGAAACTAGTTCATGTTTTTACATTTTTAGATTTATTTTTTATATTATCATAGAGAATTGCATTTAAAAAATTTATTCCATTAGAAGTTTTTATAAAATTTCTAATAAAAAAAGAAAATTTAGTAAAAAAATCAATTTTTTTCAAAAAGTCTAATTTTTTAATATATTAAATTATTTTAATATTTTTTTATGCAACACATTTCTTATATACTGGACTAGTGAATCACCTAAAATTTTTGCTTAATTTACATTTGGTAAAAAATGTTGGTCCTTCAAAATCATACACATTAAATTTTCAACGAATTTTTATTACCTATATATCTAACTATAAGTGTAACATCATTAAAAATTATCCAAATTTAGAGGTTTTAGGTCATTCACTAGTAAATACTATCAAAATAATTTTCAACAAAATATTTTAAGACCTTTTTGAGTAATTGCATTTCAAGTTTCAACATTTTATTAAAAATACTGTTCTGAGAAAGACGCATTTGAAGTTTATGAAAGCAACTTTAAATATTAAAAAATGAAATTACATGTTTAAAATATCCCACACTTTCTTGCTTCGAAACTTTCTAATTGCCAAGTTGCTAATTATTAAAAATACTAGAAAAATGTTTAAACTAATCTTCATGAAAATTTAAAAAGTTTTGTCCAAAAAATGCTCTTTAAAAGGCTTTAAATTCACAACTTCCGGTTCCAAAATCGCTACTTCCGTTTTGTTTTGACAGCTGTTACTGATGTTTAAACAGCTATAAATTTTCTTTAAAATGCCGTAGAGACGAAACAAAAATAGATTTAGAAGCCTAAAAGTTGAAATTTTACAATAGAGAAATAAAAAAGTAATTATGATTTTTGGCAAAAAATGACGTTTTCAACGTAGACCGATACCTTAAAGGAAATAAATCTTCATGACACAAAACATTTTTTCCTACGTTAACTTCTTTATGCTCTGGAATTGACATGGATGTATCTTTGATAATTATTAGACTTCATGAATAGTAAATCTCTCTAGATGATCCCGTCTATATCCATTCTTTAAACGAAAAATCAAATAAGCTTTCTCAGTTTTAAAAACTAAAAATTCTCTCCTCTTGAAAATACCGAGATTTTTTTTCTTTATATATTTCCACTTAGTAATGGATATTCATTTTGTAGCTTAAAGCCTAACAGAGTTGATTATTCAAACATTTACATTTGTATCTAAAAATATTTAAATATTTATAATACAAATTAAATATGAACATAAATGCCTATGTTATGGTTAATTTTTATGCATTCAGATTTCTAATTATTTAGTTTTAATAAATATAAAAGCTAGGATTTAAAGAATATACTTAATTCCACTTATCTATTATATATATATATATATATATATATATATATATATATATATATATATATATATATATATATATATATATATATATAAATTTATCAACAGTATTTTTGATACACAATAAGGTACTGCTATAATATGGAAGTTCCCCAAACATTCCTGATTGCTTTTTAAAAAACTCTGTAAATTGCTATATAGTATGAAATTTAATGAATTGCACTTCATACTTTACTTAACCATCTATCAGGATTTGTCCTAGGTAGTAGGCAAGATGATTGGCAAAATTTATAGAATAATTATTAGTTTATTTATTTATTATTATTTATTATTATTTTATTTATTTATTATTAATTATTTATTATTATTTACTATTATTACTTTATTTATTATTATTATTTATTTATTATTATCATAATTTAATTTATTCTTAAGTTTATTTAGTTATTTTTTTTGGCAGCATATTTTGGGTTCGCCTATAGCTGCAAAAACCTTAGTGCTGGTCCTGTAATTCATTTACGGGAAAACGTCCTGTTTACTAGGCAAACTTTAATTAATGATTCGATATAGAAGTGGGGAATATGCTACTTTATATAGTGTATAATATTAAAAATATACCGAAATTTCAAAAGAGTTTTAACATAATATGTGACAATTTATGATATCAGTTCATTAGACTCTTTTCGGTACACTATATATATATATATATATATATATATATATATATATATATATATATATATGTATATATATATACCTTATATATAAAATGAGTGAATCAGATTATCTTTAATTAACTAATTATTTTTCTTTTCAGTTCGCTTTCCTTCTCTTGGCCACCGTACTGGTCTGTGCCATGGCACAATGGCCATACTATGGGGCTACCTATTACAATACCCATGCCTTAGCTTACCCCTATTCCTACAACTATGCTGCCTACAACCCTGCCTACCCCTACTTCTGGAAGAAATGAGCATTTCTAATTAAAGGTATTTTTATGAGTTTAAATATTAGAATTTAATGAAAAATATGAATTATAAAATTATATGAATTATAATTGATTAATTTCATAAGCTCGATAATTTTTCACCTTTATATCCATCAATATTATGTAATAACACAAAGTTACTCGCTATTAAGAATTGTAAAGTCTAAATATTAAGATGGCTATAATGTTGTTTTTAGGTACAAGACTAATTCCGATATTAGATTCAAATTTTTAATGAGAAATATAATGTCTCCTAAAAAGAACAAGTTAGAATTAGAACAAAATAAATTCTTTATATAATTTAAATTACTGCAACGAGGGATTAGGTATGAATTGGTTTTAATTAGTTCTATTCTTTATATCAATAAATAGATAAAAAAAACTAAATCGTAAACGCAAAGTTTTATTTTAAGTGCATAAATGTAGCATAAAACTTATATTGGATTATAATTAAATATGAATCTAAATGCAAAAAATTTCTAAATTATATTTTTAAATATGTTAACTTTAAACTTCATTCAGTTGTTTCACATTACAGAGATTTTTCCTTATTAATATTTCTACTTCTAAAGATATTAGATTTTATTTAAACTTTCAGTACGTTAATTTGTATAGATTCGAGTTTTAAGTTTAAAATATACTGTATAATGTCAAACATACCAAAATGTGCTAAATGTTTCTTTAAAAAGACAAAAAGAGAGAAAAAATAGAATTTAGAATTCTGGATAAGTACTATAACGAATCATTTATTAACCATTTTACCCGTATATTTGTAAAGTGTAAATATTTATATCTAATATGATTTCTTTTTTTTCAGGTTTGTCCGACTTGAGTCGATGAAGAATATGAAAATGATCGATGAATTGTGAAACATCACAATCCTGCAAATACCTTCTAATATGAAAAAAATAACAATAGCCTCTGTTAAATGAATCTCATAATAAATGAAAAAAATGATATTGTAATGCCTCTGAACGATAATAAAAACTCTAAAAATGTACAAAGCTTCTTATTTTGTATTTCACTTACAATCGTAAAAATTAAAAAGATATAATTTAGTTTTTATAAATTGAATATTCTTAGAACCTCTCATAAAAGTTAAAAACTTCTTAAAAACAATTCAGACATAAAACTTAGAAAGGTTTCATAAATTGCATGGTCCAATATTTGAGTGAAAACTATTTCTATATGTTTTTTGTTTATATATATATATATATATATATATATATATATATATATATATATATATATATATATATAAGGAATGGTTGTTTCCATTACAAGCTTAGAGTAATATTCAGGTTCAATAAAATACAGTTATTAAACCTTGAAAGAAAACAGGAAAATTTGAAATATATGTGTTGCGTTTACAGAGACCCCCCCGTCTTTGACGCTCTGCTGCCAAAACTTTGTACACTCGATTATATAGTGCCATGAGGCACAAGAGAGCCAGCCAATGAGAGATGTTAAAAGCATACCATGTGGGGACGCTTACTACTAAAGTATTTTTATTTGCTTAAGATAAGCAAGAATTAATTTGGTGATAGCCAAATGTTGCCAAAATTAAAAGGTAAACAGAGACTTAGTTTATCATTTTAGCCAAAGTTTATCATTTTAGATATAGAATTGCCAGAAATTTATTTTAAAATATAATTAAATTGATTAGTAAAAGTATCATTACATATATATGCATATACCACTAATCATTATAAAGATTAATAATAAAGAATGATTTTTGATACTCAAAATACAAATATATATATATATATATATATATATATATATATATATATAGAAATAGAAATACATAACGTTTGTTACAGAAAAGTTCTTATTTTAGAACGTTTGTGAGCGATACCCCAAAATTTTACAAAGGTATTTTTCGTATGTCAATTGCGATAAAGCATGAACTTTCGAATTTCTGATTGTAAATAATTTAATAAACAATTTACATTACATTAATTTTAATTTACATTATGTTGAAGTTGAATTAAATCTCACAACAAACACATTTAAATGGTGAAGAAAATTAAGAAATATTTATTATATTTTAATTTTTTTATCTTCTGAAGAGTTTTTGACACAATATGAAAGAAACCTAAGTATATAGAGTGTTGTACACTGTTTCATTACGAGAACTTCATTATAGGTGTTTCCCTCATTTGATGCAGGAAATCTGTAATACGTTTACTTTTTTCTCCTTGGATAAGAAACATGAAAGCATATATACATATTCAGATACACGAATTTGTTTTACAATTAAAAAAAATGTTACCAAGGAGTCAAAATACAACAAAAGTATTTTTTAAAGGTAACATATTATATAATATCAAATTTTAAAGCACTTCATACTATACATATCATAGTATTTAACTATAAAAAAAGAAAGCTCAAGGAAAATTTTGGATTGTATAATATGGAATGGAATTTCTTTGTACATACATAGATACTTACATAGATAAAAATTGCAATCGTAATAATGTCTTCAACATGAGTTTATGGAATTGAGTGTTTCTAATCTAGTGATGTGATCTTCAATGTACTTGAATGCTGGAAGGATAATGTTTTAATGCAACAAATTCTGTCGGTTGTAAACATTAAATGTGGTGCTATGATACAACTAATCAACACAATAATTTGATAGGCGTACAAAGAAGTAACGCGATCTCCACTAGCTCTATTTTTAATCACGTTTTCTATTCCATTCAGATGTTTTTTGTATGTACGAAACATTTCTCCCGAGATAAACTAACGGTGAATTTCATGTTATACCAATTTTTAAACGCTTTTCCTTTTTAAGGATCAACACTATTTTTGAAATATTATAACAGGAAATACAAATTTGAAAAAAATTATAATTCTTTTATGCAGAAATACCATCTTTACAAAATCCAAATAGTATCCTTACTTATGAATTATATAATAGGGAAAGATAAAAGATAAAATTTAAAAGCATTGCAACAATTACCAATAGTTAAATATTATAATTAAATAAATAAAAATTTACCACAAATAAATAAAGGAAACAAATTTTCTATCAGTTTTAAATTAAAAATAAATCATTTAAAGGGATTTAATTTGTTAGTATTTAACAACGACAGCTACTAAATCTCACTTTAAACTATTGACAGTGAATAGAGTAAGAAATGCAATCGCAAATATATATACATCGACTTAATTTCACAAGTAAGATTCCTTTTGATTCTAATTCAATCCATCACAGACTTAAATCTAGATAAGTCTTCTTGTAAAAATGAAGATCGAGCGAAGAAGCATTAATTATATATTACATTTATTTCATGAATTGTATGAATGTCAAGTAGTTAAGATAGTAAGACGAATTGAATAAGCTGCCTTTTCTCTAGCTAGTAGTCACGATTAGAACTAGAAAATAACATTTCTTTATTTATGAGGCTGTTTAAATCAATGAGAGTGCATTAAATGTCACGTTTTAAAACGTTGCATAGATTTGTGTATGAACATTTTATATATTTTCTTCATCAGATTTTTAAGAAGTGAATCATTTTGCAATGTTACATACTGAATTATTTATCTAATTCTCCAGTATAAATTATGATTGTGATTTTTATTAGTCGGAAAACTTTTAAAAAATGAGAAAATATTGAATTTTCCTCAATGTTTTTTAATGATTATACATCTATTGATGTGAAGCATAGTATTTTTATTCATATTTAAGCTTACATGGTATGTATCCGAATACTGTCATAAGATCGGATTTTTCCTGTTGGTGCAAATTTTTGTACTAGGCTTTTCACGCATATAAAATAGAATATGTAGTTTCAATACATTAAAAGTTATTAACATATACAGTTTCATTTATACGTGCTTTTTATAAGAAACAAACTCTAAATGTCTTTTTTTATGTTTGTTTTCTCTCGAATTTCATTCATTGGAATTTCTAAATCTCCTTTTAAGATACGAATGTTAAATGTTTTATACTGGTTTACTATTATGTCTAGACAACAACTATGCATGGAATGGAATTAGCTAGTGACGTAGCCAGAATATTTTTCGCGGAGAGTCCAAACTCATAGTTCAAAGTACAGGAAATTTTCTATTTTAAAAAGTTTTTCTTCTTTACGCACAAAGTGCATATATTTATAAGTCTTATGCTTACATCATAATTTTACTTATATGCATAAGTACATAAAACGGATTAACAACGCTGAACTTTATTTCACTCTATCTTGAAAAGTATATTTGCAATCAGACTGCGTTTTTTTTTATCTTACACTAAGCTTTTCTCGGGTTTAAATTTACTTGACAAATACTATAACCTACTTAATTTACGTTTCCGTATTTAGGAGACAAATTTAAACTAAACTAATTTTAAGTAATCAGAGAAATAAAAAAAATATTGAGAAATGCATTGTGACATATTGGTGAATAATTGGTAAAAAATTTTTTTAAATTACAATCCACAACATGCTTTATATTTGGTATGATAATTACGTTCTAGAAATAAATTCTGTACCATATAGAAATTCATAAAATAAAACATTTTTGTAGCACTTTTCACGCAGAATTACTTAAAAGTTTCTAAAATATAGAAAATTGAATCCGATTTATTTAAACAACATCTGCTAATATTTAAAACCTTCAGTTTATTCATCAAAATTTAGTAAACTTATGCAGAAAATGATTTAAGGAAACAAATCCACACTTTCTCCAAAAGAGAATGACGTATTTGAATATACAAAGTTACATCTATTACAGGGATTGTTGGTATACAGTGGACTCCGCTTAATGTGATCGCAGTTAATGTTATCAATCGCTTATTGTTATCGAAATCACTTGGTCCCGATTTTCTCTATTCATTTGTATGTTAAAATTATCGCTTTATGTGATCCTTACATCGGTTAATGTGATCAGTTTTCGAACCTCATTTTAAATGGCAAAGGAATATTCACAATATATTCAGAAAGAACCCATTCTTTTCTTTCCCTTCGCTGTTGTTTGAATTTCAAAGAATTCTTTTCTTCAACCTAGGTAAATCTGAAATGACAAAGGAGTGGGGTAAGATATTTCTTGAGCCCGACCTAGCCTAAGCCATACGGATGTGATGACTAGCCGTCATGATAATAATCGAGCCCAACACAAAATTACTAAACAGACCTAACCAAAATTTAGAACTCAACCGAAGCCAGACCACCAAGCTCGATCCACTAAGACATCCCTCGACAAGAGCCACCCGCTCTTTATTATAACAATTTATACATAAATACAATAATACAAAATATAACAAAGATAGAAAAATATATACATTAAGAAACTAACTGTCTAAAGACAGTTTTACATAGAATTCAATTATTAGAATCAAACCTCGGCGAGACTTTGCGGAGTTACAGAGGTTGATAACAGCAACTTGCTGATAATTAACAGGAAATAGTTATATCTAATAGGATCGACAAGTCCACAATAATAGATCATATGCGTTAAGTTTCCTTCATCCTTGTTACACCAACACCTAGTAGACTTCCCGAAGAATCGTGATTGATAAGAAGGAATTGCGCCATGTCCTGTATAAATTTGATTAATGTAAAAATTTCCTTCGAGTCTTCTTTCGCTAACTTTAGGAAAGAAGTTGAATGTTTTTCTTCCAGTAACTCCATCATCCCAATTTTCTTGCCATTTCTTAATTGTATAAAGATGCATCATCTTCTTAATTTGTCGATAAGTCCACTTTACTTCAAAGTCCACAGTATCTCTTTTAGTTGCTTCCTTTGCTAAGGTGTCTACCAATTCGTTATATACTTCACCTACATGGGCCTTAACCCATTCTAAATTTATTTTCAACCCAATATTTCTAATTCTCATTCTAATGTCATAAATAAGAGTATTATTAGTTTCGCTACCTATAGCCTGCAGAGCTGAAAATGAATCTGATCTTATATATACGTTATCTTAGTTATTTAATTGTATATATTCAATGGCCTTGGCAATTGCCAATAGCTCAGTTTTGAATATTGTACAATTGTCACTAACTTTATAACTACCACTATAAATCACTTTATTATCCATTATAACAATAATGGAGAACCCAGCCTGCTTGTTTAACTTAGATCCATCGGTATAAATCATTATTCTCTTTATCTCTAAATCGGACTTCTTCCAATTTATACTGAAAACATTCCAGGGGGGATTATTATAAAAATATTCCCAATCAACGTCATTGTATAATATAATATTGTTATCTAAAACAATTTCTTTCTTATTATATTTTAAATTGAATAACATTTGTTTTTCCTCGCAAATTAGTTCGATAGGAGCAATGCCACTCAGCACCTGCAAAGCAGATGTGGGAGCGGTGCTGTAGGCTTTAGTTATTTTCAAGAGAATGATTCTCTGAATAGAGCTAAGTAATCTATAGACCCCAACGGTACCTTTGTACCAGACTTCGGTACCATATGTGATTTGTTTCTCAAATATATTATTGTATATACTTTTAAGATGTCTAGCATTGATTCCCCATTTTATACGGCTAATGCCATTTAGCCTAATTATCTGGCTAAGTATATTCTCTTTCATGAAATGTAAATGTTTTGTCCATGTTATTTTGTTATCAATTATTACTCCCAAGCATTTTACTTCCTTTTTGTACTTTATTTTGATATTACCTATTCTAATAGAAGGATAAGATCTTATATTTCCTCCGAACTTAATAAGGGTGTAAATACATTTTCCTTCACTAAGAGTAAGTCCAACAAAGGAGTGGGGTTTTACACGTTCCTGGAATTTTTCAGAAATACGCACACCCTGCTGCTGGTCAATGGTTGTCAGATAAGAAGAACGCAACATATTGTTATCGGAACTGAGAAGGAGCGTATTCACATTTTATGCCTTGCTCGCTTACATGCAGCTTCCCGATATGGAAGCCAGAAAGCAAAATGTTTTAACATTAAAAAAAAGATCAAAATTTTGAATCGTTATGATAGGTCGATTATGATTACGAACAATTTATCAATGAGCTTCTTGTAAAAAATTGTAGACGTCAACAATTGATCACTTTTTTAATTATGTATACAATTCTTATGTTTTAACCCTTTAACAAACGGTGGTTTTGCAGCGAATCCACCTGTTAAAAGTTCCTTTTTTCTACTTTTTAGAGACATATGAATCATTTTTTAAAATTTTCTATGTTTATGACATTTTAAACTTGCAGCAGATAAAAACACTACACGTAATTCATTTTTCCTTTGGAATATGCATTTTTAAACTTGTTTTACCCAGAAAATTCAGAAATTTGATTTATCTTCCTTGTGATCCCAAGTACCTATATTATTCAAATAAAACTTAAAAACTGTTTAGCTATTTTTATATTCTACACTTTTAATGATAATTATTCATTGCAGTCCCACCATAATAGAAATTTAAAAGAAGGTATTATCTTCACACAGTACAAAGGGATGGTTTTGCATTTTAATCAGGCCTCTAACATTTCTTCCTCCCAATGAATGTACATTTTTTTCATATATTTTACATTTATAAGGTTCATAGATAACATTTATAAACTAATTTTATTAAATCATAAAAAATTTATATTAGTGTCCTTCAAAGGGTTAAAGGATAATATACAGAACATAAATGTAAGGTGTGTGTTTTCATTTTGTTTTGATACGTGGGAATTAAAGAGGCGGGGGGTGAATTTATCTAATATTGCATATCGTTTATTGTTATCAAAATCACGGTGTCCCAAACTGATCACATTAAGCGGAGTACACTGTATTTTTCTTTTACAAAATTACATAACTTGTATAACAATACGAATCAAAAATAGATTGGCAAAATAAGTAGCAATTTATAAACTACTGTTTTAAAGTAGTATGTTTATTCTCCTAGCTTTTAAAAACATATTGTTTATACCTTCATCCGAATTTAATGCATATATGTATGCACCGACAGTAATGCTAAGTTTTTCAAACTCTTGTAACCAATTATACTGCGAATAAATTATTTTACTCTTTCCATGGTTGTAAACGATCCATCCACGCTTGCAGTCGAAACTAGTAATGGCTACAAAATTTAAAAAGTTTTAAAAATTTTTCAATGCATCATTAAAAATATTTTGTAATGGGTTAGACTCACCTGGGCTTTCTCTATAAATTTGTCATTGGAATTTGCATAAGTCCCACTGCTAGGGTGAGTGTTAATAACAGTTTGACATATTTTTAGTAGTGGATCAAAGCCTATCTACTTAGCGCTACTACCAAAAACATTGATTGTGGCAATCTTTACTTACGTATGCTTTATGATTTGTTTATATAATTCTACAGATCTACTTCTTGATTGAAAACTAAGAATAAAAGAAAAAATATTTTAATTTGTGTTGACAAAAATTAAGTATAATTTAAAACAATATCCATCTTAGTGAGATTATAACCTTTTTGAATAAAAAAGAAACATGTTCTAGTTTAACTTGTGACATGTCAATTAAAATTCAATTAAATTTAAAGGTTCACCAAAACTTTGGTGAAAATTTTTTTAATCACAATCAATGACATGCTTTATATTTTGTATGATAATTTCGTTCTAGAAATAAATTTTGTAGCTTACAGAAATTCATAAAATAAAACAATTTTGTAGCACTTTTCCCACAGTATTACTTAAAAGCTTCTAAAATATAAAAAATTGAATCTGGTTTATATAAATAACATCTGATAATATTTAAAACTTTCGATATATTTAAATCTGATAATATTTAAAAATTAGTAGGCATATATAGAATATGCTTTAAAGAAACAAATCTCCAAAGGAGAATGACGTATTTGAATATACAAAATTACATCTATTTTTTGGCGCCCGTCTTGTAAAGTGTTACCACCCGCTGGGCTTGGGTTTGATTCTCGAGTAAAACTTGGACTTATTTGTGTTGTTCCTGAATAAGGAGTGGAGTTGCTCTACCTAATTGGTGCCTCCACATTAAAAAGATATACAAACAACTAGCGGCTTTGTATGGAAAATGCTATTACTATTTTCCTATCCTGTACAGCCCCTATGATATACTCATCTAATGCTTTATTCGCTTGTATATCAGGTGTGATACACAATGAACTATATTTTACACACAAGCTTTTATATATTTCATATTTTATATCGTGTATCGCATACCATATATGTTCGTGCAAAGTATTAGACATGTATATTATATATGATGTAAAGAACAACAAAGGGTTAATAAACGCAAGTGCATCGTATTGAAAAATTTTTTTTAATATTCTTAATACGCTATTAAATACAAACTAAAAATTGTTTTCAAAAATTTCCTTTCTAACAGCATCTAAGCCAAATTTTAATGAATAAATATTACTTTCTTGAACTCCGAACATAATATGACGTTTAAAAGATTATATCTAAATGTGACATGTCAAGTTATATGACTTTTTCAAAGTGATATTGTCTCACTAAGCTGAATTACTGAATTTAAAATCATTTCCTTATATTCTTTTAATAAATAAAAATGTTGAGAAAAATTTCAGTAAAATTACTCAATTCTTTGAAAATTATTAAAATTTTGTTTAGTGGGTTTCAATTCTTGTATAAATTAGGCATGAAGAACCAACTAATACCTACAATTGAAAATACTATTTAGCGCATATGGGGAAATATTTGGTCCAAATACGAGAAGTAGATTTAAGTAATGGTTAAATTACGATAAATAATTTCTTATTCCAAAATAGCCTTTAATTTTGGTTTTTTGTTGAAATTTAATTAAGGGAAAAGTTTTAACTGACACAGCTGTTCAAGTACTATTTTAATTATTAACTACAATTTCAGTAAAATATGGTGATTTGACCCCAGATGTGTAAAAAATATTATAATTTTCCTAAACAAAAAATTCTGTGGGAAAAACTTTTTCAACTAAGGTTTGATAGGATTACAAAACTGTTTATTACAATAAACTCGATAACTGCTTAATTTTTTAAAGGAAGAATATTAACAATTATAACATAGGCTTACATTTTAGCTTACGTATGGTACTGTAACATCAATTACAGCGTACACATAGTACTATAATATCTATTACAGCGTATACAAAGTACTATAATATCAGTTTCAGTGTACATATAGTACTGTAATATCAATTACATCTTACACTTAGTAGTGTAATATCAATTACAGCGTACACATAGTATTGTAAAATCAATTACAGTGTATATATAGTACTATAACATCAATTATAGTGTACACATAATACTGTAATATCTATTACAGCTTTTACCCAGTACCTCAATATCAATTTCAGGGTACATATGGTACTGTAATATCAATTACAAAGTAGATATAGTACTGTAACATCAGTTACAACTTATACACCTTGTGTTTCAAAAACGCAGACCGTAGTACCCCAAATCAAACTAAACCAAACAACATGTACATAGTACTGTAACATCAGTTAAAGCTTACATATAGTACTATAATATCAGTTACAGTGTACACATAATACTGTAGTAGGAATTATACATGACACACAATTAAGACTATTTTATTCTATATTAAAAGATATCATTCAATATATATTTAAAAACAAAACCCTGAAAACACATATCAATAAATATACAAAAAAAAATGGTAACAGTCGCCGAATAATACTTATGTATCTCTTTGATGGTGAGGAATCCCACTGATTCTCCGAAAGTTATTCATCAAAACAGAGAAAAGTTAATAACAGAATCAAGTTTCATAACAGATTATTATCTCAGCTGTGGCCCACACCTGAAGAAAAAAAACTCGAGAGGAGAGAACATAAGATGCAATTACGATCGGTTTGTAGTGGATTCTAGAAGTGCGTGCATCCCAAATGCCCGCAATCCCCTGTTACAAGTTAGTACAAGAGCACTTGTGACACGCCCTTTAAGACGATGTCCTTCCAATGATGACTACTGTCTAACCTTCATATTGGCTTTGAGCTACATTTCTCTGAGAAGGTCAACCGCTGTTCTTTTGTTAAAATGGGGTATATAAGGAGGGCCTCATCCCTACCAAAATTATCATTCTTCTCTAGCGAGTAAGAAAGCTCAATCAACATGCAGTACTTGGTAAGTGACGATGATTTCTTATCATTACTGGTAGATAGCTAAGTTACTTCATTAAGTTTTGTAAGACTCAGTTGTGATAACAGGGCACTGAAGGTGTATGATACGAAACATAACTAGTCACTTGTTGAAAAAATAATTTCTTTTACTAGACAACTATCATTGATTCTTAAAGAAAATTCTAGAAATATATTTTATTTAACCCCTTATCCAATAAGAATAAAGTCTACTTAAAATAGTTATGCACCTAATCAGTGTTTGACAATAATTAGTCGTATTTTAATGGAATTGTATTGCTTCTTCACCTACTTCAAAACATTATTCAACTATATTTAAGACATTTAAAAATATTCTTTGCTTTTTATAAAGTTCTCAATTTATAAAAGATAGACAAATTTTGTACTTTTTAATTCACTTCCCCATGTAGTGGGCATTGCTAAGTGAAAAATCTTCACAAATTCTTAATATTTGAGGCCTAAAGTTTTCGCATCATTTAAAGTTAAATCAGTGGATAAAATAAAAGTTTCTTTATTAGAAATCAAACCCACTATTATGATTTCAAAGATTAGATTTGTTTTAAAACTCCCATTATTGACCTTTATCTGTCAAATGAATTATCTAGAGTTAAGAATAAAGAAACCCGAAAAATTTCAGCCTATAAATGCAAACAGTCTTTAAGTGGACGAGGAAAGTTTTTTCCCCATTTACTAGTAGGTGGAGCCTGCGTCAGGCATCGTCTTCCATTGTTTCTTGATTTTGATAAGCCGTCTAAATAGCTAAACAATTCCAAAAAATAGTTTAGAAGAGTAACCAGTTGAGCCTCTAAATAATGATCTTATAAAGGTTTTACAAATTTAAGGAGATTGTTAAAGGGATTTAACCCTTTCTTGGGCCGTGGGAAGATTACTTCCCACCTACATGATCTGACAAAATACACCCGTGGGAAGCGCAAAACCCATTATGGTATATTGGTCTTGTTATTGAGACGACGGGAAGACTGATTCTCGCTTCGGTTTTTCGCTGTCAACAATTGAATAAAATTAGCAGCTCTGTTTTGAAAGTTTGGAAACGTGGAGTGAGAAACAAATAGCCCACGAAAGGGTTAAAGAGATTGAGTTCTTCTTTTCTTTTAAAATTTCCTAATATATTCTTTCTTTTCTTTCTAGTTTGCCCTCCTTGTCTTGGTCGCCTTGGTGATCTGCGCCATGGCCCAGTGGCCATACTATTATGGTGGTTACTACAACACCCACGTTGCTGCCTACCCTTATGCCTACAACTATGGCTACGCCAACCCTGCTTTTGGTTACCTGTGGAAGAAATGAGCACTCCGTGCAACAATGGTAAGTTTCATCTACAAATAGTTCTAAGCGTTACATAAAATGCAACAAACCTATGACAAACCTATGACAAACCCTGAAATCGACAAACCTATTGATAACGATACATTTTTTTTAATCCTTCGAAATTCTTTATTTACTCTATTCTAAATTTCAAAGAGGTTAGTAAAGAGGATATAAATGTAATTAATTTTAAATAATAGTTAGACCTCTATTTAATTAAGTTGTTAATTTACAAAAAAATATCGATACATGGAAAATATTTTTATAGATATTTTTAATAACATTTTACAAACTACTCTACACAGATTTTAGTTCATAAACACTAACTATTATTTAAATAGTAATCTTTCTCATTTCGTTTTGTAAATTAAGGTCTGTTTTATTTATTTAAATCTGTGAGAAAAACAAGAATAAGGCAAAACTTTGTCAGGGTATTCACTATATTTTATATTTAAAAACTTTCTGTATTTAAATAATTAATTTTAATGTAAATCACTATAAGTTCATTGGTCATCATAAAATCTGTTAAAAAAAGAATAAGTTTGAAATGTTCAGAAATATTTTGAGCAACAGCGGGGAAAAATCAGTTCACAAGGATAAAGTTGGAGGTTACTTTACGAAAAAATTTGCTAAATGATTTTAGCTCCAAGAAAAAGTTCGCAAAATAGAGAAATTCGTAAAATAGACGATCGTTAAATAGAGAATCGATAATATATAAATAAAGTTAAATTAGATCTTTACATACAATCCAAGATATATATGCCTATTATGTACACAATCGCTGTGTGTGCAACTGATCAAACAGTCCACAATATGCCTATAGCAATCTTTTGCTAAGTTCTTAGTATTATAGACTGTACTATATTGAGAAATTATATTCCTAACGTCCCCATTAAGTATACTTTAGCAACTTTTTACTATTATTGAGCCATCGATTATAAGATTTGAGCTTTACGTTAGGTACTATCCACATAACCTAGGATATTATAGCTTCAGAAACTAAGGCTGTTGCTCCGAAATGTTTGATAAGTGATTTCTCCGGAAATTTAAGGAAACAGCAGTACTTTAAAGCAATGTTAAAATTAATATGAAAAATAGACATTAATCTAATCCCCTTTCTTTTACATTAATTTAGTAATCCATGTTTTATCTGAAGCGTAATATATGGTCACAAGTATCTTACTCAAAAACGATATTAAAGGACTTTTAAAAGTAATAAATTATAGATTTGGATAAGTGATAACGTTTATTGTTCTACAAATATGCCTGTCTTATGTTGAGAGTAATCATGTAGATTTTACCATATTTTTAAAAATAATACAACGACTAATGGAATATAACAAAACTTTTACTTTTCAAATTTCTTATTTTTATGCTTTTCCAATGCATTTCATTCATTAAGATGACAGTTACAAATATTGTTTCAGTTATCATAAATTGATAGTACATACTTATTAAAAAATAATGAGATAAATAAACAAATAATAAGCAATAAAAGAAACAATAAGGATTAAATAAACAATTAATAAATAATTAAAAAGAAGCAGTTAATAAAAATTTTAAAAAACAACAAGGAATAAATGAAAAATAAAAAATAAAAAAATTAACAATAAATGAAGAAAAAACTTGTTTTTTTTTCTAAAAAAAGAATGATTGCATATTTATATAAATAAATACAGAATAATTTTTATAAAAAAATAAATATAATAAGAATGATTGATTCTTTTCATGTATTTTTTACATATAAATGTATAATAATGTATCACTAAATTAATTATATAAAGCTATCAAGATTAAGCTGATTTTATTAGTCTTTACCTATCAAGCCACAAATTTTGTTGGAATTTTCGAATATTAATGGATGTGAATAGATGTCCAGTGAAATCTGTGGCCTGTTAGATTGAAGTGAAAATGAATATATAACCATGCAATAAATGCTATATATAACCATTTTTTACAACTGAAACGAAATTATATTCCTAAATTATGTAGTAAAATTGTCTACAATAATTTTTCAAAATTATTTTATGTGTGACACCTCCCGTACATTTAGGCCTTATACGTGACTGAAAATTTGAATTAATTCTTGGTAACATTTAGTAACATAAAATTGAAAATTCAGATTTGACGAAGAATGGAATACAGAAATAAATTATTGTGATTACTTTTGTATCTTTGCTGATACTAATTATTTAAAATACTATTTATAACAATGAAATGTTTATATAAGTATAAAATAGCTTTTCTAAATATTTCAACTTATCCCACTGCACAAGCATTTGCTGACCAACAAGCTATTTAAACATCATATAATGCTCTTTGAAATTTCCTCAATATATTCATGTTGTAAAAATCAATTTGTCTTCTTAAACTAGAATTCCAATACAAACATGACTGTTCTCAGAATTATTTACCTTGGTTTTCCTGATACGGAGAAGAGAGAATTATAGCATTAAGATATAAAATGCGGTTTTATGTAACTTTATATTATGGATTATACCTACAGTGTAAAGAAATCTTATAAATACTTCTATCAATTATTATAATTTTTTTCTTGTCTATCCCTGTCTATTTCTGTCTATTTCATATTTTATATCTATCTAAACTAATTTTATATTTTATTATCTTTGTTTCAGAGCAATTCGATTCGACATCCTGGAACAATGATCAACAGAAGCCCCGATGTAACCTAAATTTCTTATACCACCTGAAGAAATTTGTTAAGTTTTAAGCATCAAAAAAATAAAAAAAAAATTGAAAAAGTTTGCTGTCTTTATTTTTACTCAATTCCGTTCATTTTTTATAGATTACTAAATGAAACATCCACACAGAATATATATATACACACACATATATATACATATATATAATATATATATATATACATATATATATATATATATATATATATATATAATATATAATAATATATATATATATAATATATATATATATATATATATATATACATATATATATATATATATAATATATATATATATATATATATATATATATATATATATATATATATATATATATATATATATACTTGTTTGTTATTTTTGTAAAACAAATAATGTTTTTTATGTTTTATTCATATTTTCATTTTAAGGTGTCTTTCCAAGAAATAGCTCGTTTCTCTTTGCTTTGAAATGTTTTCAATATTAAATAAATTCATAAAGAGAAATTATATAATCATTCATATTGATATATAATCATCTCTTTATTAAAAAATTCATAAAGATAAGTTATATAATTTCTCAATTCTAATGTATTTAAACTCCTGAGAAAAATTTTAACATATCAGCAGGGAGTTGGAGGTAGTCTAAATTTTTATGGAATGTTAATAATCATTTCATCTTCTGTAATTTTAGGCTCATAGGTATTTATTCCTCATCTTACTCATACCGGTTGACAATGAGAGAATTTGCCAAAACTCAATTTTCAGAATATTATTCAGTTTATTGTGAGCAAAATGATACCAAAAATGTATATTAAATATCAATCCTCATTTCGGTATTTTCAATTTAATACGAACACATATTTATTTCTTTATCTTATCCATCTAAAAGTTAACAATAAGAATTTTTTAAAAAAACATCAGTTATTTTATTTCTAAATAAAATTAAATTTGAAGTTATTACATCAAAGCTTGGACTTAAAAAGAAAGTTCTTTTTTAAAATTGCCTCAAATCCATTTTTAGATTACTACAGCAGTATATGAAGATTCTTACTGTTTACATAACACAAATTTAGTATATTACCCTTATATGTTGAGTTATAAAAGAGAATGTGTATACTACCTGGATATATATATATATATATATATATATATATATATATATATATATATATATATATATATATATATATATATATATATATATTACAATAAACATTGCGATTTCTTTTTATATTTTGGGATCAAACTTAAAGAATATTCACAAAAGTAAATTCTGGTCAGTTTGAATAGTTTATTTAACTCAAAGTCAAAATTAAAATTTTTCAGTCTTTATACTTTATCTAAATATTAATAATTTGAGACCAGAATTGTTTTGATGCAATTTAAAATCATCTACAGGAAACCGTGTATGGATTTTAAGATACCTTAAATTATATTTTATAAAATTTTTACTGACAGAATAAATCATTTTACTAACATAGTGGATTTTCAGATATCTCTAAAATTATATTTTATAATAATTTTACTGATACAGTAAAATACAATGAAACTGTACTGTTTCTTATATATATTTATATATTAAAAAATAAATAACTTATTAGTAACTTCATTCACAGTCTCAGTCATTACGTCATAGAATACATGTTTAGAAATTTTAATATTTGTATCTTAATTACAGAAAGAAAAATGGCTTAATATTTTGAACACATGGTATTGAAGAAAAAAAACAAAGATATAGTAAAAGCCATTTGAAGTTTTCGTTTTTTTTTTAAAAAAAGAAGTCTCTATAATTAAAATCCTACACGGTAATAACTTTAGAAATATTGAAGATACAGATTATAAATATTGCAGGTTTACAATGATAATGTAATCATGTGAGAGAAATAAAAATTTTATATTTTGAACATGCTTCGGATACGTCTCTATAACTGTTGTGGACTTTCTGCTTAAATACAATGCTTTTTGTTGGATTTTTGTGGATCTTCTGTAATTTTAATAAATATTTTACTGTTATCATCATAAATTCAAGCGGGCAGTTTTAAGTTAGGAATATGATTTAGAAAATAATTTTATTTTTACAAAAATAAAATTTATATGAAAAGTAAATTATATATTAAATAAAAAGGATATTTAAAAAATGTACTTTAATTATATGATTTTCACAGTGTTTTACAGATCAAACTGAAATTTAGTGTCCTCGTATTTAAATTAAAAACAAATTGAATCAGAATTAGAGTATTAATGAAAAATTACCCCAATTGTACAGTTAAAATTAGATGTATTTCACTTTACGGAATCAATGCTCTATTACAGATTACGTAATTTGATAATATGATAAATTCTGTTTCAGATAATTAATCATAACCATATTTTTTAATCTAAAAGACAAATTATACTAATCGCATCATATGCAATCAAAGATACAATATAATTCGAAAATATGAAAAAAAGATTCAATAAAACACTTTATTTAAAAATGTGTATTGTATTTTTAATTTCTGTAGTCATTTTTGATAGTATAAGTGTTTTATTAAAGTACACTAACATTTTTGGATATACAAGTTCATTTAAAAAATTCTTTCCAATATGGTCCAAGTATTTTGCCTTTAGCATTCGGTATAAGTTATCTATCTTTTTAATTTTATGTTACAAAGAGCAGATTTAATAAAGGGATCTTCTGATCACCCATGAAATATTTTCATTGTGGGAATCAAATATTTTCAAAACCAGAAGACATCTTACTCAGATCCTCTCAGAAGAAACCGTCAGAAGAAAGTCTAAACATTTTATGCCCAATAAAATATCAGGTAGAAAATTTACTAAGGTAAACGTGAAACCATTTTTTTTTAATCTAAAACCCTAAACTTAATTATAACAGATCTGCTTGAAGTGGGATTTACTCTAAAGTGTTATATAATTTTAATTATCACTACGCTTTCTCTAATTTAAAGGATATATATATATATATATATATTTAGTTTTCCGTCTTATCCATACAATTATTTACAATGAGATAATTTGTTTTATATTTAACATTTTACTTCGTATAATTCTTAATATTACATTATTATGTTTGAAGGAGCAGTACAACTTCAAAATGGTCCAAACTTGATGTTTAGACCATTATATCGTTGCAACTCGCAAACAACAAAAATAACAAAACAATTCCAAAAGTGAACAAATAATGTGAACAAAATAATACCAAAAATGTTTACCTAATATAGTTATATACCTAATATAATTATTTATTTTTAATAATTATATTATTTATAATATAATTATTAAAAATATTATTATTTATAATAAAATTATTAATAATTAATAATTTTATTATAAATAATTATTAATAATTATATAAATTATATAAATTAAAATATAATATATTAATAATTTATTATTATATAAATTATTAATTATTATTTATAATTTATATTAAAATTCATATTATTTATAATTTATATTAAAATTTATATTATTTATAATTTATATTAAAATTTATATTATTTATAATAATTAATATATATTTATAATATAATTATATACCTAATATAATTATTTATTCAAAACAAAAATAGTAATCTCTGGCAACCAGCGGAGAATGTAGAATCCTAGCACTCGACTTATACAATAAATCGAAGTTTACTGCCTATCCTAATGAGTGTTAGGCACTCGTGATGCCACGGAAATTTCAGGTAATTTGGATAATCTTCCGGAGTGGGAGGAGGATCTCCATTCAGAACTATCAGAGAAGGAGTGACTATCTCATCCAGATTCACAGATTTATCCTGAATATCCTCTCGATTTACAAGATGCTTCGTATACCTGCTAGGCTCAAACGTGGAGTCCCAAATCAACGACCACCAAGCCATCTCATGCTCATCATGTATATGCATGCTATCAATCTTTATTAAAATTCTTTAAGAGGACAAGAAACTTTTAAAATGGCAAATATTGGGGAAAAATATAAAAAAAAAGATTTTTTGTTTAAAAAAATAAATAAAAGAAGTTAGGTTTATCCTCAAAAAAAGCTTTATCATCAAAAGTAAATTTTTGTATAACATGGTTATTTTACTGTATTGAAACCCTTTCTTTTTGTTATACACCTTTACTTTAAACTTTAAAAAGTAATATTTTCTACTTTGACGATTTTTAAATCGAATTAGTTATTTCGAAATGTTCTAGGTGCATTACTTTTATGTAATTCTTATTCAAAATTTTAGAGAATGTCTATTAATGTTGTTTTCATAAAACTGGGTATACTTTTGGTTTGGTTTGGTTTGGAGCGCTACGGTCTACTGTTTTGCACACGAGGGCTAATGAGACCGGGATCTACTGCTTAAAGCCGATTCCGAACGGCTACGAACATCCATGCCATAGTGGGTATCGAACCCACGAACTCCGGTACCGACGATCAGCTCCCTAACCAATCGGCCAGCGTTCGGCGGTATGCTTTTGAAAACAGCAAAGTATTTTCTCGAATTACAGAGGATTTAATACTGTAAACATATGGAAACGATTGCTAAAACATAGTATAATGTATAAAAAATCGTCTTGTATAAATAACATTTAACGTTGGTGAAAATCGGTACCTAATTTTGCTTCTATATGAATGCTGAAGATAAAATGAAAAGATAAAAGAAATTGTTTAGTATGTTGTACACTAGGAACATTTTTAATGAATATTATTGGGAGGCTTAATTTTTTATCAGACTTGTATTTCAATCAAAAATTCTTTTAGAATAAACTTATGAGTATTATATGTTTCGTGTAACAACTTTATATATTCTAATTATAAAAATATTATTAAATAAACTGAAAATTTTAAAATTTAAAATTTATCAATTAAATGCCCCTGTCCTCTTAAATATTTGTGGCTGTGTAATTATCTGTTACTTCAAATTTTTTACAAACTTGCTTTCCTGCGCCATTTTAACTCTCCGCTTTTTTTTTATACATTTTTAAAATCTTTTATTCACAAAATAAATTTTATTACATACTTTCTACGGAATCTATGAGCATGAAACTTAATCTTTAGATATCGTAGCTTTTATTACCTAATTCTTAACACTTTTTTTCACTCCAGATAATAAAACGCTGAACGCTGGCCGATTGGTTAGGGCGCTGATCGTCGGTACCAGAGTTCGTGGGTTCGAATCCCACTATGGCATGGATGTTCGTAGCCGTTCGGAATCGGCTTTAAACAGTAGGTCCTGGTCTCATTAGCCCTCGTGTGCAAAACAGTAGACCGTAGTGCTCCAAACCAAACCAAACCACTCCGGATAATGACTGTATTATTGTCACGGTGTGCAAACTAATGGATATTTTACGCGACATACATAAACAATACATCAGAATAAACACAGTAATTGCTGCTACAATTAAAAATTATTTATGCTTGTTTTTGTCATCATAGAAAATAGCATTGATATTTCACAAATGAAAGATACATAACATAGTCGTATTCCTTTAAAATCTATTTTTAAAAATTCAGAGTTTTATTTTTCTTTAAATCTGTTCTTATTTTTATAAATTTCATGTACATTCTCCATATAGATTTCAACATTAAAATAGCTAGAAATATTTTATAAAAATGTTTCTATTAATTACTGTAAAAATAATCTTATGTTGGCCTAGTGTTTGAGAAAGAAGAAATTAATACTCATTAATTTACACATGGACAAATATGTCTTGATTAAATGAATTTATACGATTAAATAAATGCCTAAGGAATACAACTGGAATCAACTTATCATCTGTAAATATCGAAGACTGCTCTCGAGTCGGCGCCGGCCTTAAAAAACAAAATGGCAATGATTTTTCTCAACAGGTCTATCCCTCAAGCCGCGGATGCCAGCAGCATTCACCTTCTACTCTCCTCTGGTCACAACCTTGTCCTCTAAAAAAATCAGACTGCCTCGAGGAGAGAAAAAAAACAAAGGTCCACTCCAGAAAGGCGGGGGGTCAAAATTACTCAAACCAACGGATCCTTCTATTGGTTGGGAGAAGTTCGAAGTTTCTTTCTAGTTCAAACCGGTCCTGTTCTGGTATGTCTTTGACGATGACTCATGGGAAGAGATAAAAACACTGAACCGAAAGTAACTTATTGTTACAATTACCTAAATAGTATCTCTATGTTACAGATTTCTCTAAAATTGCTTTTAGGGGGGAAATTACTTAGACACGATGTCCATTCTAAAATTTACTTATATACTCTAAAAGTTTTTTAATCTAAGACACAAATTAGAAATGATATATCTCTCAATTACCATTTCCGTGATATTTCGAGAAATTACTAACATGAAGTTGCAGAGTGCTGTACTTTGGTAATTTCGTAACTTTATTACCATGTATTCTATTACCATTAGAATACCAGAATGTTTTACAAATATGAATATTGATTCAGTTTACACATAAAGCAGCATGCATCCTAAAAGATGGTTTCAGAATGAAAAGTGACTATGCATGTGCAACTCATTTAGACAGCGAATACGTGAAGACGTGTGGGGCAGGTCCCCAGGTTTTAATCACTACAGGTAGGCAAGTTTTAACACCAATTATTGTAATCTCAAATGCCACAGAGTGAAACGGGGATAGCGAACAGTTTTTCCCATCTTCAAGGCTTATAATAGGACAATTTTCCATTACCAATTAAAACGGAAGCGGCTCAAATGGTACTAAACCGTGTTACCGTTCCTCTACCTTCGCAGTTCTAAAACTAACTGACATAGCACCCTGGGGTACCTGGGCGAAATAAAAACTTCAGAACCACTGTCATAGAAGATTGCAGTATCAATTGTGATTGTTGCTTTTGCCAATTTTATAAATAAAGGTGGAGAAACTTCCGTGTTTAGTTATAAAATACGTTGTTGATGTGTTTTTAAATCTCAACCTACTACTTTTTATTTATTATTTCGTAAACCTGTTTTTCTTTATTTGCTTTATCTGATATTTTCATTTTTACATGATTAATGAAAATTTATTTCTTTCAAGAAACGAAACCAGAAATATTTCTATTTTGATGTTATCAAGTACACGGTTAGCAAAAAATAAATTTCACACTTCTAAGTACTCTAGAATACGTTCTATAAAGAATTCAAATGACGCGTTTGAGATTTATGACATTAAAATGTTTAGTACAAAATTCCTCTTATAAGTGGCGCTGTAGCATGCATGGTATTTATTTAGTTTCATTAAGTTAAGTCAGGCATTAGTGTCTTCTCTGCACATCATGTCTCCATTGTAAGAAAAAGCGCTACTGGTAAAACTATTTTACTAGAACCAGCAGAACTCCGTAGCAGTTCTAAGAGAATGCTGTCGTATGAAGCGGGTAAGAGGAGGTCAAATGTCTGCACGTACCTAACCCAAGATGATCGTTTGCCAGACAACCCCCTCTTGCGATTTAGTTGTGGATTTTCTTGAAGGACAAGATCTACCGTCAAACACCAACATCTGTGCGAGACCTTCAGGACAGCATCAGGGACCATTTTTTTATATTCCAGCTGAATCATTCCTGTCAGCTGTGGAAAATATGGTTCTGCGATTAAGGCATATTGTTGAACATAAACGGGGATATATTGAGCACTTTTAATGCTACTTTATAATATTATTTAGTATTTATAAAGCATATGAACACGTTGACTGCCAACTACGAGATAACTCGTAGATTGCATTCTTTTCTATGAGTTATCTCGTACTGTGTTAACTTGCCATTTTTGTGCAGCAACAATAAACTCGTAGTATATCAGTGTTAATACCGAGAGATAGCTTCTGGGAAAATAACAAAAATCAATGATCTTGGAAAATAAATAATTCAGGCCTTTGTTGATTTCTGTCCAGAGTTTTACTGATATAATGTATCAAATTGTCATTTTAGTCCAGATTTCTGAAAATTGCCGTGGTATTCAACGTGTTAAATGGCTTATATGTATCATAGCGCCACCTGTAGGTGGAATGTTGCACTAAAATCCTTTACTTAACAAATGTCAAGCTCATTATTTGAAGTATCTGTATTTCCAGTTGTATCGCATTTGGACCAATAGAATGTATTCTAGAGTCCTCTGAAATTGAGAACTTATTTCTTGCTAACCATATAGAATGGAACCCCTTGTGTTTGGTACCTCCAGTCGCTGCCTACCACAAATTTTTTTAACAGCCAAGCGCAAGTGGAAAAACTGCATCACCCATACTTTTTTTAAAGAGAATATAATTCAATGTTACAGAAACATAAACGGGGAAAAATGAGTAGCGTAGTGCAGAGAAACAAATTTAGGGAAACATTACAGTCCCAAATATTTGTGTTTTGAGACTTTTGTAAAATGTAGTCGTGCACCTGAATTTTGCCATTTGCATTATATAATGAAAAATCTCAATATAACGGACATTAATGCTGCCGGTTACAACAAAACAATAGAAAGATATCACCATATTCTCATGCTGTTAAAACATGAAATTTTAAGCAGGTGAAGTAATTCTTTTTAGAACCATTTAAAACAAAAAATAAAACAAATTTTGGCAGAGAAAAGTTTGAATTATTATACTATTCTTCGTGTATTTTAACTCTACTTAGACAACTATTTTATTTTGAGAAACGTAACTAAGTTTGAATCTTTAAGAGGATGGGCAAATGATAATAATTCTGATGACGTATCATACAATCTAAATTTTAAAAATGTGTATAATAAAATGTGTATAAGAAAGTCATATGGAGTCCGCTTCAGATATTTTCTCCTTTTGTACTATTCAGTTTATAGTTTTTTTATTTTAAAGACTATTACATTCTTTTAATTCCAGCTAAAAGAATTGTGTATATTCATAATAATAAGCATACAATATCGAACACAATCAAATAACTGTAGAAAGTAGTTCTTGAAATTCTCATATTAAAATTTTTTATTACATTTGCAAAAATTTTAATTACACGATATTGAAATCAGAGAAATATGTTAAGATTCGGTAAACATTTCGTTTTTCTAAATATCTAAATAAATAGTTTTTTAAGTTACAAAAGTCTAAAGGGTACCAGACCGCTTAGGGTAAAAGATGGTGATTTTGACCATCTCTTACCCTAAGATGATAACTGTCACAAGTGATAAAACCGGGTGAAAAGTTTTCTTCTGTGATCGGGAACAGAATCATTGAAGAGATTTGTAGCAGTTGAAGTGTTG
>CM063506.1:139431985-139449485 GCA_032207245.1 Pardosa pseudoannulata
CACAATCAAATAACTGTACAAAATAGTTCTTGAAATTTTCATATTTAAAATTTTTTTTCTGTTACATTTGCGAAAATTTTAATTACACATTATTCAAATAAAAAAATGTGAAAATTCGGTAAACATGTCATTTTTCTAAATATCTAAAATAATAGTTTTTTGAGTTACCAAAGCAAGAAAATGAGATCAACTGTTCGAGCGGCTAAAAGGCACCAGACCACTTAGGGTAAAAGATGGAGATTTTGACTATCTCTTACCCTAAGATGATAAGTGTCACATGTGATAAAACAGGGTGAAAAGTTTTCTTCTGTAATCGGTAATAGAATCATTGAATAGATTTGTAGCAGTTGAAGTGTTGGCAATTAGTTACTGAATAGTAAGTTTTCTGAATTTAAAATGATAAAGGTTTTTTCTAAACTAATTTATTATGTTTTTAATTTATCTGCTTGATAATGTAATATGTTGTTGGCAGTCTATTTGCATAGAGAAATTTCAAGATAAATTATTACTTTTTAACGAGTTTTAATTAATTTTTACTCATTTTTAACGATATTGAATAACACAAAGTGGTTAGTGATCCTTTATTTATTTAAATGAGGCTATACGAATTATTTATTAAATTTATTGTAATATTTTATTAGACCTGAAAATTCATCTGATAAATGTACTATTAGATTCATGTATTTAAATGTATTATTTATGCTATTATATAATGTTTATTAAAATAATTAAGATAAATATTTTGTCAAATAGACCGCAGTTTATAAGCTATAATAAAGCTTTCTATAAAAGCATTCTTCAAAGCATTCATTCTCAGCTCTAAAAAGCATTCATTCTCTTTAAAAAGCATTTTTACTTTGCACGGAAGACTAGTTACAAATGTAACATACAAAATTACAAATCTTTATATGTAGAGTTTTATTATCGAAAATGGTTAGACAAGAAATAAATGCTTCTACTTTTGGAGTAGTTTCAGAAAAATAGCTTTATTTATTTAAAGGAATATTACTGCTGTTCATTCATAGTGATGCATACTGATTAATCTGAAAGGAACATAGTGATAAGTGTACTATTTTATTTAAATGTGCAAAACACAATAGAATATTTTACCAAAAATATTAAAAAAAAACATTTTATCTGTGTTAAAAAAAGCTATAAATGTAGCATACTAAATTACAAATCTTTATATAAAAGTTAAGTTTTATTTATTTAGAAATATTTTGTTTGTAACGATACGATCAATTTGTCAATTTTTTCTACTCAAGGAACATAGTTCTATGTACCATTATACTTAGGTACCAAGAGTAAAAACATGTCATACTAACTCGCCATCGGTCCTGTATACATCGTCCGTCTGTGTTAAAAAAAGCTATAAATGTAGCATACTAAATTGCGAATCTTTATATAAAAGTTAAGTTTTATTTATTTAGAAATATTTTGTTTGGACCGATGGTCAATTTTTTCTACTTGAGGATTTCTATCTCGAAAGCAAGTCAGGTACCAAAAGTAAATGTTATACTAATTCGGGCATCGTCCAGCTATTCGAAAACGAAATCATCATACATCTAGAACAACTTCAGAAAATCTGTTTTATTGCTAACTTAAATGAAATATTTTGTAGTTTTGATATAATCCTTACATTTTAACAATTTTGTATTTAAAACACAGAATAATTCCTTTACTACTAAAAACATAGATTTATAAAAAGCAACGACGGTAACAAAACTCAAGATTAAATGATGTATAAAGCCTTTTTATTTTCAAGGTTCTTAAAAGAATCATGAAGCAGATGCATATCGAGCGTTCCTGAAGTGTTTAATAACTCCACTCACATATTTTCTCCCCAATTATCTCTAGAAATTCCCATTTAGCAATCAAAAACAAACAGGCTCAACAAACGAGCCGAGATAAATTTTGATGCATTTGTTTATGTTTTTAATTCCCCCTCTCCAGGAAGTTGAAGAGCCGAGATTCTGTAATCCACTGTTATGAAGTTGCCCTAGAACTGCTTTTCTTTTCGACACACCCTTCTAGAAGATGTCCTTCCATTGATGAGATTTAACCTTCAAATCACACCTGAAATGCATTTATCCCAAGAAGGGTGATTTTTGTTCTTTATCCACTGATTAGTATAAAAGGAGGCTCGTTTGCGGTGGAGAGTTATCCTTCTTCTCCAGCGAGTAAGAAAGAACTTTCATCATGCAGTACTTGGTAAGCATTTCAACATATATTCTTATATTAAACTAAAATAGAAAAAAGAATCTGTACGCTAGTATCATCTGTAGTAAATATCTAGTAGACTCCTCTCTCATTTGCGGCTAATTTCCTAAACCTTATTTTACACTAATTAAAATAGTTTTCAATATATTTACTTTATATTATTTCTTATAAGAAATTGCCTAATTTTCAATTTATACGATTTTAAAACTGATATGCAAGAATTCTGACTCTATTCTGATTCTTAATACTAAATTCCAACTTAGTCTATACCAGTGGTCGCCAAATTTATGAATTGCTGAACGATGGCCGATTGGTTAGGGTGCTGGCTTTCAGTAACAGAGTTCGTGGGTTCGAATCCCACAGTGGTATGGATGTTCGTAGCCATTCGTACTCAGCTTTAAACTTTAGGTCCTGGTCTCATTAGCTCTCGTGTTGCAAAAAGTAGACCATAGCACTCTAAACCAAACCAAACCAAATTTATGAAGACTTAGAATTACCGTATCGTTTTTAAATCTTACTATGAGCTATCAAGAACTTATATTCTTGGCTATCATTTAGAAGAAGGACTAGTAGCTACTAACAGCTTATATTTGTTGGCTATCTTTTGCTTGAATGACTAGTACTTTATCATTAGGATGGGCTTCCTTTAAAGTGTTGCTTTCTCCACTTGACTTCGTAAGCTTCTACTCTCTTGTCATGTTGTAATTGAATTAAAATAATTAACCGTTTTGAGCATGATGCTGGAATCTACTGAAATTCTTTGGGATATAGTAAAAACCTCCCCGCTAGTAGCTTGTAAATAACTGTTATTTCATTCAAATGACCGGTATCAACATGTATTGACCGGTACGTTTAAGCTCTTATATATTAATTTGCTCCTTAAAATAATTCAACAATGTTTCTTTCTAAAGCTATATTCAGAGAAGTAAATTGATGTTTTTTAATGTTTTGTCAGTAATCAGCTTTCTTTCGAACTGAGTGTAAGATAGTGCAATAATTTCATTAATATTTTCTCAATACAACTTAATCCGTTAGTAATATGCCAATTCTTCTTTTAAATAAATCCTTAAATAAATATCAAAAATCATTTACTTCATTTTAAAGATATTTAAGTAAGTAAATGACGGTATAGCGTATATTTTAAATGTGCAGTTTCAAAAGACATAATAGGTTGCTAAACTCAGAGTTTTATGGAAAACAAGACCCGATAAAGCAACCTCAAATTGTATTATCTTTCTTGCTAGCATTTATTACTGAAATAGCACAATAATCAGACTTTATTTCTCACGAACATACTGAAAACAGCGTTATATTTACAAACCTAGTAAAGGAAATTCTTTTATCGTTTAATTTCTCTTGTCTAACAACATGAAAAAGAAGTTATCTGCAAAAATTTCTAATTGAGACTACCACATCGTTTATAAGTCTTACTGTTAGCTATCAAGAACTTATATTTGTTGGTTATCATTTATCTGAAGGACTAATAGCTACCAACAGCTTATATTTGTTGGCTATCTTTTGGTCCAATGACTAGTGCTAAATCATTCGGTTGTGCTTCCGTTAAAGTGTTGCTTTCTCCACTTAACCTCGTAAGTTTCCTCTCTCTTTTAATGTTGTATTTCAATTAAAATAATTACAAAATTAAACAGCTTGAGCATGAAACTGGAATCTACTGAAATGCTCTTTGTGAGATAGTGAAAACCTCCTCACTACTAGCTCTAGAATGAATATTTCTCCATTCCCCAAAATGTTCTGCCGGGCACCAAAATGTATTGACCCGTAAGTTTAAGCTCTCATATTAATTCGCTCCTTTAAATAATTTAACTTTCTGTTGAAAGTTATATTCAGAGAAGTAAATTGATGTTTTTTAATGTTTTGCCAGCAGTCACCTTTCTTTCGAACTGAGTGTAAGATAGTGTAATAATTGTATTAATATTTTCTCAATACAACTAAATTCGTTAGTAATATGCCAATTCTTCTTTTAAATAAATCCTTAAAAAATATCAGATATCATTTTACTTCATTTTAAAAATATTTAAGTAAGTAAATGACGGTATAACGTATATTATAAATGTGGAGTTTCAAAAGAGATAATAGGTTGCTAAACTTAGAGTTTTATAGAAAACAAGCCCCGATAAAGTAACCTCAGAATTGTATTATCTTTCTTGCTAGTGTTAATTACTGAAATAGTACAATAATCAGACTTTATTTCTCACGAACATACTGAAAACAGCTTTATATTTACAAACCTAGTAAAGGAAATACTTTTATACTTTAATTTCTCTAATCTGAAGAACATGAAAAAGAAGTTATCTGCAAAAATTTCTAATTGAGAATTAGATTTGGTGTGGTAATACAAATTAGATATTGTTTGTAATAAAATAAAGCCCCCGTGACACAGGCCCGAGGTTTGTTATCCCTTCAGTGGGTAGATAAACTGAGGGCCAAGCATACTAGAGAACTAAACACTGGGGGTTCCGCATAAGGCTTACCACCTAACTGGAACTAATGCTTCGCACCCCTTCATCAGGGCCCTTGGTCTCTGAAACGCAGATTGGCACCGTAAGCGCTGGCCCTCTAGATTCTGTTGCGCCTAGGAGTTTAGCTTTAGTTTCTAAAAAATAAAAGGAGAAATTGAGCAGAAAGCGTAAGTTTCTTTACTTGAATATCCGTATCCAATAAACCTAATAAGCCTTTTTAAAGATATTAACGTCAGACATTATTTGCTCTTCTTCTCATAAATTAAGTAAAATAATAGTTACTTTGCTCCTGATGAAGTTTTATTTGGGAAAAAATAAAAATTATGTATATAATTGTATTCGAAAAATTTTTAAAGATTTTTTAAATTTCTCTCCTCAGTTTGCCCTCCTTGTCTTGGTCGCCTTGGTGATCTGCGCCATGGCTCAGTGGCCATACTACTATGGTGGTTACTACAACACCCACGCTGTTGGTTACCCCTATGCCTACAACTATGCCTACAACCCCGGCCTTGCCTACTACTGGAAGAAATGAACAACTGACTTGACTAAGGTAAGCTGTTAAAAATATATATAATTTCATCAATTTACAGACACAGTTTCGTATCAAGTTAAAACTGTAAAACTCAAGTAAGACTAAATGATTTTCATAGGGTTTTAAATAATTAAAATAGCATTAAAAATATATTTGATAGCTTAGATTGGATTATAAACTTCCAGAGGTTATACCAAGAAAAGGTGTAAGATATAGGCAAAGTAAATGATTCGTTGGATTTTAATTCAGTTAACTTTAAATTAAAATGTATTCACTTATTGATTAAAAATATATACTCACTGTTCATTCGGTTACTAAAAAATTTAGTAAAGTAATGGATAGTTTACAAACAAGTTGATTTAAGATAAAAGTAAATCCTATGCCTACAGCATGTCTCACCGTAAAATCAATATTCTTAATTTATAGTATTTCAATTACAGCAATAAGTTCATAACTAAAAAATCATATTTTGCTATATATTATTTGGTATTGACTTCTTTGTCACATGTTTAATAATTGTAAGCTAATGAAAGTGTGAGAATTAACCGTAAAGAATTCAGTAAATGTTTGTCTTCTGCTTTTATGTAAATCCTTTATATTTCCTCCCGTTTTCTGACGTTAATATCTATTTTCTTCTCGTTCACAGAACTCGCCCTAAGCAGATGATATCGGAGAGGATTCTTTGCCCGGATCCATCATTGATGTAAAAGTTATGATGAATGAATATCTTGAGTTTCTTATGTTTCGCAAAAGAAATTAAAAGGTGTTTATTGTAAGCATTGAAAAAGCGAATAAAAAATGAAAAAATACCATTTTCTGGTCTTTTATTTAATATTTGTTTTAATCTTTATGTATTAGGAATATCAGAAAGTTTAACAATGAACAGATAAATTTTAAAATGCTTAATGTAGCCACAGCAGTATTAAAAATATATCGCAGAAATATTCAACCATTGGAAAAGAGAATACAAAAATACCATTTTCTGGTCTTTTATTTAATATTTGTTTTAATCTTTGTATGTATTAGGAATATCAGAATGTTGAACAATGAACAGATAATTTCTAAAATACTTAAAAGAATGCAGTCATAGCAGTATTAAAAATCTATCGCAGAGGTCTTCAAGCATTGAAAAAGAGAATAAAAAAAGGAAATATACCATTTCTGGTCTATTATTTAATATTTGTTTTATTCTTTATGAAATATGAATGTCATAATGTTGAACAATGAACAGATAAGTTCTAAAATACTTAATGTAGACATAGCAGTATTAAAAATCTATTAAAAATCTTTTTCAGAGGTCTTCAAGGATTGAAAAAGAGAATAAAAAATGAAAAAATACCATTTATGGTCTTTTATTTAATATTTGTTTTAATCTTTGTATGTATTAGGAATATCAGAAGGTTGAACAATGAACAGATAATTTAAAATGCTTAAAAGAATGTAGCAATAGCAGTATTGAAAATTTATCGCAGAGGTCTGTCTTAGTCAATTGTTGAAAAACATAGCTTCAGTAATTGATCTAAATATAACCCCTTGTATGAAAATATTATGAAAGAAATATTCAAAAAGTATTAATTTAGGAATTACTTTCAGTAAAAATTTGAATAAATGTTATTAATTTATATTTAGGATACATAAGTAATCCTAACGAAACAATCATTGTTAAAATGATTTCACATTAAAACGTTAATAAATTAAACCATTTTCACTTTTATTCAGAGAGAGCATTTAATTTTTAATACAAAATTTGAGAATTAAAATTGTTTTTTATGAGAAATATTAGTTCCCAATTTTGCATTTTATTATATTTTCTGTTCTAACATTCACCAATTTATATAAACAAATAAGAGAAAAGTCATTGCTTTTCGTAAGAATCACTACCATTGCTTAACAAAATAAATTTTAATAGCCACTTTTATAAGCTAATATTCAATTTTGTTTTATTGTAATGCTTCAAAAAGTAAGAAAAACAACATTTATTAGTTGTTCAAATAATGAACATTTTCACATCTTTCTTACACCTATTTATTATAGAATATATAGTTTGCTTCAAAGATATGTTTAATTTTATCTGTACTGCTTACTATTAGAAAGAAGTTTAAAACCATAGTTTTAAACTTGACCTGTATTTAGCCCAAACATCAATTAAATCCTTTACATTTTTGTGACCATCTTTTAAAAGCATATGAGTTAGTTTAGTCCAAATACATAGACACCTACTACTCCAATTATAAAATGGATAACCAATATCGTTGTTTACATGACCAAATATTGAGATACTAGCATATAGCCCATCTATAATTTTTTTATTTTCTAAAATTGTAAAGTACCTTATGAAACTTGTAAAAAAATTATTTGTTTTTTGGCTGAGAATTATCTAGTACACGCTTAATAATTTGCTTATCTTCATACTCCTCTAAAGTCTCCTGATACTGTTAATGCAGTTTAGAATTATGTTGAATTCATTTAGAAAGATAATTCAAATTTGTCTTAGCTCAGTCGAATTTATCGTTAAGTTCTTCCCAATTTTTTTGCCACAGTAAATAATGTAAGAAAAGGAATGAAACTATCATTTCCACTACACCCTGGAGGTAGAGAGAATTTGCTGTCAATAGCGGTGATATATTTTTCATTGCAACAAAAAATAATTGATGATTAATTTTAAAATTATCAAATATGTACCTAATCTATTATTTTAGCCAAGTATAAATGAAAATTATTTAAGTAATATCTAAGTTCAGTGATAAAACGTATGAAAATAATGCAGACGATATTTAAGTAATTTAAAATAAGAAATAGTTAAATAAGATGGTTAAAGGAATAACGTGATAATGTTAAAAAAATGTTATTTTTACTTATTTATAATGTGATAAATTGATAAATTTAATCGCCTTCTCTTAACCGGGGAAAATAGGGCATGAAATAATGGCATTAAATTCTAGAAAAGGAGATTTCGAATGTTGCTAACCGTAACTCATCAAGAGTCCAATATGGATGTCTCTATCCCTTCCAGGTACAACCTCTTCATAAATTCGAGGACAGGCGGACATATAACTTAGGCTATTATTATATAGGGGATAAGACAAGGTTCTGGTGCACTGGTAAATCAAAACTTTATTCTTGAAAACCGTTTTCACCATGAAAGTTTAGATAATTTATAAATTGGTTTGTACATTGGTCCTTTGTGTACATCAGTATATAAAAATCTTTTACTTTGTACAAAAATCTAGAATTTTTATTTACTTAATACTTGGTGAAAAACATAGAGGGATTATTTTTAAGCCACTTTATGGATTTCATCAATTTTCTGACTGCTTAAAGTCCAAACAATTGACAAACCTCTTTCGTCATTACCGGAATGGTAGTGTGTTACCTTTCAGTACGTAAATCTTCGGATTTTAATCCCGCTTCTGACAAGGCAGTTCGCAGCCATAATCAGGTTTAACCTCTTATTTCTGAAAAACTTTCAAAAAATGATAGTTTTTTGACAAATGAATATATAAGTATAATGTAAATTACTTTTTGCAATTTAAGTTGGGGGCGGGGTATGAGTAGAGAGTGGAAAAGTGCTTAAAATTTATAAAAAAAATTGTTATACAAAAAAAGTGTAAACGATACGATTTCATGTTTATTTTTATTTCGTCAGTGTCAGACACAAAATGTGTTAAAGGATTAAGCAGGTCCTGGTCTTATCAGCCCCGTGTTGCAAAATAGTAAACCATAGCACTCTAAATGAAACTAAACTAAAATCTTCAACAAATCTGAGACATAAACTTTTCTATATCGTGATACCAACTTTTATCAAACACCTAATCAGATTTGACAAAGTGTAAACGATACGATTTAATGTTTATTTGTTTTTCGTCAGTGTCAGACACAGGAAAGTGTTTTAAAAGTGTTAAGAAGTAGTTCCTGGTCATATTAGCCCTCGTGTTGCTAAATAGTAAACCAAATTATATTATACCAGCTTTTATCAAACACTTAATCAGATTTGATGCCATACATAAGAACTAGATGTATATGAAAGTTTAAGATAAAAGTTTTTAGAAAATTAATTTAAATTTCATTTTGAATTTCATATATGAAAGTTAAAGATAAAGGTTTTTAAAAAAATATTTTAAATTTCATTTTATTTCTTAAATTAACCCCTTAACGTGCACGCTCGAGTTAACTCGAGCGCGCTAAACTGGCCAAACTGTGCACACTCGAGATAATTCGAGCGGCGTTGTACTTTATGTTGCTATAATTTTTCACACTCGAATGCAATCGAGAATTGAAAATAACAATGTGAAAGCAAATAAAAAACAATCGTTTTATTGATATTTATCATTTACATGGGATTGTAAGCTATAACACTTACTTATTCAAGTATAAAAAATATATATTTTTTCCAAATTCAGCGTTCTAAATTGTGTTTTTTACATTAAAAAAATTGATTTTGTTCGCCGGCCTTTTTCAAAAAAACTGTGCATTAAAGGGTTAGTAGCACCGCATAAAGTTCAGTTGAACATGAGAATTAAACTATAGATCCCAGTCTAATAAACTATCATGTTGTAGGATAAATTAACTTAATATTCTTACCTATACCATCCTATTCTACCAATTGTTTATTTCAAAATTATCCGTACCTATATGGCATTATGAAATAACAGACCTATTAATAGAACCTTTTTTTACTGGAAGCAAAATTTACCGTTCAAACAATCAAGTTAACGTACATATTGTTTAAGAGATTTCTCCCCTTTATGCACTTATATTCAGCAAAAACATAATGATTTTCAAATACAATTTATTAAATTTGATTTAGTGACCTGTTGTAGTCACTAGAGATCGTGGAATGTTTAGAAAGTTGCATTTTTATATATCTAAAAATGTAAGATTTTTATTATAATAATAAGTTAAAGTTGTTCTTTTCATGATGATAAGCAAAAATATAGGCAAACACAAACATTTAATAATTAACAATTTATTAAATCTTCAAAGATGATAGGTTTTATGTAAAAGTACAATCATTCATAGAAATCCAATTTGATCGAAAAGGAAAAATGAGGCTATAGAGGAGTAAATTACAATAAGTAACTTTGGATGTGCGTCATGCATTTTGGGGGGTTCTTCTGAAGCATGTTTTCGGTCTGCAAAAGAGAATAAAAATTTAAATAAATAGTGAAGATAAGTAATAATAAAAGAATTTTCATTTATATAAACAAGCTGATCTATAAGTTTTTTTCATTCCGCAGCGCTCAATACAGCCACTACGTGCCTTTAATCCAACACGAAGCTCAATATTATCAATATAGGTATATCTTTATAAAAATTATTTAATTTTGTTGTATGAAGAAACACATTAAAAAAACATATAGTATGTACTCCAAGTAACAAAGTAGACATCTACTTCCCTGCAAACATAACTGAGAAATTTGTAAATTAGAAACGAATTTTTTAAATCAAATAGAAGCTAATTATCTTTTTTATGCTGTGAACCTTAATCATATTAATACGGAATATAGTGTATTCTGCAGGCAATTTTTTTTTTCAATTTTCAATTTTTTAATAATTTTAATTTTTTTAATTTTAAAATGCCATGTACCTCTAGAGTTTTGATTTACAAAATAAGACATATTTTACTGCAATTTGATATTAAAACTTAGTTTCTGATATACATATTTCAAAACTTTTCTTGCGAGTAAGTGAATTTCATTTTACCTCATTTCATGTATATTTTTTATATGGTGTTAAATATTGTACTACATAAAATGATAAAAGTAAATTATTTTTTAAAATATTGTGCTCTATTGAATAATTTAAAAAATTAATTCTTAAAGAAGCTATATTAATATTTTATGATGTATCGAAAAAAGGCTGTTGTGATGAAAATATTAAGTATGGAAAGACATTATATTCTATATCTGCTAAACGAAAATTCTTAAACATCATGAGTGGCTAATTGCAGTTCCCAGGACTGCTGCATTTCACAGAAGGCAAACTGCGCATTTAGATGATGAATTTAATACCTATATTAACATTTGACATTGTTACATAAATAGTATTTGAAAACTCTTTTAGTATTGAGACAAAATTCAGACACAAGCAAAACATTTTGTTTCTGTATGCACTTCAACAAAAATGATGTATATACTTTTAAATCTCGTACTACCAACAACTTTTAAATAGAAATCAATCGAAATTAAAGCCACATACGAGGCATAGATATGTATGAAAGTGAAAGAATTCATAAGTGGGTATAAATGTTTATTTAAAATATTCTAAATTACATTTTATTACTTTAATTAAAATCCTCCTATGAGATTCAAATGAACTAGAGAGTTAAACTGTATGTCCCAATTTAATTATCCATCGTGTTGTAAAACAAATTAATGTAATGCTCCAAAATTATACCATACCATTCTATTACTTGCTATTTCAAAATGAACAGTATCTATACAACATTATCAAATATTAAACTTCTTTACAGACACTTTAAAGACAAAGGTTGAAATACAATTCAGACGATTAAAAAGTTACAATTAAGTAATGCTCATATTGCTTAGGTCATTTTGCTCAACTAAACTCGAGTGAAAAAGCAATATGCTACATTTTATGTCATTTAATTTAGTGACCTGTTATGTTAGCGGAGATGTAGAAATTATTTTTTAAGTTACATTTCTAGATACCCCAAGAAAAAGATTTTTAATGATAATGGTAAGCTAGTATAGTTCTTTGAAAACTACATCTTAAAAGGTTTTTCTTTCCAATGCAGCTGGTAATATAGACAGACATGGCTACAAAAGCTATTACTAATTCAATATCATACAGGAAACAAGTGTAACTTGATGTAGTCTCCACACTATGGCCAATTGTTCACCACTTCTTGATGGTGAACAACCACTTGAACGATTCACACACTGGGCCACTAAATGAGACCAGAGCGGAAATTCGTCCATAGGGTCTACTGGGCACTTTAGTTGCGCATTTGGCTGCCTTTGATCTTTGAAGAAAACCGCTTCCGAAGCCATTGTCCGCCATCATCGATCGACATCGATAAACCATACCCCCTCCAGCCGGTGATAATGGCTTGCAGTGGACCATAGTGTGGAGGGGCCTTAAGAAATGCTACGAACGTGAGTAATAATCCTCCAGTTGGGCCCCCGTATTCGTCGAGGACCCAGAGGGAGGGCGATGAACTAACGATTAGGCGTCACTAAGCACGAACCAAACCGAACATCCTTAGCCTTGGCCTGTCACCCCTAGAGGTATCGTTTTAACTTGGAGGGAATTGCGACTACGAACCTATATGGTTTGTAGTCTCGGTATGAACTTCGAACCTCCGTTAATGACCACATCGGATATTTGGCCGGCTGGACCCTTGAACTCACAATCCTATGGTTATAAGATCGATCCCTTTGCCGATTGAGCTATCACATCTCAGTTCGTGAAAAGTACAATGTGCTACTAAGTTTGTCATGAGAAAAATAAAGTATTTCGTTCCTTTGGTTGAATTGTATCATTTTGAAAATGGTTTTCTCCCTTGAGGAAGCTAAATGGGGGATAAAATGGGGTTGTTTTGCTCACCTTTCCAATGTCTATTTCTTCCACAAGTAAAAGTCGTCATCATCGTAGATCTCTTCGTAAACACCGCCATATCCGAAGGAGTAGGGCTCGTTGTAGTAAGAGAACCACTGTCCCATGGCGCAAGCGACCAGAACGGACAAAAGGAGGGCTACCAGCTACGGAGGAAACAGGGAATTATTAAAAAACTTCATTACAAGTAAAAACAAGAAAGATATTTCTTTTATTGAAATTTAATAAATTTGAACAAAATCCCATTGGTGGTAGATATTAACGACTGGTTAATTTTTCAACGTTGTATTACATAGTTTAGAAATACATTGATATGTTAAGATATTCACCGATAATCCTTTTCAAATGATTGTAGATAGCATATTGCATTTTAATATCCATGCACCAATCCAGGTGTATTTGGTTACTAGGCCCTCCAGGCTTATCCCGGAGTTGATTTTAATAGTTAAATATATATATATATATATATATATATATATATATATATATATATATATATATATAATCCAGTCGAAATTAATCCTCCAGTTAGACAAAATTACGAAAGTTTAGCCCTATTATTTTTACTTGCCCGGGATTGCTGGGCAAGGTATGGTATGGTTTGGAGCGCTACGGTCTCCTGTTTTGCACACGAGGGCTAATGAGACCAGGACCTACTGCTTAAAGCCTATTCCGAACGGCTATCCATGCCATAGTGGGATTCGAACCCATGAACTCCGGTACAGACGATCAGCGCCCTAACCAATTGGCCAGCGTTCGACATTACTGGGCAAGGAGAATCATAGTTAAAACACAGTCGTGGCACCATGAAAAGAAGTAGCAAAGTCCGATTTAGAACTTAACTTTTATTTAGGATATAAGAAGATGACATGTTTCTCTGGTGAGATCAGAGACAGGAATGATTACAAAAACTCTTTGCTATTAAAAAAGTAAGCCCCACAGCGAGATGACGCAGAGCATTATTCAAACTGGCATATATATTATAGGAACCCACCACGTTCTTAACAGTGAAAAAAAATTTATATCAGTGGAAATAATTAGTCATTAGCCGGGAACAACTGCAAAATGAGGCGACTGGGCCGATAATTTGCTTTTATTTCAGAGTTAGCTTTGGGAAATGTAATCAAAGAATTCAAGTCGCAAACACTCCTTTTAAATAAGATATTAGACGGCTAGGAAAATAGATTTGAAGGATTAAGAACGGAAAAGAAAAGAATTAAGAGATATTTTAAGTATAATAATTTTGATATATTTGATATATGATAATTTTAATATGTTCAATTTGACAGTCCCTTCGTTGAACTATCATATTGCATCTTGATTTTCTAGATAACAGGTCATTTCTTAAAACATCAAGGTTGATTTTGTCTCATCCCTCTTTCACAATCATCAAGAGTCCATCTAATGTGTTCGAATATCGCTTATAACGAGTTTATTTTAAAAGTCCAAATGTACAAAAATCTACAGGAGACACTCCAAAGAACTTGGGTAGAATGCTTTTAAAAAATGCTTCAATCCCAGTTTCTTTTTCAAAGAGTTAGACGGTAGTTTTAAAGGTATGGCTTGTAGCCTTATACTCGTGGAATTTAATGTACTTAAGATTGATAAAGGGATTGGTTTGGATAAAGGGATAGAATTTTTTTAAGTATGTTATAAAACATATTTTTGGTACTTATCTAAGTTAATTTTCACTTATTTCTACTTCTTTTCATTTTAAGCTTTCCATTTTAAAAGAAAACAGCAATAACTAAACAACTTTTAACAAATCTTTCCTTTTTTTTCTCTTAACCAACATAAGTATTTTTTTTTCATTTTAAATAATTTAAATGCATCTTTTTCTATTGCAATCAGATAAATAAACCCAAATCTCATATATTGTAACTATAAACTTCCATTTTTTTTACTTGTCCCATATAATTTCCTTACAACAATCTGCACATAGTCTTTCACTGAGGAAAATGTTTCAGTGTTAGACGGTAAATATCATAATTAATTTTATCAATTTAAAATTAGATTTTATAAATTTTCACAGTTCCTACATAGATATTTAAAAAATTTTCGATAGTTTTTGGGGGAAGGGGTATTTTTAATAAAAACATATAATGCGACATTATATAGGTGTACGTATTTTTATTAATTATGCATTTTTTAAACTTTTTTCTTGTCAAATGTAAATTTTTACATTTATTCTTATATTTAAACTTTTACTTATTTCATTCTCTTAAAACCCTTTCTTTTTCATTAATTATGTGACTTATTTTACGTGTAGAAACATTAAAATCATGCTTTTCACATCGTTTTTAAATAATCGAGGAAGAGCATTGCTCTTTCGTTTTCGAAAATTTAGTTTTCGATCCAATGTTTTTTATCTTCAACGACATTTTAAAACACTGAATATTATTAATGCTACAGAAAATATTTAAACTCTAATCCAGTTTGATACCAATCGCGTTTTTATTTTAACATTTAAATTTATATTCACTGAGAGAGTTAACATGGGTGAAAAAAAATGTGTGAACACTCTCTGTGTTTTATCTATAGAGAATAAGAAAATCTTCAGTGCCCGTTTGAGTTAAATCATTTTGCTAAGGTTGATAAACCTAAAAAGTGACATAGTCAATAAACCCATTATTGTTCATATTAGTTCTGTAGAATATTGACTAACACCTTAAATATTATTTATTATGGACTCATGACTGTAAATGAAATATGAAATTTAGGCAATTTTAAATAATAGAGCTCATTCTCATTAATCCTAAGCTAACAATTTAAACAATATAGGGGTTCATTTATTAAAAGAAGAAATAGAATTACTGTGCGAGGCTCAGAAAATCTTAAAATAGGGATGCAAATTATAAAATTGTAATTAAAAACTAAAATTTGAAAATTTAAAACATTGTTTATAGGGTTATCAAAACTCGATATTAAAGAGACTCGTGTTAAGAAATTATAACAATTCTACAAAGTATTTTTTCATGGTTTCTAAAAAGGATTGTTAGGCATTATGTTAGGTTGATAAAGTCTAATATGTTATTACTGAGAAAAAAAATTGTTTGGTTTGATTCAGAGCGCTACACCTTTCTGTTTTGCTACACGAGGACTAACTAGGGCTAAGAAATATCCATGCCAGACGAGGGATTAGAACCCATGAATTCCGGTACCAAAGAACAAAGTCCTATCGATTCGGCCATCTTTAGACAAAGAAGATGGGAGAAATTATTGCAAAATTCCTTTGCTTTTAAAGAATAATTAACTTTTAAAAAATGTCAGAATAAAATAGATGAAATATGAAAATCTTGTTCTAAAGTCGATTTTCTACAGTCACTAAAAATACTTAATACTTTAATAATAGTATAGAAAATGACACTGATAACAATTTCAGTGTCATTTTCTATACTATTATTAAAGTATTTTGTCATTCGAAATCTTAATATTTAAAAGATTTTTAACAGTTGGGTAGTCTCTTTAAAACTAAGCATTGTAAAAACAAATACCTTAGAGCTGAATGAAAAAATTATTTATATTGAACTTGCACAATCCATAAGAAATAGGTTTATGAATTTATGTATAAAACTTATACTCTAAACAAAGATATGATTAACTTTTGTTTATACATTTGTTCTGCATCTAATTCCTTTAAGTTTAATTAAATTTCAGTTTTTTGAATGCATATTGTAGAAATATTATAATAGAAACTTACCAAGTACTGCATGTTTCAGAAAAACTTGTAAACCTAGGTTGTCAAGGCCAAGTCTGGTTGGATTTTGAGAGATTTTCAGCTTTTATACTCTTTTAAAAGAAAAAAATAAATAAATAAATGTAAATTCTATAAAAACGTGGTAAGGCTTTCAAGGTTAATATTCCATGACACGGTACGGTTCTTATAAATAACATCACGTAATTTTCCCCAATTTACATCATATGATCTCTCATTTCATTCAAAACATATTGCACTGCACCCGTAACTGTAAAGTATAATATTTCATGCTCCTCAGAGATAAAGAAGACCTTTGCTTTCACTCAACGGCTTTTTCGTTCAAGTTAAGAGTGTGCTGCATTGGAATTGCTTTTCCCATTTGCATGCGAGATGGGATAAATTGCGACAGTTTTTATGTACAGGTGCGGTTTTCCGACAGAACTTCTAAAAACTATATACATATTTTATCTGACTTCTAAGATCTTAACTCTTCTCAAGCTAGACTTTTACTGCCAACGGAAAGTAAAAGATGCTTTATTCTTCAAAAGAAATGAAGAAAGAAAAGAAAGGATTATTTTTCATACTTTGTAAGAGAGAAGAAAGTTATAAAATACCTAGATTTTTATCTCTGACGTAAATGATTTATAATCCTTTTAAAGCTGTCGAAAACAAATGTTAGGTTTTTTAAATCTATCTGGAAAAACATATCTTCCACAATTAAAACAACTTTCACTTTTCAGCAACTGTTGTTGTTGACAGCCATCGGTTCTTTAAAGCGAAATAAATTCAAACGGGAGGAAGAATTTTATAGATTTTAGTATCTTTTATAAACTTTTGTAGTTGATAAACTGTAAGATGTATTTTAATAATCAAGGAGTATAATCCATATCTTCATTACTTTGACTTCCCTCCGAAGGTATTCTTTTGTTCGTTATCATATCCAAGATATTAGCAACAATGTAGCTTGTTAAAATGAAAAAGATTGAGTCAAAC
>CM063506.1:139454485-139494485 GCA_032207245.1 Pardosa pseudoannulata
TTTTTTCTCAGAAATGACAGAAAGAATGTTTAACGAGAATTGGAGAAATTTATTTTGGGAATTCTAAAACGAAACTAAATAGTATTTCAAATAATTTACATCTTTTGCTCTTTTTAACAAGTAATATTAAAAAGTTTAATGTTAAAGAAACACTGTACTGTTATAATTTATTTAAACTAAAGTTATGAAACTTTGCAAATATAAAGATTAAAGTATGCCTCCGAAAATCACATTTAAATATATACAACTAGCATATAGCCCGTCATATGACGGGATCATTAAAATTTTCAATTTTCCAGAATTGTAAAACACCCTATGGTTTGGTTTGGTTTGGTTTGGAGTGCTAGGTCTACTTTTTACAACACGAGGGGTAACGAAACCGGGACCTACTGCTTTAAGCCGATTCCGAACGGTTACGAGCATCCATGCCATAGTGGGATTCAAACCTATGAACTCCGGCACCGAAGGCCAGAACCCTAACCACTCGATCATCCTTCGGCGTAAAGTACCCTATAAGGCAGGTAAAAAAAATGGTTTGTTTTTTGACAGAGAATTATCTGGTACATGCTCAATAATTTATTTATCTTTACTGACCTCATGTTAGTTGCCAACTTTAATTTATGTTGTTATATTACGTGATAGAATGGACAGCAGAGGTTTTAATATTGACAGTGATTATTTGGTGGTATATATGAATGATGTTCAAAATTTACCACAAAGATCTCAATCCGTGTGGTTATGTTAAAAAAAATCGCACAAACTTCTTAATTTTCAAAGATATATAACTTATAAGCTAGATATTTAATAGTCCATGAATAGATTCCTAGACTTTTATGAAAAGAATTTGTTGACCTGAAACCTATTGAAAACTTCTGGGATGGGTTGGATCGCCGAATTAAGGGATGCACTACCCGTCCAAAATCGGTGAAGGAACTTGTATGTCTACTCCAAGCCGAGTGGAAGACAATACCACTCGCAGTAATACAAAGACTTGTGGAAAGTATGCCCCGGAGGGTTCACACTGTAATTGCCTCTCGCGGAGGCTCTACCAACTATTGATTTTGAATAAAGTTAGTTTTTCTTTTCTATCACAGGTGTCCAAATACTTATTGGTAGACAGTGTATCTATCCCTTTAACACTAACCGCTGCCTGTTGTCTTTGTTAATTTTCCCTACTGCTGATAATAATCGGTAGCTCAAAGGCAAATTTAACTTTTTGAAGTTAATTCGGAGTAATTAACTAGTAAGTTATGGCGACTTAGCGTACACATAAATTAATTCCTGCTTAGCTCAGCAATTCTTATTTAACTTAGTTTCGCTTCGCCCATGCCATTTACATGATTAGCTATTAACAGACTGATTGACTGGCTCATACCCCTGTATAACGGCTCGTACGTGTATCTCACAGAGCAAAGCTCCAAAAATCCCCTTTTTACTTCCAAAATTTCGATTTTTTCTTTATCGGTCACTAAACTACAAGACATCCTTTTTCCATTTGTAGTGGAAAATAATGCCCATTGCACCCCCCCCCATATATATGTATTTATATAAATTCAAACACACATAGTTATATATATATATATATATATATATATATATATATATATATATATATATATATATATATATATATATATATATATATATATATATATATATATATATATATACAGTTAATACCAGTGATAAAAATTTCATTACTACAAAAATAATCGACGATTCAATTTAAAACAATCCCATATGTACCTAATCTATTATTTAAGCCAAATATAAAAGAAAATTATTTACGTAATATCTAAGTTCTGTGATAAAACGTAATGAAGATAATGAAAAATGAACGTAATGGAAATAGTGAAGACGATATTTAAATAATTTAAAATAAGAAATGATTAAATGAGATTTTTAAAGGAATGACGTCATAATGCTAGAAAAAAAATTTATTTTCATCTAAGGAGAAAATTTGATGAATTTAATCAGCGCCTGTTCTTAACCGGGGAAAATACAGCTTGAAATAATGACATTAAGCGTTCGAAAAGGGGGAAAGGTGTGGATTTTGAAGTTTTTGAACTTGTTTTGAATTTTGCTAACTTAAATCCTCAAGAATCCAATATGGATGCCTCTATCCATTCCAGGTCCAACCGCTTCATAAATTCGTGGACAGACGGATAACTTAAGCTATTATTATATAGGGGTTTATAAATATACAATACTTATAAAATTCTCTGAAAGGGACCAAAAGATTTAAACTTGTTTTGGTCCTTAAAACGTTTTTTGAGAGAAAAAAGTCCTTCAAAATGACAGATTCTGATTAAAAACGTGGACTGGTTTTTTTGTTCTGAAAAAAAATCAAGATAAGTATACACTTCATTATAAAAAGTTATAGTTTGAATAACACTAGTATTGTAATGCACTCAATGAACTACGCTTTATTATAATATATATGCATATAAATCAAAGTTCATAACAAATTATACATCTTTAAATGTACTTAAAATACATTACATTTAAACTATACGTGGAATGAATTACTAATTTTTTTTTCAAATTTTAAAAGAACCATCTATTGTTATTTAAACTTTTTTATTTTTCTGTAAATACTCGTTTAATCGTAGCGCAAAGTATGCCCTAAGCATATTTAATATTTAATGACCCATTTTTATGGTGTTTTTATTAAAAAAAATAGATTCATAAGTCATATCACGCAGTAACAACATTCACTACTTCCTGTAGTTTACAAATCATATTTCTGTAATACCCGAGAGAATTTTATAAGTTTAAACTGAATGTCAGGAAAGAAAATGAGTTACTTTCCTTTCGTTCCAATATAAATTCAACACTCTCACTTAAGTCTGTCTCGGGGGGACCTTGTATATTGACTGAGGAATACAAAAGCAGATGTTTAACCAGTGCGCAGACAGGGGGCATATTTTTATAAAGAGGGAAATAAAAAGCTGGTGCAACACGTGCCTTGATAATGGTAAAAATTGTATTAAAAATCACATTAAAATACATTTTTTCATGGAAAAAAATTGAAAAAAAATGTACATTTGTTTATAATTTTAAAACAGTACCTAAGGTTAGTTGGTTTGTAGCGTTAAGGTCTACTGTTTTGGGGTGAGACCGGGACCTACAACTAGAAGTTGCATATCCGTACCAGTAGTGGATTCGAACCTAAGAACTCGAGTGTCGAAGAGCAGCGCCTTACCCATTAGATCATCGCTCAGCCAAAATAGTACTTTAAAAACAGCACTTCTTTCATGTGATTTTATTTGAAAGTTAATTTTTGTGATTTTATATGATGTTGACTGGTAAGGATTATATCGATTAAGTCTTCATATTACTTGTCAGGGTTGTCTAAGGAGATTTTTATACGGTCAGTATTATTTTTATGTTGCCAAAAAATCGCCCTGCAGATTTTGTGGAGGTGAAAAAAAAACTTTCTGGATATGTATATGGAAAATATACACATTAATAGAAGCATCCAAACATAAGTTACCTTTTATATATATTTAAATTTGATAACTCTTTTGGATAAATAAGTATGGTTTGTAACACCTTAAACTTTTACTTGTTTAACCTTATATTTTTTTCACTGCATAATCGTTATTTAGTATATACATTAATATATACCTATAGTTCACCACATAACTCTCTGGGTAGTTTTAACACATTGTATGCGGGATACGTACTAGTACGTTTTTTGACGATTTGTACTTGAGCGCGGGACACGTACTAGTTAGTGTAAGAACATGGTCTGTTTGTGGTACGAAAATAACGGTATATACAGGAAAACGAATTCGAATGTGCCTATCTACTACATAGATTCTGGAAAAATTTAGGCAAAGAAAAACTAGTTTTTACATCAATCGATGGGGTACCACAGAGCGGGAAGGTTGATTAAAAAAATCAATTTAACTTTTTATTTTTCCTTGCGAAAATGATATTATGTATATGTATATTTATATTATATATTATACATATATCTATGTGTGTGTATGTATGTATATATATATACATACATACATATATATATATATATATATATATATATATATATATATATATATATATATATGTATATATATATATATGTATATATATATGTATAAATATACATATATATATATATATATGTATATATATATTTGTATTTATATATATATATTTATTTATTTGTCTATTTATATATTTGTTTATATATTTCAATATTAAATACTAAAAGGGATTAAAAAATCAAATAATTTTCGATCTATTGAAATTTAACTTTAATTTTTCCTTGCGAAAATGATATTATATATATGTATATTTATATATTATATATATATATATATATATATATATATATATATATATATATATATATATATTTGTATTTATATATATATATATATATATATATTGGTTTATTTGTCTATTTATATATTTTTTATATATTTCAATATTAAATACTAAAAGGGGTTACAAAATCAAATAATTTTCGATCTATTGAGATTTAACTGAATAACCGAATTTACGCGCAAAGCTACCGCTGCCAGTACAATTCCACTGCGAAATGTGTTAAAGCAGTACTTAAGGTTAGTTGGCTTGTAGTGTTAACTGTTTTGGGATAATATGACCGGGACCTACAACTGAGAGTTAAATATTCGTGTCAGTACTGGGATTCGAACCTAAGAACTCGAGTGCCGAAAAGCATCACCTTACTCATTATATCATAGCTCGGCCAAAGTAATACTTAAAAAAAAAACAGCACTTATTTCATGTGATTTTATTTGGAAGTTAATTTTTGTGTTGACATATAATGTTGACTGGCAAGGCTTATATCGATTAAGGCATCATACTACGTGACAGGAGATTTTTACACGGACAATATTATTTTTATTGTGTCAAAAAATCACCCTGTACATTTTGGGGAAGTAAAGACAAACTTTCTTGATTTGTATAAAGAAAAGATATGCATAAATAGAAGCCTCCAAACATACCTATTATATACATTAAAGTTAATTACTGTTTTTGATAAACAAATATGTTTTTAACTTTTACTTTTTTAACCTTATATTTTTTTCACTACATAATCGTTATTTACGATATACATTAATATTTCTTCTTATAGTTCACCACATAACTCCATGGGTTGCTTTAAAATTCTTCCACCGTGAAATGCATGAAATTTATTATGAAAGGCCTAGAAGGGAAACAGTCCGGATTCGATAGTTAATTACAGTGTGAAGTGAGTTGGTGTCCGAAGGTCGCCGGGACATTATCTATCTGATTGTGTCTCATCCTGCGATTGAGACTGTTGGATCTCCGCCCTCCTAACGCCCGAAATCAAGACAATTCTTGCATAACGAATGGAATGGTTTTTTCTACTTCATTGGAGTTCTGTGAAGGTCAAGAACAAAAGACGTGCCCGGTGTGAAATGCAAGAAAAATGGTAGCACATCTGCTGACGCATGAAGTGGATTGAATAAATAACTTGATTATAATGTCGCGATGGTAAAATTTGAGGTTTTACCCCAAATGTTGCATTAAGTAAAACAAAATGTCAATGACAATATTCAAGTACATATACTTAATATACGTATATAAAAGGTGACCCTCAAAATATGAAATACCAGTTTATTTTAATGATGATCCAAAGTTTTCTTGAAACTCAAAAAATTCAAAAAGAGAAACTCAAAAAGAGAAAGCTTCGTACAATGAAAAAGGTGGTGGTCACATTACTACTCTATCATTAAATTTAATCTTTAGACAGTTTTCCAAGTAACAAAGTTTAGAAAATTATAGACATGTTGTTGTCACAGACCTTAATTTTTAATTATACTTAAGAAACACTGCTCTTCCAAGAGAGATTTTGAAAAAATTACTTAATTACAGTACCTTACTGACGAAAACAAATTAGGAAAAATAGAAAAATGCTCTTGATTTTGCGGAGCGTTTGCTTAGCTTACAAACATTTTCCGCGTGTATACTGATGTACGTAGTGAAAGAAGTATTGTATACTGGAAAATATTGTGACCATTAACGAAAAATAGCAATATATAAAAACGAATACTTTTATGCCTTAAAATGATGTTTAAACATGGAAATTCTGATAAATTACTGTTGTTTAATAAATTTGCCACAAAATTCTGTATAAAAAACGCATTTTTGATGAATTTCGCTATTAGTCATTTTTATTACATAGGTACAAGTAGCTCCCTTAGCACATTAACGAAAAATAGCGATATATAAAAACGAATACTTTTATGCCTTAAAATAATGTTTAAACATGGAAATTCTGATAAATTACTGTTTTTTAATAAGTTTTCCATAAAATTCTGTATAAAAATCACATTTTTAATGAATTTCGCGATTAGTCATTTTTTTACGTAGGTACAGGTCCCTTACCACATTAATTAAATAATTTTCACATAATTACAGATAGCGTGTATTGAGTTAACTGTGTATATCAAAATTAAAATTCCTTTAAATTTATTTTATGCGTATAACATTTCTGTGGTTCACAAATTTCAATAAAATATACATACTATGTATAAGCTTAGATAATGCAGGAGACTGGGGTATTTGTTGCATATATGCAATGTTTTATTTTTGTTATAGTATATTCTTTTTATATAGATGTAATTTAAAATGCAATGTTTTATTTTTGTTATAGTATATTCTTTTTATTTCGATGTAATTGAAAATGTCCAGGAAATTTAGCTATAAGTAATGCAATAGGATTAAATACTGAAGTTCGGAAATGCTATAAAATGAATGTTCGAATGTTGGTCAGTCACTGGTGGAAATTGTTATTCAAAGAATGTGAAATTATATCAAGACGGTAATGTAATATCCTTCATCTCCATAAACAAGATGGATACATTAAAAAAAATACCAACTTAATAATTTTTCACGAAAGCCTATTTTTCCCTTCATAGATTAAGAAAGATGTTTCTATCAAAAAGGCCATATAATTCTCATTATATAATTTTTTTTTTTGCAACTGTTAGTTTAAAGTCTTATGACGTTGCAGTAATCGATGCAACTTTTCAGTTTTCTGAATGTACTAAGCATTGAGCAGATGTCCTACAAGCTTAAAGAGTATTTAAAATCTTACAGCAGAAGCAGTTTCTTTATTTAACACATATTGGACCGCTGCCCTATAAACAGGACAGAAAATAGAATTTCATTTAATAATAAAGTTATAAGTATTTTCTGAGTGGATTTTATTTTAAGATCTTTAAAATAGACACACTTTATCATAGTAACAAAAAAACTGAGAAATCAAAATATATTGTATTGTAAAATTTATTTTTAGCAACCCCTTAAAAATTGTCATTTTTTAATCTTTAATTTTATATTTATTATTATTATTATTATTTAAGCATAGTGGAGGTTACTTGTAGTACTCCAGACAATGGCACTACATTAGTGAGTAACGCTAGGTCCGGAAAACGGTATTATGACACCAAACACTTTATCCATTTTAACAATGATTCTTCAATTGATCAGCAAGATCGTTATTGTAAAATTCGACTATTTTATGGCAAAATCAGCATAATCTTGAAGCAATTTGGTATATTTTCTGAAAATCTCACCATCGATGAAAGAATGGTAAAATATTTTGGAAGGCACAATTGCAAGATGTTCATGAAAAATAAACCTGTAAAATTTGGATATAAATTTTGGGTATTAGCATCCTACAACGGATATCCTTTTTCTATTACCCCTTACCAAAAATGCCAGTTCAAGAACTGCAAAAGAAAAGCAACAACAGTGTGCTTAAAATGTAATGTTGAATTTTGCTTTGAATGTTTTCCCAAATTTCACCTATGAATCAGCCTAATGAAATGTAAGTGATACTTGTTAAATTTTAGTAGTGTATTGGACCATTGGCCTAATTATAGGGCAGCTCATTACTTAAAAAATTAAAATTTATTTTTAAAATTTTGGTTTTATATACTTAGTTACACCCTATTCATGTTATGGATAAAGTTTTAAAAATTTTCAGAACAATTTATTTGGTGTGGTACAATATGGGTTAACAAGACTGAAACTTAAAAAAAATTAAGTAACCTTCATAAGTTGCATCCTTTGAGAACATCACATATAAATATCACACAAAGAATCATGTTGTTAAGGAATATGTCCTAGTGGTGATATATTTCTTCTGAACATCGTGATTCCCACTTATGTTAAAATAACATGTATACGGCTAAAATACAGAAATAACAAATAACTGTGAAGACTCTGTTACAAAATTGTGTTGAGTAATTCATTGCTTCATAAAATTTTTGGTTCCGGGTTTTCAAAGATCAAGGGCAGAACCTTCGACATTGATATCCTTTAATTTTATGATAATATATTTTAAGACAAGAAAAGTTATCCATTGGAAATTATTTTCTAACCTTGTAAGTTTCATTTATTATAGGGTGTAAATATGAAAATAGTTTCACACAAAGAAATCTATTTGCAACTTTTAAGTATTCGCTTTTATAAATGAATCTTTCATTTGGGTAGACTCCTCCTTTTAGTTCCTATTAATTAAATTTCAAAACATGCTTGAAATTAGTGTGACATGCATTTAAAAGTTAGATTTATAATCTTCATTTCATTCTAGAAACACTTTAATGTGTACATTTCAGAATGAGTGGGAAAAATCAATTTGGTTCATTCATCTTCACTTTAGTGTAAGGAAAAAAACGTCAACACTCTACTAATGGTTGAAGTTATCGGGTAAAGAACAAGGACGTTCTAGAATCGAAGCCAAGGACAGTTTGTTCTTACCTTCTATCCTTAAGATACATCTTAATCGACTAGATTCAATTAAGGAGGGAACTTTAATTCTTTATCTTATCACACGTTATTTATTTATTCCCTTAAAGGAACTGCTACTCAAGACTTTATTATTAATCTTTACTTTATTTATAACATTATTCATTTTATAACATTATTTACTTTTACTTTATTTATTTTTATCACTTTAATTATTTTTACTTTATTTTTTATAACTTTATTTATTTTTACTTTATTTTTATAACTTTATTCATTTTTACTTTATTTTTATAACTTTATTTATTTTTACCTTATTTTTATAATTTTAATACGGAACTTTTCTAGACATAAATTTTTTCTAGAACCTGAAGATAACCAAATAAATAAGTCGTTTTTTAGTACCATAGTCTGTAGTATCCTAATGGTAATATGGATATTCATAGGTGTTTAGAATTAATTTTGAGTAGTAAATCTCTATATAATTAGCCCTCATGTATTAAAAAAAAAATAGCTAACATTCTACTTATGAAAAACCATTCAAACTGCAATTTATTTTCTGAATTCCAATTACTAATTTAATCAAGTATTGTCGTTGTTATTTTATATACCACGTTGTTGTTTTTAATGCTACTAGATATTACTGATGAGCTAAGCTAGTATAAGCGCTTATCGGGTAAAGAACAAGGACGTTCTCGAATCGAAGCCAAGGACAGTTTGTACTCACCTTCTATCCTTAAGATACATCTTAATCGAATAGATTCAATTAAGGAGAGAACTTTAATTCTTCATCTTATCACACGTTATTTATTTATTCTCTTAAAGGAACTGCTACTCAAGACTTTATTATTAATCTTTACTTTATTTATCACATTATTCATTTTATAACTTTATTTATTTTTACTTTATTTTTATAACTTTAATACGGAACTTTTCCTACATATAAATGTTTTCTAGAACCTGAAGATAACCAAATAAATAAGTCGTTTTTTAGTACCATAATCTGTAGTATCCTAATAGTAATATGAATATTCACAGCTGTCCAGTATTGATTTTGAGTAGTAAATCTCGATATAATTAGACCTCATATACCAAGAAAAAAAACAGCTAACGTTTTGCTTATAACAAACCAGTCAAATCAAACCTAGAGCTTAATTTATTTTCTGAATTCCAATTACTAGTTTAATCAAGTATTGTCGTTGTTATTTTATATACCACGTTGTTGTTTTTAATGTGACTAGATATTACTGATGAGCTAAGCTATAAGCGCTTATCGGGTATAGAACACGGATGTTCTCGAATCGATGCCAAGGACAGTTTGTACTTACTTTCTATACTTAAGATACATCTTAATCGACTACATTCAATTAAGGAGAGAACTTTAATTCTTTATTTTATTACACGTTATTTATTTATTCCCTTAAAGGAATTGCTACTTAAGACTTTATTATTAATCTTTACTTTATTTATAACATTATTCATTTTATAACTTTATTTATTTTTACTTTATTTTTATAACTTTAATACGGAACTTTTCCTACATATAAATGTTTTTCTAGAACCTGAAGTTAGCCAAATAAATAAGTCGTTTTTTAGTACCATAATCTGTAGTATCCTAATGGTAATATGAATATTTACAGCTGTTAGAATTAATTTTGAGTAGTAAATCTCGATATAATTAGACCTCATATACCAAGAAAAAAATAGCTAACATTCTGCTTATGAAAAACCATTCAAATCAAACCTAAAACTGCAATTTATTTTCTGAATTCCAATTACTAATTTAATCAAGTATTGTCGTTGTTATTTTATATACCACGTTGTTGTTTTTAATGTGACTAGATATTACTGATGAGCTAAGCTATAAGCGCTTATCGGGTATAGAACACGGATGTTCTCGAATCGATGCCAAGGACAGTTTGTACTTACTTTCTATACTTAAGATACATCTTAATCGACTACATTCAATTAAGGAGAGAACTTTAATTCTTTATTTTATTACACGTTATTTATTTATTCCCTTAAAGGAATTGCTACTTAAGACTTTATTATTAATCTTTACTTTATTTATAACATTATTCATTTTATAACTTTATTTATTTTTACTTTATTTATTTTTATAACCTTATTTATTTTTAGTTTATTTTTATAATTTTAATACTTTTCCTACACATAAATTTTTTTTCTAGAACCTGAAGATATCCAAATAAATAAGGCTTATTTTAGTACCATAGGCTGTAGTATCCTAATAGTAATATGAATATTCACAGCTGTCCAGTATTGATTTTGAGTAGTAAATCTCGATATAATTAGACCTCATATACCAAGAAAAAAAACAGCTAACGTTTTGCTTATAACAAACCAGTCAAATCAAACCTAGAGCTTAATTTATTTTCTGAATTCCAATTACTAGTTTAATCAAGTATTGTCGTTGTTATTTTATATACCACGTTGTTGTTTTTAATGCTACTAGATATTACTGATGAGCTAAGCTAGTATAAGCGCTTATCGGGTAAAGAACAAGGACGTTCTCGAATCGAAGCCAAGGACAGTTTGTACTCACCTTCTATCCTTAAGATACATCTTAATCGAATAGATTCAATTAAGGAGAGAACTTTAATTCTTCATCTTATCACACGTTATTTATTTATTCTCTTAAAGGAACTGCTACTCAAGACTTTATTATTAATCTTTATTTTATTTATAACATTATTCATTTTATAACATTATTTATTTTTACTTTATTCATTTTTATAACTTTATATATTTTTACTTTATAACTTTAATACGAAACTTTTCCTGCTCATAAATTTTTTCTAGAACCTGAAGATAGCCAAATAAATAAGGCGTTTTTTAGTACCATAGTCTGTAGTATCCTAATGATAATATAAATATTCACAGGTGTCCAATATTGATTTTGAGTAGTAAATCTCGATATAATTAGCCCTCATATATCAAGAAAAAAATAGCTAAAGTTCTACTTAAAACAAACCAGTCAAATCAAATCTAGAAATTCAATTTATTTTCTGAATTCCAATTACTAATTTAATCAAGTACTGTCGTTATTTTATATACCACGTTGTTGTTTTTAATGCGATTAGATATTACTGATGAGCTAAGCTAGTATATTAGATAGAACTTTAATTCTTTATCTTACCACACGTTATTTATTTATTCCCTTAAAGGAACTGCTATTCAAGACTTTATTATTAATCTTTATTATTATATTAGACTTTATTATTATATTTACTTCCTTTATAACTTTATTTTATAACTTTATTTTTACTTTACTTATCTTTATAACTTTATTTATTTATACTTCGTTTTTATAACTTTAATACGTAACTACATAAATGTTTTTCTAGAACTTGAATATAACCAAATAAATAAGGTGTTTTCAGTACAATAGTTTGTATTATCCTAATGGTAATATGGATATTCACAGATGTCTAGTATTGATTTTCAGTAGTAAATCTCTATAATTAGCCTTCATATATCAAGAAAAAATAGCTAACGTTCTACTTATAACAAACATGTAAGGAATTTGGACCTTGCGACCAGTATTTCGCATATGTGTGCCCTTCTTGACATTCTCCCATTGACCCCTTCCACCCGGCGTTCCTTGGGGAAATAGGAGTCGGCCGGCTAAAGGGAGCTGACAAGGTTTTCGAATGTGTCGTGTGTTTTTGCAGTGCATCTGAAGGGAGGATTTCTCTTTTCGGAAAGGGATCAAGTTTTCGAAAAGCTGACAACCCCCCCCCCTGAAGAAGGAAGTGAAGATCTGCAAGAGAGCAGTGTTGTTGGATACGGGAGAGTCGAGATTGAGCCCGCGACCTGGAAACATCTCTCTGTTCGATGTGAGAGAACACGACGTCGGTTTTATTTTCGATATGGAAATCTCGGCCATATAATCTGGATCAGACAAGCTCTGAGACTCAGCCATATGTTATTTTGATTTACTTTAATTTTATTCGTCAATTTTTTGTAAATAAATGTGTGTTGTCCGTCTAAGCCTTTGGAGGAATTATTTTGGTTATGCATCCCAGCGACGGTCTACGAACATACCTGCCCCACGAAAGTAGGCGGACAGGTCACACGCTAGCATTAGCGCACCAGAAAGTGGGTGCGTTACATACGTGGCCGCCGGAGTGCTGTGGTATTACAAAACCAGGCAAATCAAATCTAGAACTTCCTAACAAACCTAGAATTTATTTTCTGAGTTCCAATTACTAATTTAATCAAGTATTGTCGTTGTTATTTTACATACCACGTTGTTGTTTTTAATGCGACTAGATATTACTGATGAGCTAAGATAGGAATGGATTAGATCTTCGGTTTACATTTAATACGTAGATCGCTTTAATTAAAATAGAATTCAATGTAAATATGACTAATTTATTTTACAATACAAACCTTTGTTGAATCTAAATCTGAGTACTTTGTGGAAAATTATCCTTTTAAATATTCTTAGGTCTCAAAAATTCCCTCGGGTAGAACTCCGTGGTTTTTTCTTCGATGACGGTTCTAAGAAGCTGCTTATAAGAAGTATAGCAGAATTTTATAACGAATTCTACTTTTTCCGAATGTATTTTCATTCAAAGTCCTATTACATAAATACAGATTTGAATTTGTTTGGATCGCTACGGTTTACTGTTTTACTCAGACCGGGACCTACTGCTTAAATCCAATTCCTAATGGCTACGAACATCCATGCCAGCAGCAGGATTTGAACCCCTGAACTACGGTACCACAGAGCACCACTCTACCACTCGACCATCGTTCAGACCATAAGTACAGGAGCAAAAATTTAAATCGGTTCTATGGAGGTTTGTGGAAATTCCTTTTTGGAAAGTGAAAAGATTGTGGACCAATTCACCAGAATCGGAGTTGCTCCAAATACACGGCAAAGCTTGAGTTAGAAGTGTACACGTTAGAAAGTTATTTCTGGGCCCTTTGAAGTTAAAAGAGATCATGTTTCTGTTACACTTGAAGAAAATTGGGAAACGAGATCTAACTCTGCAGACCGTTTTGGTGGAAGTAAAATTCGAAACATCCAACTAGTGAAAAGTCGTTCAACTCTATTAGCCGGTCAAATATTATTGGCTCGTAGAATAAAATAATATGCAAAATAAAAGTTGAATATATAGAAATCTTTATTAAAGATAATGCAAATATTTTTTAATGTAGCTGGCAATACAGACAGACATCTTTAGGCCAAACATGGCTGAAGATATTACTTATTTGTCGTAACCCGGGAAACACGTGCAGTTTAAGGAATGCGAGTAAGGTGAGTAACATTTCTCCAGCTCGGTCTCGTAATCCCGTAATTTAAAAGCAGAGAGCAAGCAAAAGCCCTCTCCTCCCCAAACTTGGTCTGAAACCTTCAGATGTATCGTTTGAGCTTGGAGACATTATGACCACAAATCCAACCACCATTAATGTACACGGTGGATCTATGGATGGCTCTAGCCTAGAATTCACAACCTATAGTTTATGAGTTCGACGCCTTTGTCGACTGAGCTACAGCGGTTCAGTTGTAAGAAGTTGCTTCAAGAAAACACAGAAGAACTTTTTAACAAACTAGTTCTTTCGAATTAGATTTCAGTTAAGTCCAATAGCATAAATAAAGAAGCAACAATTTTCTATTGGATCTATGAGTATTCTGGGATATTACTTCCCAGTATGTGGAAATATTTTGAATCAATTTATTGCATTTGGTGTTGTTTGGGTTTGCAGCATATACGTTAGAAAGTTAATATTATTGACTCTTTGAATAGGAAAGAGCTCATGTCTCTTACACTTAAAGAAAATCGTAAAAGAGATACAGCTCTTCTGATCGTTTCGGTGGAATTGTCAAATATTATTGGCGCATTGAATAAAATAATATGCATATTAAACTCGAATAAATAGAATTTTTTATTGTTGTAAAGATAATAACCTTTAAACTATAAGAGTTTTCCAATAAGTTGTTGTTGTTGTCTTATGCCACTTGGTCAAACCAAGTACGATTGAGCCTGAGGTTACTCGATTTAAGGCAAAGGGGTGAGCCTTCTGTTTTGACGAGCACCTCAAGGATGAAAGTACGACTTATGCTCAAGTGGGTCCTTGTAATTTTGAAGCAAGAACAAAGCAGAAGACCCATAGGCTTGGCCTCCCACACCCAGAGGTATTGATTGAGAATTTGGAGGACATTGTGACCACGAACATTTTTTAAATGTCCCAGTCACCTTTAACGAACACGGCGGATCTTAGGCCGGCTCGGCCTCCGAACCCGCAACATTCCAGTTACGAGGGCGTTGCCTTTGCCGATAAGTTTCTCTTTTCCAATAAGTGCAGTGCTAAACGATGGCCGAAGTATAACGTTTTTCTTTGCTACCCGAGCTCATAGTTCCGAATCCCATTGCAGGCAAGAATGTTCGTAGTCGTTTGGAATCGGCTTTCGGCAGTAGGTCTCATGTCATTAAACCTGCTGTAACAAAACAATAGACTGCAGTGTTTTAAACCAACTAATAAGTACAATTATTTCCATTCTATAGTTTTAATCAAGAAAAGAAATGAAAACAAATTAATCCTGGCAAAATTACAAAACGTTCGCGGTAATCTTTTCATAATTCAGATTCTGCTCTAGAAAAAGAAGAAAGAAATTCTATAGCCTAAGAAAAATTCTCTGGATTTGGAAACAACTTTTCATTTTTTATCTTTTATATCGAAACGAAATGTTCACCGCGGCTCATATTACCCGGCAGGAGTTTTGTTTCATTTCCGTAAAAGTTATTTTTGTATTACCGCTCATTTTTTCTTTATTTTCTTGCATTTCGCTCCCGATATCGGATCTCTGCTGTAATTGTTTTTATATTTTTGTTCCGGCCCATCTCCGAATCTTTGCCGCGTGCCTAAGACGTCCTTCGAAGATGCTTCATTGTTCTTCCACGTCATCCCCCCCTTCCTCCTGGCCCAGATCCGAGAGCCACACCCAACCCCACACCTGGTGCCCTCCTATCTTCGCCCATTTCCAGCTCTACCCAAGGTTGGCGTGAAGAGGAATTTCCCTTTCGATTATGTACTTTGCTTTTTATTTCTTTTTTGCATTTTTCTGTTTTTGTTTTCATTGAATGATGACAGGCCTTTTTTTCACACGTGCTAATTTTGCCTCACTTTTTCGCGGTTGAAAAAATTGTCACCTTCGATCTTCTTAATACTTTTTTTTATTCCAGCATAGGGATTTCCCTTTCTTTTAAGGCATGGCAGGTTACTTTGATATTTTATTGAGTTGAACAACAGTCAGATTTATTTTAAGTACATACACACACACATCCAAAAAATTACTCAAAATTCAAATCTTCAAGTGTGGTTCAGATATTAAACGAATTGAGAAATCTCTAAAAATAGATTTTTGAAATTTTGCATTTTTTATTTTTTATTGATGTAATTCTCCCATGAGTGTAAAAACACGGGCTGAGTTGTACCTTTCTTCCCTGCTGTTAAAAAAAATTGTCACCTTCGTTCTTTGTTACCTCTTTTTTAATTCCCGCTTTGGGATTTCCCTTTCTTTTACGTACAACAGGTGTCTTTTATTTTTCATTGAGGTAAATAACAATCAGATTTATTTTAAGGACATACACACACACAGCCAAAAAAATATTCAAAATTTAAATCTTCAACTGTAGCTCAGATATTAAATGAATTAAAAAATCTCGAAAAATAGAAAATTCTAAGAGATTTTAGAAATTTTACACTTTTTTTTATTTTGCATATAACTGGGGGTGAAATCCTCCCATCCGTGTAAAAACACGTGCTGAGCCGTTCCTTTCTTTTTCGCTGTTGAAAAAAGTGTCACCTTAGTTCTTCTTTATCCTTTTTTTAGTTCCAGCTTTGGTATTTCTCTTTCATTTACAGGTGTCTTTCATTTTTCATTGAGGTAAATAACAATCAGATTTATTTTAAGGACATACACAATTTAGAAAATATTCAAAATTTTCATTTTCAATCGAGGCTCAGGTATTAAATAAAAAATCTCCAAAACCAGAAAATTCTTAAAAAATTTTTGAAATTCCACTTTTTTCTGATTTGGTTTTTATTGCTTTATAACGTCGCTCACTTGTGTGTAAACACATATGCTGGGTTGTGCCTCTCTTTCTAGTCGTTGAAAACACTGCCTTCTTCAATCTTCTTAACTCTTATTTATTACCGCATTCAGATTCCCATTTACGGCTGGTTGCTTTCTTATTTTCTTCAGCTGGAAAACAGAAAAAAATCAGATGTATTTTAAGGTCACGCACACTCAAACGCACCATAAAAATATTCAATTTTGATCTTCAATTGGAGCTCAGATATAAAACGAATTGAGATATTCCAAATTCTGAAGCAGCGCTTCTCGCGGCCACATCTTGGTGGGTCATTTACTAAGATTGCCATTGGTCATCACCACAAATTTGATTCGCTGAGATTTTCTCTTCTGAATCCCCTCTTAATTGTCGCTCTATTTCCCATGTCTATTCTTCATCTTAATGTTTCTAGAGCCTAGTGCTCTCTCTTAAAACCTTAATTAATTTAAAAACAACAACAACAATTATTTCAACGTGACTTCTTAATTCATATTCCCTACTAGTGTAATACTAGCTTACAGTAAACATTCCATAACTGGATTTCTCATTTTATTATTTTTATCTTGCCACTTATATTGTATTCACCCTGCCCAAACTGAAGCACCACTTCCCAATTTTACTATCTTTTTATGCCATGTTCGAGCCAAAAAAATTCCATAGTGTTGTTCTGCCAAACTCCTATGTATTACAGAACTAGAGGACCCGGCCCAGGCAGTTCTGTAACGTCCTGTTATCCTGTGACGAATTGAGAAACTACTGTTCTGATGTCCCTAGCCAAAAAAATATTTTGTTTGTTCTATCTCTAAACTTTCTACTCTTTAGTTACTGTGTTGTGGACTCACGAATCCCCCCTCCTATCCCCGCCCTTTTATCTTTTAGTTGTTTTAATGTTCTGCTCGTTGTCAATTTCTCTGCTTACTGTAAGAAATCCCTGGATTAGAAGGCTGGGACCAGGAAATCTAGTTGGCCTATATTGTTGTATCGTTGTAACGAATTGAAAAAGCTGCGAAAATATAAAATTCGTAGAGATTTTAGGAATTTCGCTCTCTTTTATCTTTTAGTTGTTTTAATGCTCTGCTTGTTGTCAATTTTTCTGTTTAGTGTAAAAAATCTCTGGATTAGAGGGCTCTGCACAGGAATTCCAGTTGGCCTATATCGTTGTATCGTTCTAACGAATTGAGAAAGCTGCGAAAATATAAAATTCGTAGAGATTTTAGGAATTTCGCCCTTTTTCGATTTTGCTTTCAGTGGATGATGACAGCCCGTACTTTCTGCCTTACATTCTTTTTTTTTTCAAGCTGTAAAAACAATTAGATTGATTTTAAGGGACACACGCCATAAAATATATCCAATTTTGATTTTCAATTGGGGTGGGGCTTAGATATAAAACGAATTGAGATATCTCCAAGACGTACTTTCTGCCTTTCTTTCTCTCTGTTGAAAACATAGTCACCTTCGATCTTTGTAACCCTTTCTTATCCCTGAACTGCGATTTATCCTTTAATTTGACGTGCGGCTGGCTACTTTCTTATTTTCTTGAGCTGAAAAACAGAAGAAAAAAAATCAGATTTATTTTAAGGTCACACATACGCAAACGCACCATAAAAATACTCAATTTTGATCTTCAATTGGTTTGGTTTGGTTTGGAGCGCTACGGTCTACTGTTTTGCACACGAGGGCTAATGAGACCGGGACCTACAGTTTAAAGCCGATTCCGAACGGCTACAAACAGCCATGCCAGCAGCGGGATTCGAACCCGCGAACTCCGGTTCCGAAGAGCAGCGCTCTACCATTCGGCCATCGTTCGGCGGTCTTCAATTGGAGTTCAGCTATAAAACGAATTGAGAAATATCCGAAAATATAAAACTCATAGAGATTTTAAGAGTTTCACCCTTTTTTTTATTTTACTTTCAGTGGATGATAACAGTCCTGACAAGTGTGTAAAAGCACGTACTTTCTGCTTTACTTTATTATTTTTCGAGTTGAAAAACAATTAGATTTATTTTAATGAATTGAGCACACACCATAAAAAATACCCAATTTTTATCTTCAATTGGAACTGGGTTTAGATGTAAAACGAATTGAGAAATCTCCAAGACGTATTTTCTGCTTTTCTTTCTGTTGAAAAAACATAGTCACCTTCGATCTTTGTAACCCTTTCTTATCCCAGCACTGCGATTTACCCTTTAATTTGACATGCGGCTGGCTACTTTCTTATTTTCTTGAACTGAAAAACAGAAAAAAAAAATCAGATTTATTTTAAGGGCACACACACACGCAAATGCACCATAAAAAATACTCAATTTTGATCTTCAATTGGAGCTCAGATATAAAACGACGTGAGAAATCTCAAAAAATATAAATTTTGTAGAGATTTTAGGAATTTCGTCCTTTTTTGATTTTGCCGAACGATGGTCGATTGGTTAGGGTGCTGATATTCGATACCGAAGTTTGTGGATTCGAATCCCACTGTGGCATGGATGTTCGTAGCCGTCCGGAATCGGCTTTAAGCTGTAGGTCCCGGTATCATTAACCCTCTTGTTGCAAAATAGTAGACCGTAACACTCCAAACCAAAACAAACCTTTTTTGATTTTGTTTTCAGTGGATGATGACAGCACTTACACGTGTGTTAAAGCATTTACTTTTTGCTTTACTTTTTTATTTTTCGAGTTGAAAAAAAAATTAGATTTATTTTAAGCGTACACACATCATAAAAAAGACCCAATTTTGATCTTCAATTGAGGAGGCCAAGATATAAAACGAATTGAGAAATCTCCAAGATGTACTTTCTGCATTTCTTTCTCTCTGTTGAAAACATAATCACCTTCGATCTTTGTAACCGTTTCTTATCCCTGAACTGAAGTTTCCCCTTCAATTTGGGGAGCTGTAGCAGGGCCCGATCAATGCAAAGTTAGGCCCAGGACCTGGTAATCTTTCGGGCCCCCCTACCCTCCTTTCAAAGCAAAAAAAAAAATAGTTTATAAAAGAGGACACAAACGAATGTTTTTGGATGAAAGTTTATATTAATTTTTTTATGTTTACATACCTTTGTCGTACAGTCCATGGAGTAAGTAATGAGTAAAAAAAGTGACTGAGCCGAATGATGGCCGAATGGTTAGGGTGCTGGCCGTCGGAAGCGGAGTTAGTGGGTTCGAATTTCAGTGTGGCAGGGATGTTCGTAGCCGTTCGGAATCGGCTTTAAGCAGTAGGTCCCGGTCTCATTAGCCCTCGTGTTACAAAAAATATACCCTAGTGCTCCAAACCAAAAAAGTAACTGGAGTGATGTAAATAAGTAATCTGGAGTGTGTTTCAGGGAAAATTGTCACCATTTTAACTGTTTTTATTTAATTTCTGAATAAGATTTCGTGAAATATTACTCAAAGAATTAACAAAAAACATTTTCAAATTTTGTTAATTAAATTAGTTAAAATTTAATAAATAAATTTTAAATAATTTAATTAACAAAATTCATGCTTAGTACCAAATTTTAGGGGCCCCAAAAAATTAGGGGGGTTATGGTCTAGACCCAGTCGGCTCTTGCTATAATCAGGCCCTGAGCGGTAGGTTACTTTCTTATTGGGATAAACAAAGAGCAGAGTTATTTAAAGGCCAACACACATACACGCACACAAAAAATAGTTTAAATTTTTATCTTCGACTGGCGTTCAACTTCTCCAAAAATAAATATTTCATATTTTTTATTTATTTATTTATTTATTTATTGTGTGTGTGTATTTAACTTTCATCAGTTGAAGACATCTCCCACACGTGTGTGAAAACACATGCTTAGATATTCTTCGCTTTCTCACAGTTGAAAACTCTGTCACCTTCTTAATATTTTTTTATTCCAGCATTGGGATTCCCTTTTATTACGTACGGCAGGTTACATACATATTTTCTTTCTTATACAACTATCAGATATATTTTAAAGGCACATACAGACATTGAAAATAAAATTGAAAATTTTGATCTTCCTTTGGGGTTCAGAAATAAAACGAATAGAAAATTCTTCAAAAATAGAGAATTTTTGCATTTTTCTGTTTTGGTTTTCCTTGTATGATCACAGACGTCACATCTAAAAACACGTGCTGAGTTGTTCTCTTTTTCGCTCTTGAAAAAATGGTCACTGTCGACCTTCGTAATACATTTTTTCCCTGGAAGTTTCTTTTACTTACAGTAAGTTCTTGCATAATTTCTTGAGCTAAAAATTAATTGTATTTACTTTGAAGGACAGGAGATAAAAAAATTAAATTATTCTAATTTTTTATCTTGGATCAAGACCAAATATTAAAAAAAAAATCGTGAAATCTTGCGCTACTCTTCATATTATCGGAGAGATTCTTCAAGAATAGGACAAAAAGCACATAAGTTGAAATTACTTTTCACTCTTTTTTTCCTTTTTGGAATTTTTCTTTTGTTGTTTTTTATTGTAGGAAAATCCTCTTTTTAACACGTACTTATCGATTTGTACTGATCGTAAGAGATCTGGGGACTATGAAACCTTCAAAAACTTTGATGGTTTTAATTTAAAAAAAAATATGAAACTGCAAACATTTCCATGCATTTAGATACCATTACTTTTGCTATATCTCAAATGGAGTGACAGGTATAGCGGTTTAAATTATTTGCATTATTTATTATGCTCATATGTAATTTCCCATATTTTAGTTCCCACTTTTAATATATCAGAATTATTACACCTTTAAATTATTACGCCTCTAAAATTCTCCTTTTCCCCTTCTCCCTTTTTCAAACCTAATTTCCCATCCCAAAAACTTAATTTTAAATGAGTACTCACCGATTTATATTCTTTTTACCAATCTCTTAAAGTCAACTCTGGAATAAATGCTAATTTTCTGTCCACTCGCCACATTTTCTAGCTGTCTCAAGAAAATAATTCACTTCGTTAATGTCTAAATTGCTGCATAATGCTGACTAAGCTGTTGGTCTCTTGGTAAGAATTCGAGTGATTACATATATATATTTATATATGTACGTAATTATATACGCACACATATACACATGTAATATATAAAAATTATTACAGCTAAAATATTTATCTAAAGTTCTCTTTTACCCCTTCTCATTCTTTCATACCTAATTTCCCAGCCCCAAAAGGAGATTTAAAAGTGTGTTCGACGACTTAAATTATTTTTACCCGCCTCCCACAGCTAACTCTACAATAAATGCTGATTTTCTGTCCAATGGCCACATTTTTCAGCTGACTTAAATTATCAAAATTAATTTCTGACTGATAATAAAGCTGAGTAAGCTGTTAGTGTCATGTTAAAAAATACACTTGATCACTCGCGATTGGGGGAAATTTGTAATAGAAGTGTGTTTTCGTGATCATTCGGTGCAATGATCTTGTCTTCTAAAGACGCACATTTTTAGGCTTAATAAACTGCAATGTCCTACGTTAGACTTTCCAATTCTTTTTAATGGACCCACGACTAAAGATTACTTAGGTTTCCTCGTGGACCAGTAAGTCAGGGTAATTCAAAATAATACGGGCTAAAACTTTATTGTGACGGAGATAATAATTTTGCTCCGTGTTCTCCCCTTCTGATAGGTGAGCTTCAGCTACTCTGTACAAATTTATGGCCGAAATGCATGGCTTATTTGTTATTGTAGAACTTAAAATTCTGAATATTATCCTGAATATTTTTCTGAATCTTATACAAGGCCGAACAAAAACCTTATGATCACCACTTTTTGTCTTTCAGTGTTATTAATTACTTTCTCAGTGGTTTTCAAAATTTTCATTCCGAAATTTGGGAAAACCCCAGAATTTTCAGCTTCTTGGTGAAATTATCTGAAACACAACTCAGTGCCGATGCGTTTTAAAATTTCCATAATATGCACTTGGACCTTTTTGATAAATTACCCAATAGTACTGGGTACAAAATTATAAAATAAAAGTATTAGTATATTTGTATGCTCGAAGTCCAGTGGCATTGGGTTAGAGCTTCGTGCTACCACGAGACAGGTCCGAGGTTCGATCCCCGACTGGGCAAGGTTGACTCAGCCTTTCATCCCTTCAGTGGGTAGATAAACTGAGGATCAAGTATTCTTGAGAACTAAACACTGGCCACCTAACCGGAACATATGCTTCGCACCCCAGGGCCCTTGGTCTCGGAAACGCATATCGGCATCATAGGCCCTGGCCCCCTAGGGGTTGTTGCGCTGAGGAGTTTAGTTTTTATTCATAAATATTGAGCTAGAAAATAATATTCTAAATTGATAAAATACCTTTGAGCTTTTAAATTAACCCTTTAGCGGACAGTGGTTTCGCAAGGAAACCACCTGTTAAACACTTTTTTTTTTTTCTTTTTGAGAAATATGAATGTTTTTTTCACTTTTTTAATGTTTTTGGCATTTAAAGTTTACAATAAATAATAGCACTACACTTAATTTAATTTTTTCTTTTAAAATATATGTATTTAAACTTGATGTGCCTGGAAAGTTAGTAATTCGATTTTTGTCACGTATGACCGCAAACAAAAATATCTATTCAAACAACACTTATAAATTGTTAAACTATTTATTTATTATACATTTTAAGAACATTTATTTATTGTTCTTTCAATATAATTAAAATTTTAAAAAGTATATGTTCATGCTTTACAAGGGGGTGGGTTTGTCAGTTAACCCCCCTCAATCCCTCCTACGGTATTCTCTAATGCAATCCTAAGGATTGTAAAGAAAAATTTTAATACATTTTGCATTTATAAGGTTTATAGGTAATATTTATAAACTAATTTCATTGAGTTCCAAGAGTTTATATAGGTGACCTTTAAAGGGTTAAACCCTTCAAATCTACAAAAACCACAAAAATTTCTTTTCAACTGTCTGAACTTCTTAACTTTCTTTTACTCATACATATACACAGTTTAGAGTTTATTTGCATGCTCAGTGAGAGAGTATTTTCTTTACATGCTCATATATTGTGCTCAGCTCAGTGTTTCAAATCTTAATGTGTACCATTAGATTCCTTCTTGTAAAACATCTTTTCTGTAAGCTTTGTAAGATGATGATAGAAACTTATTAAATTATGAGGGAAAATCTTGAAGAATATCTCTATTGGTAACCAGATGCCGAATGGTAGAGTGCTGGTCTACGGTACCTGAGTTCGCTGTTGGCATGAATGTTCGTAGCCGTTCGGAATTGGCATTAAGCAGTCGTTCCCAGTCTCATTAGCCCTCGGGAGCAAAACAGTAAGTCACACTGCTTCAAACCAAACCCGGCGTCCAGAAAGGTGATGCCTTCCCTAATTACAGCATTGGAAAATCCCAAACACACATTGAAAAATTTATTTAAAATTTTTGATCGTCCTTCGGGGTTCAGAAATAAAACGAATAGAAAATTCTCCAAAAATAGAGAATTTTTGCATTTTTCTGTTTTGGTTTTCCTTGTTTGATCACAGACGTCACACTTAAAAACACGTGCTGAGTTGTGCTTCTCTTCTTGAAAAAATTGTACCTTCGTAATACATTTTCTCCCTGGATTTTTTTTTTACTTACAGTAGGTTCTTGTATAATTTCTTGAGCTAAAAATTAATTGTATTTACTTTGAAGGACAGAAGGTAAAAAAAATTAATTCTAATTTTTTATCTTGGATCAAGCCCAAATATAAAAACAAATGGTGAAATCTTTTGCCACTCTTCATTTTATCAGAGAGATTCTTCAAAAATAGAAGAGAAAGCACATAAGTTGAAAACACTTTGTAGTCTTTTTTTTTCTTTTTGAATTTTTCTGTTGTTTTTTTATTCGAGGAAAATTCTCTTTTTAACACGCGTTGATTTGTACTTATCTTAAGAGGTCTGAGGACTATGAAACCTTCAAAAACTTTGATGATTTTAATTTTAAAAAATATGAAATTGCAAACATTTCCATGTATTTTGATACCATTACTTTTGCTATATCTGAAATGAAATGACAGGTATAGCGGTTTCAATTATTTGCATCATTTAACATGTTCATATATACTTTAAAAAAATTCCCAACTTTTACATATTTTAATTCTTACGTTTAATATATCAAAATTATTACACCTGAAATACCTATCTAAAATTCTCATTTTCTCCTTCTCATTCTTTCATATCTAATTTCTCATCTCAAAAATAACAATTTTAAAGGAGTTTCCACAGATTTAAATTCTTTTTACCAGTCTTCCAAAGCTAACTATGCGATAAATGCTAATTTTTTGTCCACTCGCCCCATGTTCCAGCTGTCTCAAGAAAATAATTCACTTCTTTAATGTCTAAATTGCTGCATAACGCTGACTAAGCTTTTGGTCTCTTGGAAAGAATTCGAGTGATTATATATATATATATTTATATATGTACGTAATTATATACACATGTAATATATAAATCAGCAATCCTCTCTAAGAGAGACTAAATTTTCAACTTAATCCCTCTCAAAAATTCCACAAAATCTAGGTGAACTTCAACTTCTATTTTCAGATGAAATAAAAAATGTATTAGCATTTCTCTTGCATTCAACATTTGATATCTCGGCCTTTTAAAAGTTTATCATCAATAATCAATAATTAATAGGGTAAGCATTTAATGAAATTCAGTAGGATAAGTAGGATAAATTGATTTTTTTCAATCAATCTTAAAAATAAAAAAATAGTAAAACTGTCTTGAAGTTAATTTTGAATAGGCATGTTAAGAATGTACCCAATATTAATTACGAATCAATTAAGGATTCTTAATCAAGGGATGCCTAGAAATTTTGATTGGATTCCGGAAGAAGATTAATTGGCCATGTGTTAATTTAATTACGGAAAACTATCATTTCTTATCTAGGAAGTGCTGAAGATTTAAGTTTGCAAGGACGGGCATTTTCTGAAGGACTAAAAACTAGCTAGTATGTCGGTAGGACAAATTACCTCTTGTATAACTACAAAATTTAAGCCCGTTCATTTTTTTCTCCTGATATATTTTAAGGTTAATTTTAAAATTAAAATTTATTAAGAAAGTGCCGTACCCCAGATATGGTCAAAATACTGAAAATTTAATTATTATTTGTTCAAATAAATGGTCTAACTTACGTTAAATATTTGAAACATGTATCTTCAATATTTCAAAAATTATACGATTTAATTTCTTCATATGTATATGATTTCATTAATTGGTACTTTTTTAACTAATGAAAACTTTAAATTGTTTTTTTTTATGATTGATTTTGCTTGAACTTCAGGCATTAAAAATGTCAATGTTTTAGTTTTTAAAATGCAAGTGTTACATTTTTTGTACAGGTTTATTAAAATGTATAAAATAAAAGTTATATGGGATTACTAATAAGTTTATTTTTTATATACAAATGTCTACAATAAACTGTCAATTTCATAGTTTTTCACTCTAAGTGTTGGTAAAAATTTTATGTGAAGTATAATTTTAGACATACCTGAAAGTATATGCGTTGTCAATAATAAATTTCAAAAGATTTTGAAGCAAAAATATTAATGTTTGAAAAAAAGTTGTGAGTAGTTTTAAAAACCCGTAAAAATGTATATTTTAAAAAATTTTTAAAGTATAAATTATTCAAACAGACTTTTACTTTCATAAATATGATTGAAATTGAATTATAAAATAAAAATTAAATTAAAAGAAAATCGCAAGGCTTCTTCGCAGCATTGCTATTTACTCTTGCAGAAATTATGTCGAACTAAAAGTATGTAGAAAAGCTATTACCTCAAATGAAGTTATCACCGCAAATGGTCATACATGTCATATACGTCATTTTAATCTTTCTACCAGGTTTCGAACCAGAACTGAATCGAAAACCGAAAACCTAATCGTTATTTTTGTCGAAACGGAAACTGGAACTAAAACGAAAAAAAAAATGTCGGTTAATTTCGGTTCAATATATCTTCAGTCATTTTGTGACTGTAACCAACTTACCAATATTTTCTAATTTAACGTCAACCATATAATTATTGTCATTACATGTGCATTGCTTCTCGGGCCGCGATAGCTCAGCAGGCAAAGGCAACTCTCTCGTAACTGGAGAGTTGCGGGTTCGGAGCCCGAGCCGACCTAAGATACGCCGTGTTCGTTAAAGGTGACTGAGGACGTAAAATAGGTTCATGGTCATAATATCCTCAAAGTTCTTAATCAAGGTCAAGGTAAATGGGTTAAACGGAGTACCTAGCAAAGAGTAAAGTCTTCACTTTAATTGCGAACTTAAAATAGATCTAAACATCAATTTAGACCTCAAGGCAAAAAGTATTCCAAACAAAAATTTAATACACTCCAGCTCCCAAGGAAGTGAGGTGGTGAGAACGTTCTCATAAAAAATTATGAGTAACCAACGCGTTGTCTAATTAAGGGATAATAAGACTGGTACCTTGACTATGACAAGTAGATATGGTAATCAGCAATACGCAACAATCTATGCAACATGAAACTCAGAAAATACATAAATAAAGTATAAAGGTTTCAGAAACTATAAAAATTGCTACTTGGTACAAAAAGCTTTAAAAATAACAAAAATGACGGTGTACCAACAAACAAATTATGTTGTTACACTAACCCGTACTAGTACGTGACCCACGCTCAAGTATCAGCAGAAATTGTACTAGTAAGTGCATACAATGTGTTAACTTGCAAGCCAAATACTTGCTTATTGTTTTCATATAAAATGTCCTAAATTCCTCCACAGATCTTACTGCCTATTTCTAATTACAATACTCGCTTATCAGAATTTATGTTTTTACTAAACCTTGGGCTTTGGTTCCTCCATTTAAAACCCCTTAGCATTCTGGACATTACTTGAAAGAGACGCACAGATATAATCATAATCTACAACAATAAAAAGGAATTTTTTGTGTTCAGTTTCACCTTATTTAAAGATTCTGGGGCGAACCCCACAGCTTCCCAAATTTGTATATCGTCTATCTTTCAAGGACGTCATATTTCAGCTCAAGGCCTTGGGATTCACCGGATCTTTCCGGATTAAAAGATTTTACCTTACCAAGTGGCAACACTGGCACTGCTTATCAGTACCTGATACGATCCTGGATTTGGAATCATGTGCAACTGAAAAAATAAAGAGTAATTGACAGTAAAGGCTGTAAATAAAATCCATGACCCATGTTTTATACGTTAAAATATCCAAAAATGCCATCTTTATCGGGGTTTTTGCATTCTTTTTTTAAAAGATGACTGACATGAGATTGGATAGTTTAAATTGCAATATAGCTTCTTTCTGTTAGAATAACATGTTTATGTAACGAACTTTTTTTGTAGAAAAATATTGTAAAAATTTGGAAGGTCGTATGCAAGTTTGAATCTAGCAGCTATACGAATCAGTAGTAAATTCGTGAATATCATTATAAGGTTATTTATTCGTTCACTGCTTTAATCTACAAAGGCAGTGAACAAATAAATTTTCAGAAATTAGAATACCGATGAAATACCAATCGCACAATGAACAAAACAGAATTTTGGGGCCTGTCTCCAACAAGTTATAATTTAACAGACCTGAGAATTTGCCTACTCCTTGGTTAATTGGTTGAATAGGAAAGATATTGTCAATGTTTTGCTACTTAAGAGGTAATTAGATTGATATCTTCTATATGATGCATATTCCTAATGACTATAAAAGTCCATGTCACCAGGAGAATTGAAACTAACAGGCTACTTTTGTACACCTGTGATCTAGGTATTCAGCCGTCATCTTGCTCTATCTAGCATTTGAGACTTTTAAGTTCTACATTCTTCACTTTCTGATCTCAATATATCTGGTCTCAATCTCTTTAATTCTGTACAAATGTCTGTCAAATACCTTTCGTACAAACTTCCTTTACCCTTTAAAGTGAACCACTTATTAGAAAGGATCTATGACAATAAAGTTATAATTTCTAGATTTATTAATTACGGGCATAAACTTGCTCTACCTAGAACTTGAGTCTAAGTTATTTATTCTGCACTTTTTAGGTCTGAATATTAACAATTCCGTATAAATATTTGTCAAATACCTTACGCGCATACTTCAGTTTCACATTAAAGAGAGCCGCTTATCAGATCTATGAATCTAAAATTATAATTGTGGGATTATTTTATTTGGAATAATTCCTGCACTAATATAAAACTTTTTCTAAATCGTTTTTTAAATTAAAGTTTTGAAAGAATCTTATATAATACCTGACTTTACGTTAAGAAAATGTACTGTTTATTATTCAACAGTAAAGTTCTGTGTAAATTTTTAGCTTGAATCTTACAGGACTATATTATTAAATCGAGTATGTCTTTGTATAATCTAAAATCTGTCAAATTTACCGTCATTTTGGAAACAAATGAGAGAAAATTTTAAGAAACATTTCTCATCTTGATTTATAGAATTTTTAAAAGAAGGTAGAAAGTATAAAGAAAACAGTATATCATTATAAAGTAGCCCTCCTTGAAAAAAATAGAAAGGAAAATTAACTCTTAGAACTCCGTTATTCTTGAAAGCGAAGACAAGAGAAACCGCATTGTGATTGCTTGAATTATGCATGAGGTAAATAAAAGAAATAACCTTGTTAAGACAACGGGAAAGGAGATGATAAACACAAAAGTAATTGTTAAAAAATATATAATAAAGCGTTAGTTCCAGTTCAAATTTTAATTATCACTCTTTCTGAAAATCGTCCATTTACTAGTCCTGATAAAAATTTATATTAAATCTTAAATTTAAAAGCAACTTTTTTGTTCCAAAAGCATTATTTTCTGTGCTTTGTTACTTATATCATGTTATAATTCACAAAATGTACAATTAACGTTAGTATAAATTTGAGGTGTGAAAAAACTAGTTTTTATTAATGGCATCCTCTTACCTCTCAAAATTATTAATCAAATATTTATCTGTATGATATTGAACTGATCTTTTAAGTCAATATATTAATCTCACTCTATTTTAATTATTAAACTGGATTTTTCTTTGTTGTTATTGACTTTTGCCACTTGGTATAACCAAGCACGATTGAGCACGACTGAGGCGATCAAGCACGATTGAGGCTTCTCATTTTAAGGCAAAGGGGTGCCCCTTTCGTTTACAACGAGCACCAAAACGATGAAAGTTCGAATTCGGTGAAAGAAAATCGGAGAACGAGATCCAGCTCTTCTGATCGTTTCGGTGGAATTGTCAAATATTAATGGTGCATTGAATAAAATAGTATGCATATTAAAACTCCAATAAATAGATTTTTTTATTATTGTAAAAATAATAATCTTTAAACTATAAGAGTTTTCCAATAAGTTGCTGTTGTCGTATGCCAATTGGTCAAATCAAGCACGATTGATCCGGGGCTACTCGATTTCAGGCAAAGGGTAGAGCCTTTCATTTTAACGAGCATGTCAAGGGTGAAAGTACGACTTATGGTCAAGTTGATCCTCGTAATTTTGAAAAAGGGGCCAAGCAAAAGACCCACAGGCTTTTCCTGCCACCCCCAGAAGTATTGTTTGAGAACTTGGAGTGCATTGTGACCACGAACAAATTTTACGTGCCCCAGTCGCCTTTAACTAACACGGCGGATCTTAGGCCGACTCGGGCTACCAACCGGCAAACCCTCAGTTAAGAGAGCTTTGCCTTTGCCGACTGAGCTACCGTGGCTAGGATTTGCCTTTAAAAAACTTATTCGAATTTTTACTATAAAACAAGTTTGCGTGCTAAAAAGTTATATGTTAAGCTGTATCTGCCAACTTACATATTTATTTGTACATTACAACATATTTTAATTTTTAACATCTTATCGCACGTCGAGATGTACGAGATGAAAAAACAACAGATTCAGTTTAGAATTCCCTTTCCTTTTAAAAAATACTCGAATTTCTGATGTGATAGCGAAGCATTTTCATCCGATTAAAAGCCTTACCACTAGTCAACCCTAAGTAAAATTAATCGGTTAAAAAAATTTTTGTTGTATTACAAAAATCTGCACACTCATCATTAGCTAAAGGAATCATACTCTAACACTTATATATTTACGTGCAATAAGGACTTTAGAATGTATATTTGTGTGGTTAAATTGCAACATTCTGAATCACTGCAAATGGACATTAGACAAGGTAAAACATTTGTGCTACAATATGTTAAAAAGTATTTTAAAAAAATCATTGTTACTAAGGCCCAAACGTTAACGTAAAATTGACAATCTTACAGTTGTTTCGTAGCTACAGGATGAGCTATGTTGTCAGTGCTGAAATACATGGAGAGAGACTAAGCAGGAAGCAAAACTGAGGTAGTTTTGTTATCTAAATATTTTTAATTGTTAGAAAATATTTAAGAAAACAAAATTTCTCGAGTACTTAATAGTTGTAATTGATTCTTTATTTTTTTATCTTTATATAGGGTAACTGAAGGTTTAAAATGCGTAATTTTAGAGAAGTTATGTTTTACTTAATAGTTTACACGTTATTAATATACGAGCGATATTGTATTAGAGTCTTAGAAAATAATAATCATTTATTAAATCCCTTTTGTTTCTGTATTAAAATGCATACGATCACAGATTATGAATATTCAGCCTCCTTTTAAAATATCTTTTAGTTACCCTTGGGGTTCTTTTCAGATTTTATATTCATTGCAGGAGTGTAGTAGAGTTATGAAAGAAGACGAATGAAATATTGAGATGGCAGCGTAAATAATAGAACATTTAACAGATATCATTCGCCGCTCCTACAACGGACTTTTGAGCTTTCAGTTTATTAAAAGGAGACTTAGAAAAACGGCATGTAAGAACACTGAACGGTTTGGTTTGGTTTGGAGCACTACGGTCTACTTTTTACAACACGAGGGCTAATGAGAACGGGACCTACTTCTTAAAGCCGATTCCGATACGAACATCCATGCCACAGTGACACTCGAACCCGCAAACTCCGGCTCCGAAGGTCAGCACTCTAACTATTCGACCATCGTTCGGCACACGGTCCAAGAGGAATGGAATAAAATCGACATGCCAGTACTAAAAAACAGTTTACTTTCACTGGAAAATTGGACTAGGTGTTATCAAGAACCATGGCTATCGGATAGCAGAAAAGCGCCGCAAAAAATACTGCATTTTTACATAAAACGTAACTATTAAAAGCATTTACACAAAAGGGCGAACTTTCTTCCGTATTTGTAACAGTTCAAGAAGTTTTAAACTAAACGTCAAGGATTAAGGAGCTAGTGAGAAGAAAAAAATATAAAGTATATAATTAAAATAAATAATTTTAAAATACAAATGTTTAAAGAACGTTTGATTGAAAGAAAATGTATTTCAAGAAAAATAAAAAAGTTTTGAAAGATAAGTTTAAAAAAATTTAAATTAAAAGATTGGTTTCAAAGTAAATTTAAAAATTTTTATTTGCAATGAAAAATCAGTATACCGATATGCAATGTCCAGTTTAACCCTCCGAGTGGAACACACCGAGGAAAAAAAATACTCTAAAGGTTTATTGTGTCAGTGACCAAAGTGGCCTAGGATTTTTTACTTCACTCTTTGTCGACTAGATTTGAATATGGGAAACCCACCCTCGTTATTGTCCTTTTACTTCCGGTTATAAATAGATATATAAATAGACATTATAGATTGTTAATTTTTAAAACAGAATAAGCTCGTCAATTCTCGAAGATCATCCTATAAGAAATAATGGATTCTAAAAGTACAAATAAAAATATTCTTTAAGAGAATGATTTATTTTTTTATGGAAGTCATCCAAGCTATTTAAGGAGTGCAATTAGAGATACATCTGTTACCGCAAATGAAATACCTCGAAATAGAGATTTACAAAGCCATGAAAAGCTATCAGCGTCTTTGTTCCTCAGGGAGTAAATGTGAATCCCTAAATAAATGTCAGTCAAAGTGGAGGGGTGCAGTTCCTAAACAATCGACCTGACCCTCCTACCTCAAACAATGGCAAAAATGTACATTACATAAATTTTCAGAACGTGTTTGGAGGTCGAAAATTGTACGTGACAACAGCTTTGAAGACTTCATCGGTTTGGCGGAATTGTACGTGAGAACCGCTTAGAGGGTTAAAGCGATTATTTAAATTTTTTGAATTTAAAGCTTTTGAATGAAAAGCTAATTATTTCATATACAACATAGAAGTCCAACTATGAAGAATTCTTTGTGGATAATGTATATATGAATATAAAACATAAATAATTGCTGGTTATGTTATATGATGATCAAGTAGGGTATCAATTTGTAAATAGTGTACAGATTAAATGTCTTTATCCAAATGTAAGGTATTAAATTTTTACTGTCTTTCCCCTTTATAGACGAACACTTGTGTTATTACAACACCTTCACACGCTACTATGGAATCATTTACTTTCGCATGCAGCTATCTTGGAAGCACAGATGAATACAGCACGTTTGCATTCCAATTACTGAGATGGAACGTTAAGATTGGAAAATAGTAGGTATGATCATTTCTCAATAGCGCGAATAATAGACATTGAAGTTGAAGACAGTCACGATTGAAGATAGTCTTTAAAAATAATAATAGTCTTACTACCGCTAGCATACCTGATTACTTCACAACTCGTGTCTCGCTGGGTTTTGAATTGAGATTTAAGGAATAGCAATATTTCAGTATGCACTTTTTTATCTGAGAATTTTTTATTCGTCAATAGCAGCATTTTCCCTATTTTTGAGTTGTCTATATTTTACCACGAAATTCCTTTTTTAGTTTCGATATTTAAGAATCGGACTGATAAAAATCACTGATAGTCACTGAAAAAAATTGACATAGAGAATTCACAGATTAGGTGTTGATTTTACTCTGCTATTCTCATCAACTGTGTCTTACTGAGGGCCTTTAACGAAGATGAGGCTTAAAATTCTACAATGCCGAATGATTTATATGGACATTGTTGTTGTTATTGTTTCTAATGCCACTTGGAGAAGACAAACTCGTGAGCCAGATGCTACTCCAATTAAAGTCAAAGTCTGCCAATTTAAATTTGCTGATCACCATAAGTTGGAAAGAGTGACTCTCCACTCAAAGTAGGCCTTCGTAATTTAGAAGCAATGACCAATCAAAAGCCCACCAGGCTTGTCCTTCCACTTGAGAGAGTATCGTTTGGGAGCTTGAAAGACATTCGACCTCGAACCCATTTTATGTCCTGCAGAAACCATTAATGAACATGACAGATGTTCAGATGACAGATTAACAGATGATGTTGGACTTTATCCAGCTCAAATCCCAAAATCGCAACCCTCGATTGAGATCATTACCTTTGATAAATGAGCTACCACAGCTCCAATGTGGGCACAGATTATTCTATATTTAACTAGTAAAATTGGAATATTCCTTTGAAGTTTATAATTAAAACAGTACACAAACCTTTGTAACAGATAAAGATTCTTCAGGTTTTGCAATGCATAACTTAATTTTCCAGTTTTGTTGCATTGATGTCTACTCACAGTTAAAATTTATTTATTTCTTTAATTTTAACACTATAGGTTCTTCATCCGATCATTCATTCACCAAAGATACGTTCAAAGATTTTCAGTATGCAATTTCTTATAAATCCCATTCATACAAAAGAATCGTTGCATGAATACGAGAGTTACTCTGAAATTTTTGAGATACGCGCAGAACAGAATTTACAAAAAATAAATAACGGTTTAATTTTAAAATAATAAAAGTATTTTAACACAGTAGATGATTTTTTACTGACTTACTTCAACTTGTTTAGCGTAGAATAAATTTTAAACAGAAGAGAAAATAGAGTAGACGTGAGAACATTTTCGATATATGATTAAATTAGGGTTAAATTATTTAAATTAGGATTAAATCAAGAAGAATGCTTTCAACGGTTGCAATTGGCATTTGGTGATGAATCTCTAGCTCGTGCTACTGTATTCAGATGTTTAAAGAATTTAGCAGAGGTCGCAATTTTCTTCAAGATGAAGAACACACAGGAAGGTCGCCTCGGCAGTAATCCCGGATAATGTGTCTGCCATACGAAAAATGTTAATGCATGATAATCGCTGTACCTATCAAATTATACAGAAGGAACTTAACATTGGATCCGCAGCCATACACAAAATTATTAATGAAGAATTACATATGAAAAAAGAAGTTTTCCGTTGGTTTCCCCATAATCTAACTGAGCACCAAAAAGAGGAGCGTGTCAGAATCAGTAAAGAAACTCTTAAATTGCTAAATGATGGTGGCCACCGCATTTAATAGTTCACAAAGGAATAGACTACTTTGAATTGATCTAAAATTTTGTAACTTTAAAAGCCTAGTTGTATCTCAAAAATGTCAGAGTGACCCTCGTGTATATCGTTGTTAAACTGCTTTGTGTTTCAGGAGGTAACTATTCACTTTACAACAATGTTGTAGAATCTATAAATATAACCTACATGATAAATAATGTCTAAAAAAGGTAACAAAGAGAAATGTTTGACAGATGCTCTCAATTTTATAGTATAGGTTTCCTCTCGGTAAAACCACTCGGTTATTAATCATTTAAAAATAAACTTATTATTTCGTTAATAAATTACAAAGGAATATTTAATAAACATCAATGAAGTATTAATTGTATTTCGTTCTTGAAAGAAGAATGGCATTTGAATGAGTCGGGGCTGATAACTCGATTCAAGAGGAGTTTGTCCTCACGTCACAAATGACGCACAACCTTAAACAACACCTTAATTTTCTTTAACTAGATGTTTGATATTAGCTAATTAAGAACAGAAACAAAGTCGATTACCTAATTCTTTTTTCCCTGTTTTAACAACAAAATATGGACTTTGTTTTTCTCATAAAGAGTTTTCCAATTTGATCTATTAGATCAGTGGTCGCCTAACTTATGAAGTTCAGAGCAGCTTGTAGCATCACATAAGCTGATGAAATATTACTTTATTTTCGTGTATATTTGGTAGCATGTCAAATTTTAGATTATATTTATATGGCATTCTTCTATTTTTCTGTCCAGTTCAAGTCAGATGACAGGAGAGGGAGAATATAATGTAATTGCTCATTTGGAGATGGGGCTTTTCCCACACCTGCGATACTCAAATCTTCATTTTTATGGCCTGTGAACAACACTGGTCATAGACGTTAAGTGCTTTTTATATGTAGGTGATTGGCAACTGCTCCTTTGTAGCTGGGATTGTGTTTAACCCTTCTCTTTCCTCTGCAATGTTCCTCCCTGGAAAAGTCCGATGGAGTGACCAGAAATGAAATTGACTTCAAAATCGACAGAGGTTCTTTGTGAGAGACGATTGTAGGTTATTGTTGAGAGAAAATGGGCTCATTATCGGCAAAATTTTGTAAATAATGAAAACAAAATAAAACTCCATTCATAGAATAAAATGCATTCCTTAAGAAGAGTTTTCTTTGCGAATCGTTGTTATTATGGAGTATCCCATCGCAATATTTTACAATTCTAAATTCTGTCCTCGTTGTTCGCTAAACTCTCACTAATTTTGCCATCACTATGAGGTCAGGTGGAACCAATTCCAGTCCAATTCCAAATTCCTACCTTGTCGCTACTCTGCTGTGTTCACTCGTCATTGACACCTGAGGCGCGTTGGGTGCCTCAAGAGGGGTTACTCGGGTGGAGTGGCTAAAATACTTGCGATCTGCCCACCACTACCGGAAATGCCTGGAAAGGCACATGGCTATATAGGGCCGGTTCGGTGCATGAATTATCAGCATGAAGTCTTAATTAACACCCCTCAACCGCTACCAAAACATTTACTACTCTTCTAGACCTGTGACATTACAACCTGGATCGTTTTAAAATTTTGCCGAAAGAAACCAGGATACAGAAATAAGATTTTCTTCAAATTTTACATTCATTCATTGCCTATAAGCATACACATCTAGTGAGTTAAAAACCATTTTTAATAAAAATGTGTAAAAAAATATATTGGACTGATTGTGCTTCAAAAAAATAATCAAAATGTCATTAACTATAAATAGAATCTAAGGAACAGATTTTTCATCAGACTTATTAACTTTTTAAAGCATTTATGGCATAAGCACGTATATGCACAGAAATTTTCCGATTATTACCACAAAAGCACATATATCGGCAAAATATTTCTGGACTTAATCACAAAGGCGCATATATGACCACAATGTTTTGGCAGTTTTTAGCATTTCCAAGAAGAACAATTAATACATTAACCCCTTTCTCGACCAACTTCTCGTATAAGTGACGCAGCGATTTCACTCTTATCAGTCCAGCGTTGCCTCCACGCGATGATCTACCGTTGATATAGAGAGACCAGCGTAGCCTATGTGTACTAGGAGATCTAAACGTTATTATTTGAGTGCTAAATTTAATTACTAGTTGGCATAAATGGCAACGGTTTTCACAACGGTCGACTAGTCGACTCGTATAGCCTTTACGTGCTGGTCTTTAAGGGGTTAAGGATACATTTAAAAACATAAAAAGGATATACTCTAATAGGGTATAAATAAGATATACAGAATGGAGAGAACAACTAGTGGTTGCCATTCGAATATAACCTTTAACGGCATAATAACTGGAGGTGAACTCTCGTTCTATTTTTTATTACAATATATATTTTGTTACCCTCTTTTCCTGTTAGACTGGGAATGATACCCCTTGTTCCCCTTCCCGTCCTGCTACGTTACTGCAGTTGTCAGCGCGAAAACTGCACTTGTCTGATTTGCTGTACTTGTAATGCCATAGTATAGAATACAGGCACAGAATGACACGACCGCTTTAAAAGACTTAAATGTCTGAATTGATTATGTGATCTGCCTTGAGATGTCTCAAACCTTGATCTTTTCTCTCTCATTAAGAGAAACGGTTTGCCATTGATAGCATAACAATGGGAGGCGAATAAATGATTTGTCTCATTAACGCAAGAACATCACTATTCGACAAATTTTATCAAAGAAACTTAGATATTATAATACAGCCGCATAGCGACAGCGAAGGTTATGCAATTTTCCTTTTTGAGATTAAACACGTGTGAGGAATATATTATATAAAGGACAACATTAGCAAGGGTACTAACTATATGACGTCATTGCCAATTGGATCCGCTTTAATGTTAGGTTCCATCTCGCCCGAGGCATAGGTGTGGTTCCCTTTCTCAGAGGATGATCTCCGACGCAATCACCAACTCTATTAATAACTTTCTAATGAATATGTTTGCAAATTAATTAGGCTTGTGCGTGAAATCGGCAGTTGATTTTGTCACGCCAGAAAAAAATATTTGCATTAATTTGTTCGAAGATTTTTAAAATCGTCAAAAAATCCACACTAAAACACCATGGGAAAGAAATAAATGCCATATAAATTCTCCTATAAGTTAAAATGTAAAGTGCAGACTTATAAGAAACAATGCACATTATTTTCATATATTTGGTATTTGGGTTTAAAAAATTTATTTTTAGCTTTTCAAATCTGATTTAATCAATGCAATTTAGTAACTCAAAATTATGAACAGACTTAACCCACCCATAAAATTACTGTTAGTATTATTATTTATTTATTTATTCATTTGAGTGTTGGAAAGGGTGTACCAAAAGTTGGGCGGCGGTGCAGACTGCATCGAACTTCTCACAGATCGGGAAAAGAAAAAAACTCCGAAGAATTTTATGTCTATGTATGGTAACGTAGAGGCAGAGGCGGCTCTAGTAGTTTTGCAGCCCCAGACAAAGATATAAAATGCCGTCTCATTAGGACGCTTTTTCAAAACAGCTTATAAACATAAAAAATACATTTGTTTTACTTATTTCAAGGGGGACGACGTCTCTCGAATCCGTGGCAACGAACACACATATTCTCTGGGTAGTGCTAAATGAGAGACAACCTCAAGGATATATCTTCTTTAGGTATACACGGGGTTTCACGCACCTGCGGTTCATCTGAGTGATCTGGGTCTTCAGTTATTCCTGATAGACGAGCTTGCCTTTGTAGTGTTTGTTTATTATCGGATTTGACAACAATAACACGGACCATGACAGAACTCTCGTCAGAAATAGCTCAATAGCTATTGTGGTTGCTGTCGTGACCTCTGGTCTTCAGTATGCATGCTGCTGTATGTCTTCGTGATGGGTCAGGGTCTTATTCTTACTACCATGAAATGCAAAAATTAATAATTTAGTTGTGTACGTAATTGTCACCCTTAACGTAACACTAGCCCAAGTAAAACAATTCAGTTATCATATTTGCTTTTAGAAAACGCCAGCGAAAATTCTTTCAAAACAAGGACATCTACATTGGTTTCGTTACATACTTCTGACAACAAATCTCTAAGCAGCACAATCTTTCTTCTTAAAATATATACGACTATCTTACACATTATACTTGTACTAGTGGGAATTTCAAATCTAATAAATCGTAACAATAATGATAATTATTTATATTCCAGGCTTACAAGCTATAAAGAATTAAACTTTATAAGATATTTTATACAATTTTTTCTAATAAAGAAAGTGCAAAGAAATTTTACAGATACGAGACAAACTGCTATTTCTGGTAGCGGAGTGAAGTTGGTTTGCAAGTTTTTACTGTGAGACCACTTCCTTCACTGCTTTTATTAATTGTCCTATTGTAGAAAATAATGCAGGCTTACTTCAACTAGGTAGCACAATATCACCAGCAAATGCACGTAGTTGACCTCACTTATTAATAATATCCCCTCTCAGATACAATTCACTAATAACATTTTCAAGAACCAGTGAAAGGGTGTCATCCTACCAAACAGAAACCCAAACTTCTCCAAGCCTTCTCCAACATATATGTGTTAGTTTATGATTCCTTTTACTGAGGAAGAATGTGAAGATTCCTTGTTTTACAGCGAAAACTTTTAACCGATTTATTTTAGTTCAGGTAGACCTGTGATAAAGGTTGATGAATAATTGTTTGCTATCACACGAGAAATCCTCGTATTTGCCAACGAGTAAAGATATCTTAAACTGAATCCGAGGCTTTTACAACTCACACATGGGGACGTGTGATAAGGCCTTTAGTCTATTGAGCACAACTGTAGCCTAGATCCCGCCAAGGTAATATTAAATAGTTTGATTAATTTCAATTATTTTTTTGCTCGGTTAAAATTATATTATTTTGAATCTGATCCAAAATTTGGTTAAAAGTCGATAACTAAAGTGTATAAGTCCATACCATATTTATAACATTTTTAACAATAAACA
>CM063506.1:139496985-139509485 GCA_032207245.1 Pardosa pseudoannulata
TATTTTTCTGTTATTGTAAAATAGTTATTTTCTTTTGTTCATGAAAATAGACATTATTAAAATACATTAGAATAAAACCAGAACTTTCTTTTGTTAAATAAGCTTTTTCATACTTATATTGAGTTACATTGTCGGCTGAGTTACTCAAATTCAATATTTCAAAAGGAAACAAAACCTTGTAAGTCATAAAACTAAGCAAAAAATAACCATAAATTTTGTTAATATGTATATCTAAGAAACAGAAGCCAAACTGCATCATGTGATTAGCTTTAGGGAAAAGTGTTAATTGCTATCTAAATTTATGACTTCATTAATTCTAGGATGAAGGATTCTAAATGAGATGTGACTATAATGGGATATTTATTCAGTAATTTTCTTCATAATGGGAGAGGTATGGAAGGCATTATTTTTGTGGTCTGATAGCGTGTGGAACAATTCATAAACGTTTTCAATTACGGAAAGTTGGTTTTACAAGATTTAATTATAAATCATTAATGAGTGTTGAAATAATGCACTATTTCTCAGTTTTGGGTTCAGGGGTGTTCTTTGGAAGGTAGGGAGGTACAATTTATCGCTCAAGAAAATCACATGAACTGAATGGGTTTAAGTTACAGGAGAGTTTGGTTCTAGAAGTACTGAAAACATTTACTTGTGATTTGCTAGTGAACATTTACTTCTGAAAACATTTACATAAAATATGAATAACATGTATTGAGAATCAGTGTCTAGGAAAAGGTGGTTTATTTCTAAAAGTTTCATTAATGAAACTTTTAGAAATAAAATGTTGTAATTACACAGCAGTGAACACGTAATGTATATTTTTGTATGTATATTTGTTCAAAAACGTCCCTGTATTTTAATTTTCTTTTTTGTAAGATATCGAAAGAGATGACACCATAAAAACTGAAGATTCTTAAAGTTTAAAAAAGGGACAATGAACTGTAAAATGTCGCTTAAATTATAAGCTAACCATCGCCGGAATTGTAGAGTGGTTAGCGTGTCAAGCTTCACTCGATGCTCTTGGGTTCGATTCCCGAGTGAGGCTTGGATGTATTTGTGTTGTCCCTTAGAAAGAAATGGTCAACAATATTGCACCATCTGTCGAATGTTGAAGAAGTCAAGTGCTTCAGCACTCAAAATAATTCATATTGTGTGGTAAATAAACTGCCTACTTTATTATTTGTCTCCTACTATACCCATTGCAAATAATTTTAACGTAATTCATAAAAATCAAGCATCGTCATGCCATGAGCACAGCATTATATTTAGCTAACTGCTCTAACAATTGAGATATATCCATTACCAACTGTCATGTTCAGGTCAAAGTGAGTATTATGTTAGTCACGATGTGACAGCATACAAGCTTTCGCCAAAATGAATTATTTAATGGAATAAATTACAGGCAAGAGTTTATAGCATCTTAGCACCACCTTTTCCAAAGCGGTGATTCTCAATATCTGTTATTCATGTTTTATAACATTAGATCATACTATTTTGTGCTGATGAGTGAATCTTCTGCAAGTAATTGTTTTCAGCCCATCTAGAACCAAACTCTCCTGTGAGTTAAACCCATTCAATTCATATGATTTTCTTCGACGATAAATTGTACTTCACCAACCTCCAAAGAATACAACTGCACACGAAACTGAGAAATAGTGCATTATTTCAATACTCATATTCAACAATTGCAAACAGAGAGAAACAAAACCCTTCGATCATAAAAGAGCTCCTTCACACATTAGTCTTCCTAGTAGAAGCGTTCATTATTATTTTTGAATATTTTCTTTGTATATCAAAGATCAATATTATGTGGCATACCATGCTATAGTAAACTATAGGAAAGTTAGACTCTGAATTCGTTTTGTGTAAATGTTGCTATGCAATGTCCATCTTATTATCAATAAAAATAAATGATATTAATAATTAAAACTATGGTATTGTAATTTTGATAATGTTCTTTCATCCTACACAATTGTCAGTAATTCCAAGGTCAAACCGGAGGCTTCTGCCATTTCATTGAAAGTATTAATTTATATTCTGTACGAATAAAACAAAAAGTCTCCCGTTAACGCTCCATAAATAATGCCATGAATGAAACTTCGCCAAATAAAAATTCATCGATAAATTTATTTTTGATTTTTTAATGATCATTCTAGGAAAATCGGTGTATATCTTTTCATCGAGGCTGACCTCGCCCATTTATAGACATATCCCATTTCCTTTTTTTTTTTTACCTCACCTCCCCCCTGTCTGTTTTTGTTGTTGGGTGTCTCCTGCTCGGGATGTCACCAGCGTGGCTTCCTACATTCCGATTTACCATCTGCTGACTTCAACGTCAATGCAGCATCCATCCTCCAAGGTCCACTCTCAGTTACAAGGTCATGGAGAGACGGGGCGAGGTCCCATTCTAATTAAAGCCGGACTTTTCTCCAAAAGGTATTTATTCCTTTTGATGCCCAAGAACAAACAGAGAAAAAAAATCGCACGAGGCCTTGAGAATATGAACCATCCACGACTGGAAAGTTCCTCCCCACTGGTCGTGACTAAAAAGGCGTTAGGGGACCAAAGAAAATCAACCAATCGTGGAAGATGAGCGAGGGGTAAGCTTTTAAATTTTTCTTCGATTTCATGCCCTCGCATGTCATTATCAATTATTCATGAATCGATTCTTGGGTATATATAGCCCATCGAAACTGTCATTCGGTACCTTGCTTATCGTTAGCGAATAGCAAAGCTCTCTTTCACCATGAAGACCCTTGTAAGTACAATTCGAAATTCTATGTATTCCTCAAAACAGTTAAAATTCTAATTTTATAAAATTTAAATTCATATTTTTATAATTTTCCTTATTAGAAATGCTTCAATTTTAAATTTTAATTCCTTCTTTTTGATAGCGTCAAATTTTAAAATTGGTCACTCCAACTTAATTTTAATTTATCGCATTTAAGTTTAATGTATAAATTCCTATAGAGTAATAGCACAAGATTGTGGCACCAAAAAACATCAAAGCTTAAATTTGATTTCTCAACTTGGAAATTTTCTGAATATTACATAAAATGCTGTTTATAGCATAAGTTTTTGAAAAGTTTGAAAAAACTGTTTCATTCTGCTTTTAATTTTTATTCTCCTTTTGTTGTCTTCTCTTTTTATTCTTGAAAAACTAAAATATAATAAAAATATGGAAAACTTCTACCTTGATTATTATTGCGGATACCTTATTAGTATTATAATCCAACAAAGATTCAAAGTCTAGGCAAAAATCAGAAACCTATATAAGTTTATGATTCAAAAACTTGCTCTGAATTCAAAAACTTATATTCAGACACAAACGAAAATTTTCCACTTTAAAATATGTATTTACTTAAACTCAAATATTCTAGGCAAAAAAATATTCAATATCTTTTCATTTTAAAACTTAGTTTTTCTTGCTTCAATTCAATTTTCTCATATCAAGTGGTTTCATTATTTAATTTTTCATCATAGTTTACTTAGATAACAAAAAGCACTGTCTTATTTTATAACATCAAATTTTGGATTTGATTTTTGGTACAGTACTCATATCTTCTTGTCCATCTATGGTGTTAATTTAAATAAACTTTTGATTTTCCCTTTCTTCAATTTCTAGCATAAATTATTTTAAAACAAAATACATTTGTAGTTTTAAGCGTAACATAAATAGTAAAGAAATATAATAAATGTGGAGATTAATGTGACAATGTATAGTAGATAAAAAAAATTCAGATCGATTTGATAGAAATAGTTAATAGCTATTATTTTACTCTTAAATTTTTTAAAAGCAGAAGGCTTGCAGTAAAAGTAAGATAGCTGATGTTCTTAAGTATATTCGTCAATGTTAAACTTAACTTGAACATCGATTGTATTGATGTTTACAAAATCCTTTAAAGAAAATGCTGTTTGGTTTAGAGTACAGTTGATAACTTGGACATTAATGTTAAACATACGACCCAAACTGGGGTGCTCCAAACGATGGCTGACTGGTTGGAAAGCTGATCTTCGGGACTGGAGTTTGTGGGTTCGAATCCCCTTATGGCCTGATTGGTAATAGCTGTTCGGAATCGGCTTTAGATAGTAGGTCCTGGTTTCATTAACCCTCGTGTTGTAGAAAAGTAAACCGTAGGGCTCCAAACCAAACTGGGCTTCTAGCATGTAATAATGAAAAAAAAGTGTAAAATGTATGTAGGGAACGTTACTAAAAGGGAAGTAAAATGACTGTAACACCTATTACGTTTTATAGAAACAAACAAAATCCCTGGATGATGAATGAAAGTTTCTTACATTGTATTGTTTGTGAATTCACCTCATTCAATTATCTCAAAAAGCTTATTTGACATTTTCCTTTCAAATGGTCAAATTATATATGTATTTCTTTGTCGTCTTTAGGTTGCCATCCTTGTTATTGCCATGATTGCCTGCGCTTTCGCCCAGGTGGCTCCCCTCTACAACTACGGTTACACTAGCTACACCCCAGGCGCCCGTGTTTCTCAATACGCCTCATCTGGATACGTTGCCCCCCACTACTACGGAGCTGGCTACTATGGAGGAGCCTATCCTTATAGAGTCTACTAAGCAGCTACTCTCAATCGGAATCGGTGAGTAACGTTTATTGTTCTACTTTTTGTTATCACCACATGTACCACTGAAAAATTTGTTACTTTACGAGAACCAAAATCAATAATTCACATGCGACAGGTAGCTTCTGAAATAGAATTTAAGTTTTAAAAAGTGTGTTGTAAATAATTATAGATTTAATTTATGAAACATTTTTTTAAAAGTTTATTATAAGCTCTACATCAGCGGTATTGGAAACTTGGAAACTTTAAGTTACCATTCCGTGTTTAGATCTTACTGTGAGCAACCAAAAGCTTATATTTGTTGGTTATTGTCTAGATCAGGGGCGGACAAACTTTTTCTGCCGCGGGCCAAAAATCAAAAGAAAATAAATTTGGCGGGCCAAGATAAATTTTTCTAAAATTTTAAAAAACAATATACAAGTACCTAACGGTTTAAATACGTTAGTGAGAGGAATGAAATTGCGATTTCATTTTTAAAAGTCCCTTATACTGAAGTTTGAAGGGAGATGTACTGATTTTAAGGAAGAATGCTAAATGCTCATCTGTCGGTCTACTTCTGAAATTATTCTTTCTAAGGTTCAAAGTTGAAAACGCTTGTTCACATATAAGAATCAAATATACCGCTGATCTTCTGGGCGTGAGATAATAAATTTGGGATATAATATTTAAGCAAAGTAGAAAAGAAGATGGATATATAATGTATAAATATATTTTTCTTTTAATTTGCCTCGGACAGGCAACTTAAAATTCTATCCGCGGGCCGGATAAAACCTTCCGGCAGGCCAGAGTTGGACCGCGGGCCGTAGTTTGCCCATCCCTGGTCTAGAAGAATAACTATGGTTAAATCATTAAAATGGGCTTCGGTTGGGTGTTTCTTTATCCACTTACCTTTGTATGATTCTACCCTTCTTTTTATCCATAAAGAATTTTAAAGAATAAGAATATTTTTTAAAATTAAAAAAGTAGCCAACGTGAGCGTAATGCTGGATTCTACTGAAAATCTCCCGAATTTCTAAAAAACTTCCCGATAGCTAGTAGGTCGCGATTAATATTTTGTTGATCACTGCTCTACATAAATAAAAGAAAAGGAACTTTTAATCTCTATAATTGGTACACTGGAATTTTACCAGTTATTGATAGCTATTGGAAATTTATTTTATTATGGGGTGGTTAAAATATTATGTGTATTCAAGAAGCTAAATAAAAATATTAAGTTTATAAATTAAGGTCTAATTGTATCTATGAATATCAAGTTTAAATTAAGATCTAATTGAATCTATGAATATGAAGGTTAAATTAAGGTCTAATTGCATCTATGAATATCAAGTTTAAATTAAGGTCTAATTGAATCTATCAATATTTCAAAGAGTTCATAAGTGGGAAGACTAATAAAAGAGAAATGGAATCTTAAATCTAAATTCTATGAAAGTATTTTCTCATTAAAATAACATTCCTTTAAAATAATTTTGTTGTAATATGGACTCAGTGTTGTAATAATTGGAGGTGGGTGTGCCACATAAAGATTGCTGTAGATAGATAGAATATATATAAAGATTGCTATAGTAATTTTGAGATATGTTAAAGAGGAAAGAAACCCTTCCATTGGGAAATGTTTTGCTACATCCTTGTATAGGCTGCAAGATTTTCGTTTTATCTGAATTATTCAATGAAATATAACCTCCCAAATGTACGATTTTATGTTTATTTTGTGACTTTTAAGTTAGCATTTAATGTGTTAGGCAATTAGTACATAAATGCTGTTAAGTGTAGGTTCCGAATCGGATATCCTACTTAAAAATATCAGTGGTTAATAAGAAACATATTTTAGATTTTATTTTATTTAAAATTACATCGCTTGCATTATTTTCTCCCTTGATGTTTATTTGAACTTTAAAAGGTTTATTATTGCTTTTTGTGAGAGAAAAAGGCACAAGCTAAGGAATTCTGAAGACTTCTTTCCTTGAAATTAATAATGAATATAGAACAAAATTGTATTTCTAAGATGCCTAATTACTTTGTATCAAAGTCCTATTTGGGCAAAAAAAGATTTCTCATTTCAGAAATTTCTTATTTTAGACCAAACCTTCCATAAAGACAAATTAGAGTTTCTATTTGAATTTAATGAAAATTCTGTAAAGATTTTAATCAAAACTGTATCTTTCTTTCCAGGCTTACTCTGCGTACCTGTGAGATGACGACGAGGTGTCTACAGTGGAGGTGACTTGCTGAAGCACTTCTCCTGAAGGGCATCTGTTCTTCCGTTATTCCAAAAAAAGATCAATGTCTTTGATCTATCACACTTCTCTTCAGTTATCAATAAAAGTTCTGTCTTTCTTTCATTAATACGTTGTCGACTCTTTTATTTTCTCTAATTTTACAGGAACACTCAAGCATAAAATAAGAACTTAAGCATTTCATTTAAGGAGCTTTGAGAAGCTTCTAATAATAATTATTTTCCATGATATCTCAGATTAAGAAGATTGATATCAAAATTCTTTTTAAAGATACAAATGCTGAATTAGAAGAGTGATATTTGCAAATTAGGATACTTTAAACTAATACAGATATTTAAATTTAATATTCACACCCATGCATAAAATAAACTAGCTCATTCAACTGTCTTTCTTTCATTAATAGTTGTCGACTTTTCCATTTTCTCTGATTTTACAGGAACACACAAACATAAAAAACTCATGCATTTCATTTAAGGAGATTTGAGAAGCTTCTAATAATAATTATTTTTCATGATACCTCAGATTAAGAAGACTGATATCAAAAAATTTTTAAAGGTACAAATGCTGAAGTAGAAGAGTGATATTTGCAAATTGGGATGCTTTAAACTAATACAGATATTTAAATTTAATATTCACATCCATGCCTAAATAAACTAGTTCATTCAACTATCTTTCTTTCATTGATACATTGTCAACTCTTTCATTTTCTCTAATTTTACAGGAACACACAAACATAAAATAAAAACTTAAGCATTTCATTTAAGGAACTTTGAGAAGCTTCTAATAATAATTATATTTCATAATACCTCAAATTAAGAAGACTGATATCAAAAGCTTTTTAAAGGTAAAAATGCTGAAGTAGAAGAGTGATATTTGCAAATTGGGATCCTTTAAACTAATACAGATACTTAAACTTAATATTGACACCCATACATAAAATAAACTAGCTCATTCAACTGTCTTTCTTTCATTAATACAATGTCGGCTCTTTTATTTTCTCTAATTTTACAGGAACACACAAACATAAAAAAAACTCATACATTTCATTCAAGGAACCTTGAGAAGCTTCTAATAATAGTTATATTTCATGATACCTCAAATTAAAAAACTGATTATTAAAAGCTTTTTAAAAGCACAAATGCTGAAATAGAAGAGTAATATCTTCAAATTGAGATCCTTTAAACTAATACAGATATTTAAACTTAATACTGACACCCATACAATAAATAAACTAGCTCATTAAACTGTCTTTCTTTCATTAATATGTTGTCAACTATTTTATTTACCCCAATCTCACATTAAAAGTTATCTCATGATTACCGCTTTTCGTTTAAGGATCTTGGAGATGCTTGGAGTAATAACTATTTTTAAGAGGTCTCAAATCAAGATTGTTATTAAAAAAATTTTAAAGTTACAAATTTTGTCTTTAACAATAAAAGTGAAATATTCGTAATATGTGATCCTATAAACTAATAGGTATTTACACTCAATTAATGTTGATATTCATAAACAAAATAACTAACTTAGAGAACCTGAACAAATTATTTTTTTTATAAATGACGTATTTTCTCTATGCCCTTCTAAATGTAACTGATGCAAATTAGTTACAAATCGATTTTAAAAATGAAGATGAAGACAAATTAAAATCTCTAATACCGACTTTTAAATCTTTTAAACTAATCAAATACATTTTTTACAAAAGCTAAATTAACTGTCCATAATTTACCTTACTTAATTATTTTACTTGAAAGAGTAAAGTTTGAGAAAGTTTAAGAAGCCATTAAAACCAAACAAAAAAAACCTAATACGTTTCCTTTAAGGAACTTAGAGAAGTTTCGGCTAATAATTATGTTTCAAGAACTCAAATCAAGAAAGAATATTATTAAAACCTTTATAAAGTTCCAAATTCTGTCTTGTAGAGGTAGAATTGAAATATTCCCAAACTGGGATTTTTTAAACTAATACAGATATTTACACTTTGTGAAAGTTCATATCCATGCACAAAATAACTAGCTAAGAGAAACATAACAAATTCATTTTTATCATAAATGAGATTTTCTAGATTCTACTGCAAATTTAATTGATGTATTATGTAATACTTACTAAAAGTTTTTAAAATGTAATATGAAGACAAATTGAAATCTTTAATACAGATTTTTATTCTTTTGAACTCCTAAATTGTATTTTTTTTTTTTTACAAGGAATAATGTAACTACCTATTTATCTTCAATAATTTACCTTCAATGAGATTCTTTTTACCAGGAAAAGTAATTTGAAAGATAGTTTTTGGAAATAACTTGTATCTAACGTATTTAATATATCAGGCAATTCAAATTTTATTGTTTCTAAAATTTTAAAAAATTACAAGGGGGTTTCTTTTAGGTAATTAATGAATAAGAAGGAATTAATGCTATACCATTTATATTGATATTCGTGTACGATTAGTTATCAATATTTACTGATAGATACAAAAACTTTTATAAGACGTCAAATATGTAGATGAGGAATCAAAGACGTATAAAAATTAATGAATAGGAATGAATTAATGCTATACCATTTATATTGATATTCACCTATGATTAATCATCAATATTTATTTATAAATACAAAATCTTTTATAAAACGTCAAATATAAATATGTAGATGAGGAATCAAAGAGTATAAAAATTAATGAATAGGAATGAATTAATGCTATACCATTTATATTGATATTCGCCTATGATTAGTCATCAATATTTATTTATAGATACAAAATCTTTTAAAAACGTCAAATATAAATATGTAGATGAGGAATCAAAGACGTATAAAAATTAATTATAATTTATTCTAAAATATTAACATATTAATATAAAAATACTCATTACAATGTAAAAGCAATTTATGTACTAAATTTCTTATTGATTTTCAGTGTACGATTAGTAATCAACATTTATTGATACATACAAGCGCTTTTATAAAAATTCAGATATGTAGATGAGGAATCAAAGATGTACAAAAATTAATTATATTTTATTCTAAAAAATTGAGCTTCAAAATAAAAATACTCATCATTATTTAAAAATAATTTGTATACTAAATTTTTACTTGATTTTCTGTGTACGATTAGTCATCAATATTTATTAATAGATACAAAAATTTTTATAAAGCGTCAGGTATGTAGATAAGGAATCAGAGATGTACAAAAAATTAATTATATTTAATTCTAAAATATTAACATGGTAATATAAAAATAATCATCATAACGTAAAAACAATTGATGTGTTAACTTTCTAATTGATTTTTTTGTGCTATAAATCATCAATATTTATTGATAAATAGAAAAACTGTTATAAAACGTCAGATATGTAGATGAGGAATCAAAGATGTACAAAAATTAATTATATTCTAAAATAATAACATAGTAATATAAAAATACTCATAATTACGTAAAAACTATTTATGCATTAAATTTATAATTAATTTTTCGTGTGCAATTATTCATCAATATTTATTGATAGATAGAAAACTTTTATAAAACGTCAGATATGTAGATGAGGAATCAAAGATGTACAAAAATTAATTATATTCTAAAATAATAACATAGTAATATAAAAATACTCATAATTACGTAAAAACTATTTATGCATTAAATTTATAATTAATTTTTCGTGTGCAATTATTCATCAATATTTATTGATAGATAAAAACTTTTATTAAATGCGAAATATGTCGATGAGGAATCAAAGATGTACAAAAATTTATTATATTTTATTCTAAAAAATTGACTTATTAAAATAAAAATACTCATCATTACGTAAAAACAATTTACGTACTAAATTTTTACTTGAATTTTCGTGTACGATTAGTCATCAATATTTATTGATAGATACAATTTTTTTTTTATAAAACGTCAAATATGTAGATGAGTAGTCAAAGATGTACAAAATATAATTATATTTTATTTTTAAATATTAACATAGTAATAAAAAATACTCATTATGTAAAAATAATTTATGTATTAAATTTTTAATTGATTTTTCGTGTACTATTATTCATCAATATTTATTGATAGATAGAAAAACTTTTATAAAACGTCAGATATGTAGATAAAGAATCAGAGATGTAGAAAAATTAATTATATTTTATTCTAAAAGATAAACATAGTAATATAAAATGCTGATATAAATTTATACGAAAAGAAACAAAAAACTGTAAGAAGTAAATAAGGTGACTGTAATATATGTATAGAGAAATATTTACAGAGTGAAAGCTCGGTACAGATCCATCAAACACACCACGTTTTATCTCGCCAAATTTGGTGATTTTGTGGATTGATGATAACTTAATCTTTAGAAACAATTTATTCTGCAAATATTGCTAAAAGAGTGCTTCTTTATTTTGAACTTGTTCAAAGTGTTTTATTTCTTTATATTTTCATCTGCTAATTTTGCTGAAAACAATGTATCATTGTATTTTAAATAGTATTAATTGCAATATTTGTTTAAATTTTCATCTGAAAAAAAAAAAAAAAAAAAAAAAAAGTATAAAATTTTAGATTTTTTTTTACTTTGAATTTATGAGAAAAGAATTATTTAAATAATTTCCGCCATTTTATTATTTGGCGATCAACAAAACTCACCAAAATTATAGTGGACGAAAATAAAACAAAATAAAAGGTGGAGGGGAACTGGCATGCTAGGTTTATCTTTTCCGAAAGCTTTCTATACTGATGGCTGGTTGGCCCATCTAGAAGTCTTATTCCTTACCAGCTCCTCAACAATCATGCAGTTCTCTTTACCCTAGCAGAACTTCAAGTAGTGAATATATCGTCTAGTGAAAGCTTCTTCATACGAAATTGTTGTAAATTCACAGCCCCGTTACCCATCTTTCTTACTTTTCATGTCACTAAAGTGACGAGTTATGATTCATGGTGATTCTACATTTATCAATACCTATTTGCTTTAATCTTACATACCCGATGCTTCATCTCAGATTTCTGTTTTAATCTACCTTTGGCAGTAGAACGATGGCCGAATGGTAGAGTGCTGCTTTTTGGTACCGGAGTTCGCGGGTTCGAATAACGCTGATAGCATAGATGTTCGAAGTTGTTCGGAATCGGCTTTAAGCAATAGGTACCGGTCTCATTAGACCTGGTAAGCTAAACAGTAGACCGTAGCGCTCCAAACCTATATATGACAATGACATTTGGTTGTTTCTGTTTAGTTTTATTATCTGTTTGACAATTTCTCGCAATGAAAAGGGTGCTGCTCTTTGATACGGAATATTCGGGGGTTCGATTCCTATTACTAACATGGATGTTCATAGCCGTTTGATATCCAATTTAAGCAGTAGGTCCTGTTCTTATTAGCCTTTGACCAGTTCATGAGCTGCCTCATGTTCCCAATTTCTACATTATAACATCTTGTACTAGTGTATAAACACACTAGTGTAGTCTGTAATAGCATTGTTCAACTGTAAGCACTGACTCGCCAAGGAAATTAAGAACACATTGAGAACCTGTATCGTTCAGCTAGCCACAATCCCCATTCCGGATTAATAAGACTGTCTACTTGGCGATTTGTTTGCTAACTTTGGCCATTTAAAGACTATAGTTTAAGCTCACACATTCCATTAAAATTTCGGGGACTTGTACCTTTAGAGGACCAACCACATACGAAAAAGAAAATTATATATT
>CM063506.1:139516985-139621985 GCA_032207245.1 Pardosa pseudoannulata
ACAAAATATAAAATTTTTACTCTATTTCTCATCAGTGATAACTGACTAGTATATCGAATAATGGTAGAAAATTTAATTTGTATAATACCTATAGATTAACAATATAAAATTACAATCCTATAAAAATTCAAAATTTAAATTTGATTTCTGAATTTGGAAACTTAAATTTTGTGAATCTTACACAAACTGTTGTTAATCGTAATGCTTTATGATGGACGAGAATCTGTTCTGATTATGCTATTTATTAGCAGGGCTGATTCTAAAAATAATTAGTCAAAATTTCAACAGTCAGTTACGAATATAAGTTTTAGTATAAGCTTTATTTTTGTATCTATGCCATCCAGATTCCGATAATACTATATACTTTTGTAGCTTTTTAAAAATAAATTGTAAGCTAACAGAATATAAAATTTTTACTCTATTTCTCATCAGAGATAACTGACTAGTATATCGAATAATAGTAGAAAATTTAATTTGTATAATACCTATAGATTAACAATATAAAATTACAATCCTATAAAAATTCAAAATTTAAATTTGATTTCTGAATTTGGAAACTTAAATTTTGTGAATCTTACACAAACTGTTGTTAATCGTAATGCTTTATGATGGACGAGAATCTGTTCTGATTATGCTATTTATTAGCAGGGCTGATTCTAAAAATAATTAGTCAAAATTTCAACAGTCAGTTACGAATATAAGTTTTAGTATGCGCTTTATTTTTGTATCTACGTCATCCAGATTCTGATAATACTATATACTTTTGTAGCTTTTTAAAAATAAATTGTAAGCTAACAGAATATAAAATTTTTACTCTATTTCTCATTAGAGATAACTGACTAGTATATCGAATAATAGTAGAAAATTTAATTTGTATAATACCTATAGATTAACAATATAAAATTACAATCCTATAAAAATTCAAAATTTAAATTTGATTTCTGAATTTGGAAACTTAAATTTTGTGAATCTTACACAAACTGTTGTTAATCGTAATGCTTTATGATGGACGAGAATCTGTTCTGATTATGCTATTTATTAGCAGGGCTGATTCTAAAAATAATTAGTCAAAATTTCAACAGTCAGTTACGAATATAAGTTTTAGTATAAGCTTTATTTTTGTATCTACGTCATCCAGATTCTGATAATACTATATACTTTTGTAGCTTTTTAAAAATAAATTGTAAGCTAACAAAATATAAAATTTCTACCCTATTTTTCATCAGTTATAATGATAGAATATTCATAGAACGTAAAGAGCTATCATTCAGTACTTAATTCCAACGGTTTTAATCCTGCCTATGGCATGTAAATTTGTAGTCATTCAAAATCAGCTTTAGTAAGCTTATTTCTTAAGTAATAAATCCCATTAGTCCTTGTGTAAAAAAAGAAATAGACTACAACGCTGCAAACCAAGCAAAGCTTACTGGTATTATATTTTGATAGAAATACAAAATGGAATTAAAATCGCAAATTTATATTTCTATATTGTTCAGTATGCAAACGGAAATTTTTATTTGACTTCTTTTTAGTTTTAAATTTTAGTCTTTTTTATATGTTTATAACTCAAATTATTCTAAAATGTTATTTCATTGTTTAATATTTCATCTTACGTTATTTTAATATCAAAGAGACTATCTTATTCTATAACATTAACTTTTGGACTTTTTCTTTTTTAAAACATAGTCTTTTTTATGTGTTTATAACTCAAATTGTTCTAAAATGTTATTTCATTGTTTAATATTTCATCTTAAGTTATTTTAATAACAAAGAGGCTATCTTATTCTATAATTTTAACTTTTGGGTCTTTTCGTTTTTAAAACATAGTCTTTTTTATGTGTTTATAACTCAAATTATTCTAAAATGTTATTTCATTGCTTAATATTTCATCTTACGTTATTTTAATATCAAAGAGGCTATCTTATTCTGCAACTTTAACTTTTGGGTCTTTTCGTTTTTAAAACTTAGTCTTTTTTATGTGTTTAAAACTCAAATTGTTCTAAAATGTTATTTCATTGTTTAATATTTCATCATAAGTTATTTTAATATCAAAGAGGCTACCTTATCTATAACTTTAACTTTTAGGTTTCGATTTCTGGTACAGAACTTAAAACTGTGTAACTATCTGTGATAGAAGTATAAGTTAAATTTTAATTTCCACCACCTTGCAAACGAAAATTTTTAACTTTAAAATCCATATTTACTTGGACTCCAACTCAAATTTTTATTCAAATTCTTTTCGTTTTTTAAACTTAATTTTTATATGTGTTATAACTGAAATTATTCTAAAATAAAAAGTATTTTATTATTTAATTTTCCATTTTAAGTTATTTTGAAAATAAAATGCTATCTTATCGAATAACTTTAACTTCTGAGTTTGGTTCTTAGTCCAGTACTTTAAACCATGTGTGTTAGAAATATAAGCAAAACTCTTTCTCCATAATATTTAGCTAAGTCATTGCAAAATAAAATTACTTATATTACTAGAAAACAATATGAATCCAAAATGTATTTACTAAAAGTACTGAAATTTACTGTGGAAATATGTAACAAATTTTTAAATCAATTTCTTAATTCTTCGATTGATTCTTCGATTGATTTCTTTAATTCTTCGATGGAAAAAAATTAAACGAATATTCTTTTAGTGCGCCTCCCATTTCAACTCATATCTCAAAATAAGCACAATAATCCTTATATGTATAAAATGTGTATACAGCAGCCTTTATCGAAAGGGTCACAACCTTTTTATCCCTGCCTTCCCTATTCCACTGTCTAAAATACTTGGTTTTGCATATTTTATGATATTGAGCAATTCAAAACTTAAATCTTCAATGTACAGTTTTTTAGGACATAGTGAATTTCCTTTGTAAGGAATATGCATGAACTTTAGAAATGTGAAATACATTAAAAAGGAATTTTACATCCTTTGTTGAGCTAAGAATTAAGTGTGGTTTAACTCCGAAAGTTAAACGCATCCCAGTTGCGTTGGAGTAGCGCTTCCATGACAACAGGTACGAGGTTCAATCCTCAGGCTGGGCAATGTTGACTCAGCCTTTTATACCTTTGGGTAGATAATTTGAAGACCAAACATGCTTGGGAACTAAGCACTATGAGTCCCATGTAAGATTCGCCACCTAGCCGGGACAGATGCTCTGCACCCCTGGATCCTTGGTCTCAAAAATGGAGATTAGCACGACACCGTAGGTCATGATTCCCAAGTTGGGCAGTCTCACCGAGGAGTTTAGTTTAATTCTGAAAGAACTCCACTTTTACTACATGAAAATGATACTATTTTTTTTTAATTTTAATTACTTGCGGAGAAGAAAGGACAAATATCATTAAAATGGTGTTATAATTAAATAAATTAACAATGTACAAGACTTTTGGTCATTACTTTTATTTGGGGTCATAATTGGGAAAAATCAAGTTCAGTTTAAAATAAGTTTAAACACGTATATTTCAAAGAAAATAAAGTATATGACTGCCATCTGTTGTTAGTTTGAAGATCTAAAGTCATAACAATAAAGAAAAGAATATTTGTCTTAAAAAAAACAGAGAAAAAATTAATTAACTTGTGGTTTCGCTGTGCAACTACCTCGCGACAAAGGGTTAACTGTGTTCTTTATACAATACTTATGAAATTCATTCAAGGTTTTTGTTTGCAACGCTACGGTCTACTGTTTTGCACACGAGGGCTAATGAGACCGGGACTACAGCTTAAATCGATTTCGAACGGCTACAAACATCCATAACCACAGCGGAATTCGAACCCGCGAACTCCGGTTCCGAAGAGCAACGCTCTACCATTCGGCCATCGTTCGGCTAAAATTCATTCAAGAAAATGTGTGCTTCGTTTAGAGTACCAGTGTTAACACAAACTATATAGTTAAGCGAGAGGTCTAAATTGGATATTTGATCTGGGATAATTTAGAAAGAAAAGGGGGAAACGTGTTAGAGAGAATGTAGCATCAATTATATTTCGAAAAAATAAACAATATACAAAAACGTGGTGAATGTTTTTTTTTATTATTATTGTACCGTTTAAAGTAATTTTCAGAGGCTATTTTTAGCTTGGTCAATTAGCTCAAAAAAGGCATATCTGACATTTTTCTTTCAAATGGTCAATGTATATAAATTTCTTTGTATCTCTTTAGGTTGCCATCCTTGTTATTGCCATGATTGCCTGCGCTTTCGCCCAGGTGGCTCCTCACTACAGCTACGGTTACAACACCTACACCCCAGGTGCCCGTGTCGCTCACTACGCCTCTGGATACGCTGCTCCCCAATACTACGGATCTGCCTACTATGGAGGAGCCTATCCTTATAGAGTTTACTAAACGGCAACCCCTAATCGGAATCAGTAAGTAACGTAAATACCCTTTGAATTCACGACAGGTTACACGTAAGATGTTACTCCACGATGACTTAAACAAGTGATTCTCAACCAATCTGCCGCAGCACTTTAGTGTGCTGCCAAATTTTAGAAATGTATATTTTTGCGATTTTTATTTTACACTTGATATTTTCGATGAGTAAGGAAACATTTTTGCCCCTTACATTTGGTACCAAGGGAACACCAAATGTAGGGAGGAAAATAAAATTTATAAACATGCTTTCACTAAATATGTATACATTCAGAAGGAACACACAACTGACAAATTAAGAAACTAACTTCATTTTATACTTATGTATTACATAAAGGTATTTACAACATTACTTTCCTAGATTCAGTATCTTCGAATAAATAGATGACTTCATCGTAGCTCAAGTTGTTTGGGATTTCTTTTTTAGTGGAAAGCATAGGCATGTTCCCTGATCGTTCTTGCATCAACAAAGAACGTATACATGATTTTATCATTTGCAACTTGTTGAAAAATCGTTCACATGGCTCTGTCGTTACAAGCAGGCATAGAACGGTTCTCAATGCAGTTACTAAATTTGGATAAATATTCTCTACTTGATAGTACTACTTGAATTCCTTCTAAAATTTGTTATAGACTTTCTAAGTTTTAGGATTCTTAAAATCTATTCTGACGTACCTAAATGTAAATTTCCCCACCTAGTTTTTCAATAATTCTGATTTTTTTTTTTTGTCTTTTAAACATAACCTTTGACAAAAATGCGGGCCGTAGGGTTGGGAGCTGCCTTTCGGTACCAGTGTTCGAGGGTTCAGATTCCACTGTTAGCATGGATATTTGTAGCTGTTCGGAATCAGCTTTAAGCAGTAGGACCAAGTCTCATTAGATCTCGCTTAACGAAGACGTCGACCGTAGCTTTTCCCTACCAACCAACAAGAATTCGGAGTTTGGGAAATTATTTTTCAACTTTTCGTTATCCCTAAACGGGATGAAATGCTTTTGTTCGGATCCCGTTTTCATCATAGACTACCTATGGTAAATGTTGAGGTATGCCCCTATGACTAGTGGACCAAAATGTTTTCTTTACCATGCATTACTACTGACCCTCTATGTATATATGTATAAAAGGCCCAAAATAAATAATTTTAGGAATTCTTTTTTTCAAAACTATATAATGAATATAGTACAAAGTATACTTTAAATGTATATATCTCATTACTTCGTGTCAAATAAGATTTGCAGTAGCTCAGTCGGCAAAGACATCGATATCATAAATGGAGGGTTGTGAGTGTTAAAGGTCCGCTTTTATTAATGAGGTAAGGGGAACGTAAGCTAGATTCTTGGTCGCAATGCCCTCCAAATTCAAAAGATACCTCTGTATATGGCAAGCAAAGTATGGTCTTCTGCTTGGTGCTTTCTTCTATATTAGGAGAACCCAGCGAGGAAAAGCTACATGTCCACCCTGGGTGGTGCTAAACGAATAACCGCAACCGTGTTTGGCATAAAGATATATGCCTCTATTGCCAACTGTATTGCACAAAAACCTTGTTATCAAATGCCAAATTTTAGCAATTTTTTTTTTTACTTTACTCATCATTTCAGAAATCAATATTTTAAATTTAACTTAAATTTTTTCCTGATGTCTAAATACAGTATTTAACTTATTAGAATTGAGATTCTGTCAATGAAAACCATATCTTCCTTTTCAGGCTTACTCTGCGTACCTGTGAGATGACGACGAGGTGTCTAGAGTGGAGGTGACTTGCTGAAGTGCTTCTTCTACTGGACATCTGTTCTTCCGTTATTCCAAAAAAAGATCAATGTCTTTGATCACACTTCTCTTCAGTTCTCAATAAAGTTCTGTTTTTCTTTCATTAATATGTTGTTGAATCTTTCATTTCCTCCAAACTCACATGATTAACCCTCGTGTTGGAAAACGTAGATAGTAGCTCTCCAATCCAAACAAACAAAAAAACCTAACAGACCCAACCGGAAAAAAGCTCAGGCAATTAATTCATTTAATGTGCTGTGCTTGGAGAAGCTTCAGCTAATAACTATTTTGCATGAGACCTCAAACTAAGATTACTCATTATCAAAAGCTTTTTATAGGTACAAATTCTACTTTGAGAAGTAGAAGGGTGATATTTGCAAATTGAGATCCTTTAAACTTATATAGATGTTTAAACTTAATGTTGACACCTATTTTATAATAACTAGCTCAGAGAACAAGACTGTTTTTCTTTCATTAATATGGTATCAACTTTTTTATTTACTCCAATCTCACACATCTGAAGGAAAAATTATCTCATTATTATTGCTTTTTATTTGATAAGATTGAAGAGACTTGAAGTAATAATTATTTTAAGAGTTCTCAAATCAAGAAATATTATTAAAAAAAATTAAGTTGCAAATTTTGTCTCTAGCAGTAAAAAATAGAATATTCGTAAACTGTAAGCCTTTAAACTAATAAAGGCATTTAAACTCTATGAATGTTGAATTTCCTACACGAAATAACTAGTATTGAAGAACTTGTACAAATTAATTTTGATCATAAATGAGATAGAATTTTTTCCTCGTTGTCATTTTAAATGGAATTTATGTATAAAAAGTTTCTTAGAAAGGATTTGAAAAAAGAATATGAAGACAAAAATTGAAATCTCTAATACCGACTTTTTAATCTTTTAAAATATTTAACTACATTTCTTTACAAAGTCTAAATTAACTGCTCATAATTTACCTTATATCTAACTATTTTATTATAATTAATATTTTTAATACGTTTAATTATTATTATTATTATTATTATTGCTTTTTAAAGGTACAAATGCAAAAGTAGAAGTGAAATATTCGCAAATTGAGATCCTTTAAACTAATATAGGCATTTAAACTTAATGAAGATATCCATGTATAAAATAACTATCTCGGAAATCATGATTTTCTTTCTCTAATACATTATCAACACTTTTATTTCCTCCAAACTCTCACACCTTAAAGAAAAACTATGTCCTGTTTGCAGTATTTCATTTAATGAGCTTGGAAATTCATGGAGTAATAATTATTTTTAAAAGGTCTCAAATCAAGAAGAAACATTATTTAAAACTTTTTAAAGCCACAAATTTTATCCTTATCAGTAAAACTGAAATATTCATAAATTGTGAACTTTGAATTTATTTTTTTAATTTTTTAATTTTTAACGACATTTTTATAATGAGAATACATATGCTGTTACATGAAACATAATTATTCCTCTCCTAAAAAACGGGATAAGTAAAACATTTTTATTTTATATAATAATTAAAACTTATGTATTAACGTCCTGTATAAAAAAAAAATTACGGGGAATTATGGAAGAGTTGAAGGTTCTATATGAAATCTAACTGGCATCTGAGAAGCGGCGTAATTCCATTTACGGTGTTAAATCATTAACAAATGTATCAGCCCATTAACAATGGGGAGTTTTCACTTGATCTAATTCTATTTCATAATACCACTTTTACCATTTGGTAAAGATATATTTTTGATGCAATTTGTCATCCTAAACTATACTGGAAGACCAAATTTATTGCAGAAAATATTTAGTTCTAAGAGTGTAAGGCTTATAAAATCCAACAGGATAGGGGAGGAGCTAAGTTCTGCAACACGAAGCGTTTGGAATTCATTGACTTTGAAACGAAAGATCTCTTATCCTTTGTTAAAACAGAAACTATTATCCTCTGTATTCCAGGAAATATCTATCACTTTCATTGGCTTGGGTTCGTATCATCATTGTGTAATGAACAATGGTGTTTTCCCACAAATTCAGCAGTTCCTTTGCCACTTACGTAATTACGTAATTTAAGTACGCCATCCCCTATATAATAATAGCCTAAGTTATTTGTACGTCTGTCCTCGATTTTATGAAGCGGTTGGACCTGGAATGGATAGAGGCATCCATAGTTAGCAAAATTCAAAGAGAGTAATGTTCATCTTCTCCTAAACTATTGATCCGATTCTAAAATAAATTAGTATAAATATGCTTCATATCACAACGAAAAATACTGCCTTCTTTAAAACGTTCGAAATCCACCCCTTCACCTCTTTTCGAGCTTTTAATGCCATTATTTCAACTCCTATTTTCCCCGGTTAAGAGCAAGCAATTAAATTTATCAATTTATCCCATAATAAATAGGTAAAAATAAATTTTTCTAGCATTATGACGTCATTCCTTTAACCATCTCATTAAATCATTTCTTATATTAAATTATTTAAATTATGCCTTATTTTCATACGTTTTATCATTGAACTTAGATATTACGTAAATAATTTTCTTTTATATTTGGCTTAAATAATAGATTAAGTACATATGTGATAATTTTAAATTGAATCATCGATTATTTTTTGTTGCAAGATAATTCTCAGCCAAAAAACAAACCATTTTTTTACCTGCCTCATAGCGTACTTTACAATTTTGGAAAATTAAAAATTTTACTGATCTCGTCATATGACGGGCTATATGCTAGTTTATGAATGTTGATATTCCTACACGAAATAACTAGTGTGAAGAACCTGTATAAACTAATTTTGATTATGAGTGAGATAGAATTTTTTTTTCGTTGTCATTTTAAATGGTACTTATGTATAATAAGTTTCTTACAAAGGATTTTAAAAAAGAATATGACGGAAAAAACTGAAATCTCTAATACCGACTTTTTAATCTTTTAAAATGCATTTCTTTACAAAGTCTAAAATAACTGCTCATAATTTTCCTTACATTTAACTATTTTATTACATTTAATATTTTTAATGCATTTAATTATTATTATTATTATTATTATTGCTTTTTAAAGATTCAAATACAAAATCTTTAAACTGATAATATATGCATTTAAACTTAATGAAGACACCCATACATAAAATAACTACCTCGGAAATCAGGGCCGAACGATGGCCGAATGGTTAGGGTGCTGGCCTTCGGAGCCGGAGTTCGTGGGTTCGAGTCCCACTATGGCATGGATGTTCGTAGCCGTTCGGAATCGGCTTTAAGCAGTAGGTCCCGGTCTCATTAGCCCTCGTGTTGCAAAAAGTAGACCGTAGCGCTCCAAACCAAACCAAACCTCGGAAATCAGGACTTTCTTTCACTAATACATTATTTACTCTCTTATTTCCTCCAAACTTGCACACCTTAAAAGAAAATTATGTCATGATTACTATATTTCATTTAATGAGCTTGGAGATTCATGGAATAATAATTATTTTTAAAAGGTCTCAAATAAAGAAGAAACATTATTTATAGCTTTTTAAAGCCACAAATTTTAGCCTTAGCAGTAAAACTGAAATATTCATAAACTGTGAAAGTTGAATTTATTGTTTAATTTTTAAATTTTTAACGACATTCTTATAATGAGAATGCATATGTTGTTACATGAAACATAATTATTCCTCTCCTAAAAAACGGGATAGGTAAAACATTTTTATCTCATATAATAATTAAAACTTATGTATTAACGTCCTGTATAAAAAAAGAATTACGGGGAATTACGAAAGAGTTGACCATTCTATATGAAATCTAACTGGCATCTGAAAAGCAGTGTAATTCAGTTTATGTTGTTAAATCAATAACAACTGTATCAGCCCAATAGCAAAGGGGAAATTTCACTTGATCTAATTCTATTTTATGATACGACTTTTCCCATTTCGTAAAAGTATGTTTTTCATGCAATTTGCCATCCTAAACTATACTGGAAGACCAAATTTATTGCAGAAAATATTTAGCTCTAACAGTGTAAGGCTTATAGAATACAACAGGATCGGGGAGGAGCTAAAGTTTTGCAACACAAATCGTTTGGAATTCATTAACTTTAAAATGAAAGATCTCTTATCCTTTGTTAAAACATTGGCTTGGTTTTCGTATCATCATAAGGCGATTTCACGCAGTAGAGCACATCTCAACTTATGACAATTCTGACTTAGTTTCAAACGGAAGGGCAGTTTATTACTAGTCTATTGGCTGTTGTAAACATGAAAATGAATGGGAAGGGCCTTATAGTAGTTCGTGACGTTGCGACAAATTGCTCTATTGTGTAATGAAAAATGGCGTTTTCCCATAAATTCAGCAGTTCCTTTGCCACTTATGCAATTGCCTACTAACACCATAAAAAATTTAATGTACTCTTAGCTGGTAGAAACTTTATATCTACAGAATTAGCTATGACATCTTCTAGTAACATGAACATTCTAAGATTTTAGAAGCGAAGAATATTTGTATAGAATTTTTCTCAAAAAATGTCTAATCGTAGTACAAAGAAGGAATGTGTACTATAATCCCAAATAATTTGCTTTTAACTCTGAATATGCTTGCCGAAGTACAAATGGGAAAAGAGCCCGGGACACCAGTCAAAAGGGACAACCCAAATTAACTGCCATTTTAAGTTAAAAATATGATGCGTATGTCTAAAATTCACTTTAAATTATCAACAATTTCTTCTTTTAGATTTTGGACTTATTCAGTATCATTAAAGAGCTTGTTCACAAGTGTAAGTGCTCGCAAAAAATGTAAAACACGCAGCTACTATTCTGTTTTAGGCAAGAAAATTCCTCGGGTAAGGACTTACAAAATTCTAATATATGCTTCCTCTTCATGGATTTTTGTAACTTTTTTTTATAATTTTACTTATTTCATAATTTTTAATTTTATTTTAAACTAATCTTATTTTACTAACTACATTGGTGAGTTAGTCAACTTTAAAGTCTTTGCGAGCCATAGTTTAAGCATCACTACATAGAACAATCACCCAGTAGCCCTCACCTGTGTACAGTAGAGTGAAGGGGCCCCCGGATGAATGGGTTTTCATTGGGTCCCCATTTCTGTAAGTCGGTCCCTGATGGCAGGCCAAATCTGTGGGTCTTCTGCTTGGTCCCTGCTTCAAAATTATGAGGACCTACTTGAGCGAAGTCGTTCCTTTCACCCTAATGGTGCTCGTTAAAACGAAAGGCCCACCCCTTGGCCTTAATGCGAGAGCCTTGCAGGCTCAATCGTGCTTGGTTTGTTCAAGTGGTATGAGAAACAACAACAAAATATATTTCTTATAAGCTTATAAACGGGAGTTTCATTAGTCTCTTGAACTAAATGGTAATTATAAAATATGGTACTGTAAAAGATATTGAATAGATTGTAACTAAAATAGGCTAGAGAACAGAAAAAAAAATATTGAATTATTTATTTCTTCTGGGTCTCTTGAGTTACTGCCTGTCCACATTCCAACTATGAATTTTGTAATCTTAGATCCATATCAAAATTTAAACGACACTTTTTCCGTATAAACTTATCAGTTTTTACATAATGTGAATATTTTGTACTTTTTAACTATTACAAAACCAGCCTTTGTTACTAAATTCAATTATCTATTACAAGAGAAGTACCTTGAAAGTTTTGCAGTCATTACATAAAATTAAATTGTTTTTCTTTTTAGTATCTTTTTCAGAAAAATTTCTAATTAAGAAACTCTTGTGAATTTTTTATACGCACAATCAAACGGATCATTCGTCTGGCCCTGGGAAGACTGAGAGTTCAAAACACTTGAGGTACTTCTATTTTTCAATCTCACACAGCTCAGTTTAAATCTTATCTCATCGTAGAGGTTTTGAATATCATAGTTAAACACAATACAAATATATATGACAGGATCGATTCTATGCTTAGAATAAAGAAAAAGAACTAAATTCACCATACTCTTTCTTATTTTTAAGTTTTTCTTCTTCTTCAATTTAAATTGACATTCTGGATTTTAACTTTGAACCTAACTGACAACAATGTGCATTCAAACTGTCTGTGTTCAATCCCGGCTGCTAAATTTTCTCGGCATTAGTTATTTATTAGAAATGTATAGTAGTCACATAATGTTGCCACATTTTGAAGAGATTATTTTGATCAAATGTGAGAAACGGTGAAGCATTTTGTACTAATGATTTATTTATTTTGAAACTGAGTTCTGAGAAAATTTTGTTACGATGTTCCAGTTCACTGACATCCAACCTTATGCTGATTCCTCTGAAAAAGTGTTTCAAAATGTAAAAACTTTAAATGTAATTGCTTTATATAACCCTAATGACAATTTGAGTTTACCAAATTTGTCCACAAATACGGGCTTTTTAAAGTGTAACTCAAATGGTAAGTTTTAAATTAACAATATTAATTTTCATTCAAATTTACGTGTAAACCAAACTATTCTTTCATTTTAAATAACGTGTAGCATGTACAAAGTTTTCATATTTTTTATAAAATTTGTCTTGTGACAGCATTGAAAATAAAAAGTTTAGATATGAAAGCTAAGTTTTTCAAGATTAAAAATAATTTTGTCTAGTAATTTCTAAATTTTGGATTATTGTTAACTATATTTACATTTCCTTTAAACGACTTCATAATTTTCAGGGATTATTTTATATCAAACGCACAAACATGTGTGTATTTTCCTCTTTTTTTGTGAACTGTATGATATGATAAAATATTTATATATGTATGTACAAATATAATTGAATTTTATATAAAATCGTATTTTTTTTTCCCAGAAAAATGTGCCAATCGGAAGAATATTTATGTATGCACTTTTTGTCAAGTTTTCTCTCCTCATTTTATGACAGTTGCTCATCACATTTCATCAAAGCATTTTGATTCGTTACCTGTAGGAACAACCCCTGAAAATTTTATCTCAAAATTACAGTCTTTAGAAGGTAATTTAGATATTAATATGCATGTTTAGAATTTAGATAAATGTTCAAGTAATTGAACATATTTTATCAGAAGTACTCGATTACTATTTTCTGTATCTATCTATCTATATATATACACACATATGTACACATACATACATATATATTTAAGATATCCGTCTACATTGAAAGCGTTATTTTTTTGCCAAAAATCATAAATTTTTTTTTATTTCTCTTTTGTAAAATTTCAACTTTTAGGCTTCTAAATCTGTTTTTGTTTTGTCTCTACGGCATTTAAAAAAAAGTTACAGAGGTTTAAACACCAGTGACAGCTGTCAAATCAAAACGGAAGTAGCGACTTCGAAACCAGAAGTTGTGAATTTAAAACATTTTAAAGATCATTTTTTGGACAAAACTTTTTAAATTTTCATGAAGATTAGTTTGAACATTTTTCTAGTATTTTTAATAATTAGCAACTTGGCAATTAGAAAGTTTTTAAGCAAGAAAGTGTGGGGAATTTTAAACATGTATTTTAATTTTTTAACAGTTAAAGTTACTTTCATAAACTTCAAATGCGTTTTTCTGAGAATAGTATTTTTAATAAAATGCCGAAATTTGAAATGTGATTTCTCAAAAAGTTCTTTTGTTGAAACATTTTGTTGAAAATTATGAATGCTTTTGATAATATTTACTAGTGAATGACCTAAAAGCTTTAAATTTGGTGACAAAAGCCGGAGCATAGATATTGAATCTGTACCAAAAATACAATGTGTATGATTTTGAAGGACCAAAATTTTTTACCAAATGTAAATTAAGCAAAGACTTTAGGTGATTCACTAGTCTAGTGTATAAGAAATGTGTTGCATCAAAAAATATTAAAATGAATTAATTTATTAAAAAATTAGACCTTTTGAAAAAACCTGATTTTTTACTAAATTTTTTCCATTTATTAGAAATTTTATAAAAACTTCTCCAGGAATAAATTTTTTAAGTACAATTCTCTATGATAATATAAAAAATAAATCTAAAAATGTGAAAGCATGAACTAGCTTCTACATTTAAAAAAAAAATAAAAAAAAAAAAAAATTGCCAAATGTAGACAGATACCTTAATGTTATAAAATTGTAAATGCTTTATTTTTATGTATATATACAGAATATTATAAATAAAATAAATGTAACCAACCTATTATATCAGATTGAAGAAAACTTATGTATGTAGTTTTGTATTTTTTTTTTTATTATTTTTATGAAAGCTATTTTAAGAAGAAAAAAAATTCTTTGAAATAAATATCTTAACAGACTTCATTTATTAAAATTTCCTTTGCCTCTAAATTAATAATGTAGAGTTTTGGTAATGTATCTTCTTTTGTAATACAATTGTTCTAAAGTTTACTTTTTCAGTTCTTCATTTTAATGTTTAATAACTGATTATAATTGTATAAACCAATAGGCAATTCTACTGTGAACACCTTAGAAAAGAAAAAAGGCAAAGTAGGACGGCCACCCAAAAGTCTGCAACCACAAAAGTAAATTAATTTTAACATTCTTATATGATTATTTTAATTAATTTTCTTTAAATCCTGATTTTATTAGTATTTGTTAGATATATTTATTTTGCTGATAGTGATATACAGTGAAACTTCTCTGAGCGGCCACCCTTCCAAATGGCCAATTTTTCATGGCACGGATTTTGCGACTCATAGACCTAATAGTATTATAAACTGTATCAGTGGCCACCCAACCCCCTTAAACGGCCACCAAATGGGATTGCCCCCTTTCTTTTTTCAGGAAATTCTACTCACTCCATGTTTTAATTTTGAGCAAAAAAACTCAAGTTCAGGTTTATGGTTGGATATAAGACAAAGGAATAACTTGAGAAGTCCATTCCCAGGTTCCCCCCAGTCTCTAGGGCCTTTGTTTAGAATTCCAATTGGTAAAATTAGAAGAAATGCACCTCTGTCAGCAAAAATGTCATTCCCGCCAGTTTCATTTTATTAGTTGATTAGTGATCTGAGTTGCAACGATGTCGAAATGTGTTTTTCTAAACCTCGAACAGAGCATTGAAGTTCTGTATAAATATGAGAATGGCAAATCGGCAAGAAAATTAGCTGAATTATTTAACTGTGGAAGAAAGGAAATCAACAAAGTCATTAAAGAAAAGAATTTGATTTTGAAGGAGTGCAAAGACTACAGAACAAACAGAAACAAATTATAGCCTTTTAAAAAAAAAAAATGTAAAGAAGCATGAAATAAAGTACTATTTTCTCTTTAGGTAAATTTTAAATTTCATTTACATAAGGAATATATGTCAGACTTGTTTATATTACGCATTATAGTAATTAACTTATAATAGTAAGTAAAACCCTTCAGAGCGGCCAACCCCTCTCAGCGTCCAAATATTCTCGGTATGGGGGGGGGCGCTCAGAGAAGTTTCACTGTATTGTATATTTTCATTTCATGAAAATTTAAATGAAATAATAAAATTTTACGGTGTCCTGTATTAAGTATGCCAATTTCTGAAACTTATCATTTGATTTTGTATAAGTTTATAGGTTATAAGATTTAACACTTTAGTCTTATAACTATAGTGTCATTGTAAATTATTATTATAATTTGAATTATATTTGTTGCATTAATGAGATGTCTTTTAAAATATTTTAATTATCTTATTTCTAGAGCTTGAGAATTATCACTCTTTTTATAACATAAATAACCATTAATGAAACTAATTAATGAAACAAATACATGATAATTTCTTGAGATTTCTCACATAAACTAAATGTGCAACAATTTTCATTAAAAAAATAAATTTATAAATTGTTATACATGTAAAAAATAGTTAATAAACAAAATTATTTGTTAAATATTAAGATAATATAAAATGCCTGTTGCAAAATTACAGTTTCTATTCTCTGCCTATTCTCTGTATAATGTTTTTTCATGCATAACAAAATTTGTTTTGTTTGAAGCAATATGATGGGATTTTGGACCTTATATATTGTTAGAATTTTGTCAGAGGTCAGTTTAACGTTGCTGTCCTGTATAGACACTTTAAATTTTAACAAAATCATTTATAATTTTAGCTATATTAAAGAATTACCTAGATAAGTTTGTTTCATCTGTAAAGTTTATGGAAATTTCTTATTAGTAATTTCTTAGATAATGTTTCCTGTTCTTTACTGTAAGAGGGTTTTTCTCCCTCTTCATAGGGTTACTGTTTTATTAATTCTCATGTAGCATTTCAAATTTTAAAGGAATATTTATTATTTTTTATATAAAATTTTATGAACATTTGCGTTAACATTAATTTAATTTAATATAGCTAAATGTATCATACAATTTTTTATTTTGCAATTTTCAGTTTTTGTCATAAAGGAAAGTTTAAGTATTTATAGTTACTCAACTTATTTACTTTCTATAAAATTTTAATTATGTTGTTTTAAATGCTTAACAAAATATATGAACTGTAGTGTAGTTATACTATTTCTCTTTACCTTATATTTAATATAAATGCATGTCAGAGAGCTATTGTGAGTTTTCATAACATTTTTGTCTTTTAAAAGTTAAAATGACTTTAGTTAATTCAGTTAAACTTCAGTTAACTAAAGATTATTGTACTTTCTATAGTAATAGGATTGTATCCACAATACCTATAATTAATTATTTTGCCTTTAAGTGTTATTCCACCTGTGATAAAACAACCACTTAATAATCCTGTACCTGATAATAATGGTCTCTTCTGGTGTAAAAAATGCTTTCGGCATTTTAGAAAATCTCGTCAATTAACTCGTCATATTTGTCAAGATTCAGAAGAAGAGGTATAACATTTATACATTATTCTTTATCAAATAAGTTAATATATAAACTGAAATGCTTTTGAGTTATTTTCTTTTACTGTTTATAAAGATAATATTTAACCATTTCTAATGCCAGTACAGTTTTCTATTCATTTCTGTCAACTTTTCAGTAAACTTCTAGTTAGTTCCAACTTTCAACATTAAAAACTAAAGCCTATTTTGAAAGCATTTTAATTTTATGATAGCAAAGTTTATTTAAGGGAAAATAGCATGATTAAGGATGAAAATGAATTCCAAATAAAATAAAAAGTTTCTAGAATGCTTCTTTTACAAGTTCGTAACTTAATATACAACTAAAAAAAAAATGTAATTTGCATGCTCATAAAATAAATTTTCAGATATGTGTTTCAGGAACTAAATTTTTATATCAAATTGTATTTTGTAAACTAAATTTTAAGGTATTGTGTTTTAGAAATTAAATTTGTTTATCAAATCAAAATAAAGTATGTGGTTTTCTGCAAAATAAATTTTAAAATATCAAATATTTTTTACATTAAAAAAAATTGGAAACTATTAAGAAATTGAAATTTTGAAAAATAAGGTTTCATTATGCTATAAAATGAAGTATATTGCTTCTGTTAGTATAATTTGAATTTAGAAAAAAAAAAAAAATGTTAACTAACGTATAAAAAATATTTACTTGTTTTTATTTGATATAAAAAAAAGTTGTTTCTAACTTACATATTTCAAAAGTTATTTTGTGGATAAGTAAACTTTGATGGTTTATATATTTTATGTTTTTTCTTTAAATGTATTAATTTGCAACACAAAACTAAACAGTTTATACAAAGTCACCCCCATATTAATGATGTAGAGAAGATTTTATTTTAAACAAAGCAGAGCCTTTTATTTGGAAGTAAATCAGAACTCAGCAGTTTTAATGAAAACTTTTTATCTTAAAAGGTACTACGTCCTCTTAAGATAATTAATAAAAAAAAAATCCAGCTTATTGATTACATATTGTTATGTATTACCCATTAAATCAGTTTTTACATACAAAATTTTTAAATTAAAACAAATGTGGAAACCTCTGTAGTACTGTGTAGAGCATCTTTTTTTTTAACAAAAATTTCAATTTGTAAATTAAATTTTGAATTTGAGGAAATGTATAATTGGCATTCTGTTTAGAAATAGAAAAAACTTGAAATTAATTTTGTTACTGATGACTGTGGATATTAATTTCACAGATAATAAAATTTGCATATTAGAAAATTTAAACTTAAATTTTTTTCCTTGAGTTTCAACCGCTGGTTTTAAAAACATGTAAATAATTTGTAATTCATAAAATGATCATGAAATTGATCCTAGAGCTATAAAGATCCTGATACTATAAAGTGTCTTACAGCTTAGTAATCCCTTTATTTCTCCTTTGAAAATGTTTATTCTTTTAGAGATAGAACCTTTAATTTATTTAAATTTTTGTATTTTTTCATAAAAATTTCATATTGTGTGTTGATAGTTTTCTTCTAGTGAATCATCAGTTGAATTGGAAGATAATGTAGAATTTAAAACATATATGGATGTTGATCCTGTTCCTTGGAAAAGAAGAAAAAAAATTCATAAGCTGAATGAAAATTCTTGTGATTCAGCAAGTTCTGCTGTTATAACAATTGAAAGTATGAATGAATGTTTTGAAATCTATTTTTTTATATTCTGTTTTCTCAGTGTTGATTTTATCAGAATTTTAATATAAAATGTTTTTTATTTTGGTCAAATTTTTGAGTTTTGATTGTGAGTTATTTTTATCACAATATGTAATTAAAATATTTAGAATATTTATATTTCATTATTATTTCACTGTTTTTGATTCCTCCTAATTTGTGATAAATTAATTGAAATAACATTTATTTCTCAATGTAATCTCCTTATTTAGCTATAAAATTAATAAGGCATACAATCCTTGCAGGAACACAAACATAATGTTTATTTTGCAGTGACAAAAACTGGTAAAAACCGACAAAAATGGCAAAAATCAAAATGTGCATTAATAAATTTAGTGATACAGGTTATATGAAAAAGAATCATAACAACAAATAAAATAAAATGTTATCTTAGTAAAAATAAACAAATGAATAAACAAAAAATATATTCATATTTTTTTATTTTATTTTTGCACTACTCTTATCTCTCTCTACTAAAAGATTTTCATGCACCTGCATTTCCATTCATCATCCAAGAACTAGTTCAAATAAAAACCCACCTGTTCTATCCTAAGTTAAGCAAGTATTTATCCTCCCTCAAGTGTAATTTCTTGTATTATATAAAAAAAAATTAAATAAGAATTTTAAAACTCCACTTATTAAAGTATAATTTATTAATATATATTTACTTATCACTATCGCTTATATTTTGCATTTCTGAAATATTGCATTATGTTAATTGATTAGATTGATATTTTAAAACTGGAAGTGTTTGTTTATAACTTCTATACATTTTGTAATATTGTTAATTTGTTGCAACATAAAAATCAGACTAACAATTTGATTTTTTTTTTCAATTAAAGATTTTTTTTAATGATGAAATTTATGATTTTGCAGAAATTAAAATGAGAATATGTGATCATCCTAATGTGTTCTAATACTAGTCTGTGACTGTTAATTTAAGATAGGTAAAAGAACATAAATGCCCATTAATGTGTCAAAAATCTGTTTTTGCCATTTTTGCTGGCAAAAAACTTATTTTTGCTGGGGTGGTTTTTACCATGGTTTCTTCCACATGTGGCAAAAACTTGTCAACTCTGTCCTATTATACATATTATAATTTTTCTGTTACTTTCCCACTGCTGTTTGGTACTGGAGTTTGTGGGTTCTAATTCCATTGCTGACATGGATGTTTGAGAAGCCGTTCAGAATCAAGTTTCAGCAGTAGATCCTAGTGTCAGCTTGTGTAGTAAAGCAGTAGACTTTAGTGTTCCAAACTCTCTCTCTCTCTCTTTTTTTTTTCCAATGCAGTTGGTAATACAGACTTTATGCCAAACATGGCTGTGAAGCTGTTACTCATTTAGCACCCTCCCAGGGAGCATTTATAAATTAAGGAATGCTATGGACATGAGTAAAATTGTCCCCGCTGGGTACTTGTAATTCAGAAGCAGAAATCAGGCAGAACACCCTCAGGTTTGGTCTGCCACCTCCAGAGATATCTTTTAATCTTGAAGGACATTGTGACCACAAACTGATTAAAAGTCCCAGCCACCATTAATAAATACAGTGAATCTTTAGCCTGGTGAAGCCTCGAACTCACAACCCTCAATATGAGATTGATACCTTTGCTGATTGAATCACCATGGCTCATGCTCCAAACCAACCAGTTACATTTATTTCTATAAGTAAATGCTTATTACATCAATTGTAAAATGCAGCTAAATTATGATTGTGTATTGAAAAGTGTTAACTTATCTAATGAGCTAAGTGGCATTTTAAAATAGATTTGTAAAGAAATTTCTTTTTTTAATTATTTGAGCTTGTTTCTATTACTTGATATTTCTAACTAATAAGTCACTGTTACCAGATGGAAAAAGAGGATGTATAGTTAGAATAATCTTTTGCAAGACATTTTCAAAATGGAAACAAATGAACAAACATCAATATCTGTGTCCTTAAAGACTTTTTTCTATCCAGATTTTGCAAATTTGTACTTATTTACAGATGGTTCCATGTTAGTTGATGGTATTAGGGCAAGTGCTGGTTCTTTTGCAAGCTTTTCTGTCTCATATTGTAAGGTATAGGAGAAAAAGTTTACTAGGTATAAATGGAATTTTTTTATAAGTTCCTTTGGAGTTAATTGCATTGGATGCTGTCTCTTTCCCCATCTCTTGAAGTTTGGGGGTTTGAATTCTCTTGCTGACATGAATCTTCAAAATCAGCTTTAAGCAGTAGGTCCTGGTCTTATTATTCCCCACTTAGCAATAAAGTAGACCATAACACTGCAAACTAGCCAGTCAACCAACCCCCTCATTTGTCTGTCTCTTCTCTCTCTTTCTATTATATATAATATGTGTGTGTGTGTCCCTATCTATTTTTTCTTATTTTAAAATAATTTAATATACCCAAAGTTTTAAATAAAAATGCTCAATTAGTGATGTTTTGTAGTAAATTTACAAGTTTTATTTTATCCCCTGCTTCATACATTGAAATGTAAAATACAAGTGTTGTAAGATAAGTTTAGAATGCTAAAAAAAGTTTAAAATTTTGTCATGTATTTACAAAAAGGTTTTACAAATTTTTGTTTTGAGGATTATTTAGTTTAAATTTTTTAAAGCAAGTATTTTGTGTATCATTGGTTTCTTTTAAAATAAAAATTTTGAATTGGAACATGGAATACAAAAACTTTACAAGAGTGAAGCATTGAAAAAAAATCTGGTGAAGATTTTGAAGAGTATGCCAAACCAAAGGTAACTGGAGAAGACCACCAATTAGGTGGTTGGACTCTGTTAAAATTAATCTAAAAATCTTACATAGGAAGACTGGTTGGGCCATTGCCTCTAATAGGAACAGATGGTGGAGACTGATTCAGACTGCCTAAGCCTATAATGGGCTATACTGCCATAAAAAAAAAGAAAATTTTTTGTGATAATATAAATGTAGTATTGTAATTTTTAAGTTTAAAATAAAGTTTGAATATCTTATTGTTTCCAGTAATAATTTAGTTGAAAAATGTATGTTTATACAGGATTTTTTTCTTTTTTTACCAGGTTCTGTATCTGATGCAAATAATGAAATTACTGAAAGTAAAGTAATTCCCAACTGGAGAAATGATCCATCTTATGTACCACTGTTTGATAATGAAAACGAAAAAGCAGCATTTGAAAAGCATCTTAAATCGATTGATTACAGCTGTGTTGATCATTTGTTCCGAGTTGAAGAAAAGAGATGCAGAAGTAAAAGCAAAAGTCCCTGTGTGTATATACAAAGTGTTGTTTATACTTGTAACTATTGTAAAAAAGTAAGAAATTCTTTCTATCTATTCTAAATTCTTCTTTCTATTTGAATGAAAGATATTTTAAATAAAAATCTTAAATACACTGGGTCATAAGTCACATTTGCATATATATCCGGAAAAGTATAAATTGTAAAATTTGTACATTTCTGTATTACATATATGAAATGATAGGTTCAAATTCTGCTGGACCATAACTAGAAGTGAAGAAGGCTTGATGGACTTGAGCCCCCCTCCCCCTACACAAAATTCAGTGTTTAGTATATTGCTCTTAACAATAAAATAGAAATACATTTTCAAATATAATTATTTTTAATCTTCATACTTAATAAAAAGTAAAATTTCAAATAATTTTTTTTAAATTTGTATCTACTTTTTAATTTTAATATTTTTGTTCCAAATTGTTTTATTCATTTAGTGATACATTACAAAAGATTGTGTGTGGACTTTTAGATTTGTTTAATATTAAATTTTTTATATTTATTTATTTATTTATTTTTTGTAAATTTGTATTTTTAGTTAAAAAAAAATATCTTGAGTGGTGGACTCAGTGTAAACATCCCCCAAATACTAAATCATGAAATATTTATTTCCAATCTTTTAATTACTATATAAATTTCAATATCAGAAGTTACTTTATTGTTAGAATTTCATATTTACTATTTTAATTCTAAAATATGTTATAAATTATTTTTGTTGATTTTTTTTCATTCTTATTATGAAATTAATAATAATTTCTTTTATATCTGGCAAAATTTGATAATTCTGATACTGTACTTTACATGGTATAATTTACCTTGTTTATAGAGAGATGAGTATAAGTTGTTAAATTTTTCTCTCTATTCAAGAGAAAATAAACTAGTAATTTTACTCTGCTTTTAAGCTAAAATTATCATCGAATTCAATGTTCTCCTGCTGTTAAGAAATGAAAACTTACTACATCTTATTGAAATTACTCTTCTTGGAGCTATTCTTTCTTATTTTCTTTACATGCTTGGTTTTTCAACTAATTTATATTTGTTGCATTGTTATTATTCATTATGTGTCTAACCTTATAACTATGTGGTACATATTATTTGTCTCTTAAATTTATATTTTATTAATTAGTCTAGATACAGTTGTAAAAATGTTTAAATAACTCAACACTAATGATATATTCTTATGAATAGTTAAAACTTCAAAAAGATGTGTACAGTAGCCATGAGTTATTAATATTAAATACATTTTAATTTAAAATTTTATGTTTCTTTTTCACACATATACTCATGAATATATATATATAAAGTACGCCGAATGATGGCCGATTGGTTAGGGTGCTGGCCTTTGGTACCAGACTTCATGGGTTGAATCCTACTGTAGCATGGATGTTTGTAGCTGTTTGGAATCGGCTTTAAGTTGTAAGCCCCGGTCTCATTATCCCTTGTGTTGCAAAAAGTAGACAATAGCACTCCAAATTAAAACCAGATATATAAAGTACTTATGTAATACATATATGTGTGATACGGTTATTAGAAATGTCCTCTATTTTTCCACATGTATTCCAGTATCAGTAGTCCTAACCATATTATATTTCAGAACTTGACTTCTGATCAAATTGATTTGAAAGTAAACTTGCAGCTTGCATTATTTCAGAATAACAGAAAATGAAAGGTTGTAGTTGTACAAAAATTAACTTTTATTTCTTAATGTATATATATATGTAGTAAATATATATATATATATATATATATATATATATATATATATATATATATATATATATATATATATATCTGCATATATACAAAATAATAAAAATATGTACAATAGAACCTTAATTATTCAAGCTAATTGGGACTGCTAGTATCTTCGATATAAAAAATCTTGGTTAATAGAAACTGATGTTTTTGTGAAATTTTTTTAATCTATATGTATTAAGTTAAATATAGAAAAATGCATTATAAAAAATAACACTCATCTTAAGGAAATATTTTATTACTTAAATTTAATATACATTAATTAATGTGGGTGCCTAGTTTATCCACATGGTCACTAGATACAAAGTATTGTTCAATGTTGACTTCTTAGGGTATTTTTCTGGGAAGTTAATTGCTTTTAAGGACAAAAGAGACTGTAGCACAGACTATGAACTAAAAACTGTGGTCTTTTTACATGGCTCATTATAAAAAAAAAATACAGTTTTCATTATTTTGGACTTTTAATCTAATCATTTTAATTTCTCTATATGTACATAATTTTTTCTTAGAGCTATTCTTTAATTGATGTAAATGATTTATGGGATTATCTTAATATTTAATTAACACTCTATATTATATAAGTATTATATATTAGATATTCAGTAAACAAATCAGCCTAGTTAAAAAAAACTTGGTTAATTGAAGCTTGGTTAATTGAGGTTCTACTGTATATCATTTTTATCTTAATAGGGTTTTTGCTGCTAAAATTTATATTTCAAGCAAATTATATTGAGAATAATTAAAAATTTATTTGATAAGTAGTTTAAAACATAATGAGTAGGAATTTTTTAGTTCAAAATTTAATAGTCTTAAAACCCAAAAGTAAGAAATTAAAATTTTATATTTTGTATAGCTATTGACTAGCATATAAACTTGTCTTTAAATGTTATTCCAATTTATTCTTTCTAGGTTTTGAAATCTTTATCTCTCATTCGTCTTCATTGTCTCATTCATACTGATCTGAAACCATTTACCTGCCCTAAATGTGCATACAGATCTAATTCTAAAGGTAGCTTATATATGCATATGAGGACACACACTGGGAATGTATTTTGCTGTTCCTTCTGTGATTTCAAATGTAACAAAAGATCCCATTTATTAGATCATGAGGTATTATTTTGTTGTTAACCATTTTTATATTAATACAGTTTCTAATCATTTTTTGCTTTAATATTACAGAGATGGAAAATGGTCATTAAATTCAGTATTTTTAACATTGGTCATTATTTTCAGAATGCATAATAAATCATTACTTTCAAAATTTGATGAATTTTTTTCTTTCTTTTTCTTTTTTTTCCTTGGTGTGTTTTACTTAAAAAAATTTTAATTTTGCTTTATTATAAGAAAAACTAAGGATTTTTTTAAGGTGTGTATATGTGGGAGAGATATGCAATTTTCTTGTGGGCATGCAAATTTTTGTGGTTTAGTTTGTAGACATGTATGCAGATGGATGTTTTCTTTATTTTGCTATTTACTAAATTTTTACTATTTATAATTAAGTTGCCACTTAACCTATCTATAATAATGTACAAGGCTTATTGCTACATGCAAATGCAATTTTTTTATACAATTTCAATATGATTTTCCCATTTAAATGTTTATATATATATATATATATATATATATATATATATATATATATATATATTGTGTTTCTATCTGAGTGTGTGTATTTAAGAGAGGAAGTTATTTGAAATGTCCTCCATCCTTACAATTGTATTCCAGTATCATTAGACCTAACCACATCACATCTCAGCACTTGATTTATGATCAATTCCAAAGTAAACATACAACTTGCATTATTACAGAATAACAAAAAATAAAAGGTTTTAGTTGTATGAAAATTAACTTTTATTTGTCAATTACTATATTAAAGTTGGTCAGTACTTTTAAAATTCTGTCAGTGTTTTTCCAATTTTCACCCAGAAAATTAATATTTTCAAGCTTTTGAATAGCTTTTATCCCTGCATTATTATGTGTATAAAATTATATAACCAATATTAAATTTATTTAATTATAAAATTTTGTGCATATCTGTAAAATGTATCTATTTTTGGTTTGTATGTGATTGAGGAGAATATATTTATGGTCTTGTGATCAGTATGTAGGACTAATATCCAAGGGTGTGAGATCCAGTTTGCACTATACGAGATAGCAGATGCACTAAACATCTCTCTGCCTACACTTAAATAACTTGTAGAATAAATATGTGGGTGTCGATTTTTTCAGTCCTGATTTCATACCTCTATCCCACCTACCAATTTCACTGCAAGAGGACATTCTTTTTCTAACTGGATCCATATGGCCATTGTTCAGTAGGTGCATGAATGTGCTCTAGCTGGGAAAGTGGTATGCAATTAGGAGCAAAAATCCCTCTTGGAGATGATCAATATTGAGGTAGTTTTCCAGCAGGACACATCAGAAATACTGTAAACCCAATAATGCTAGCCAGTCCAATGCGGAGAGTCAATATTTTTCTATTCATGACTGATTTGAATTGAGTACTCATTTACAACATAATGCAATTTATAATTATTTATGAATTGTCAGTGTGGCATATAAAGTGTCTTTTTTAACTGAATTATTTTTTATGCCTGTTTTACAAATTTCATAAGTAAAAACTAAGTAAATATTAATTTTTATAGTTATTGATTGAGATGTTGTGATAGCATGGGTGCCCCAAAGTAGCCTCTTACTCTGACCCCTTCTAAGCATTAGCCTTTGTATTTATTCAGATTTAAACGTAAAATGATAAACTTTAATGATAGAGAAAATTATTTTTATATAAGTTATATCTGAAATACAAGCTTATGATTATATAAATAATTTTATCATGAACTTTAATTTTTTTGTCATTTTTTTCCCTCTACAATGTCAGTGCATTTTTTTCTTGCAGGTACATTATATGTACTTACTTATTCTGAAGTGAAAATTTTAAAAATACATTATTATAGTTATTGTTCATTAATAAATAATGGAACTGTTGAAAATTCTAAATATACGTAAATAAATATAATAATATTTAAAAAATCAAATTTTATTATATTTACTGTATTCAGTGTGACATTTATATGGATTATAAATTTCATAAATTCCACTGCAAGCTGCAAATTTTTATTAGCCAGATGCAATTTGCCCAGATATGCATAATGGGATATGTAAACATCTTTTCAATTTTAGTTTTATTCTAGCAGTGTACTGATTGTGTTTAAAAATTGATATATCTATATATATGTAGTTAAAAATTAATATAATTTTTATTACTTTTTAGGCAACTCACTCTACTGTCTCTCAAATTTGTAAATTATGTAAAAATTCATACAAAACTCTAAGGTCTTTAATTGCTCATATTCGCAAATATCATAACTATGCTGGTGGTAAAAGATACATCAAATCCCTTACTTCCAAGCAAAAAAGGGAATTTAAATGTGATATATGCAATAAAAAATTCAAAACTGAAAGTACTTTAGAGAATCATAATCATGCATGCCATGAAAATGTGTTAGTTTCTGCTAGCATCCCTGAAGTAAAAAGCCAGTCTGATCAAGATTCTGAAAATGTAGAAGATATGCAAGTAGGCATTCCAAATGGTATAGTTCAGTCCACTACAGATCTTCAGTGTGATGATGTACAATCTAAAGATTCTTTGGCAGCAATTGTGTTGAATAATTTCTTTCAGCAGGAGCAGTCTCAAGCAATTATATATGAGAGTGTGTTCAATGAAACAAGTGACAATATTTTACCACCATCAAATAACACATTATTAGAATGTTTCCAGACAAAACCTGTGTCTAATGGGCTTGGAAATGACACTGCTATTTTAGAAGAATGTCAGAAAACTCTAAATCTTGATATATTAAATGAATGTTTACAAAATAGAAATTTTTCAAATGAGTGTGAAAATTTCAGTCTTATACCAAATATATCTGCTGAACATTCTTTGCAAAATAATAATTCTGAAGCTAACTCTGGTGCAACTAGTCATTTAAATGACATTTCTGAGGATAAAGGGGAAGAACCTAAATCTGTAGAAATTAAACTCTTTGAAAAGTGCCAAAGAGCACCAGCATATGTGTGTTGTGTTTGTTCATCTATTTATATTTGTCCTTCTACCTTGAAAGCACATCTGAAAGAGCATGTAAATAATACCAGCAGTTCTTTAATTGATCAAGCTGAAGTACAGTATGAACCTGCCAAAATATCAGAAACCACAAATGAACTGGATGTCTGCCAGATTTTGCAAGGTAATAGAAAAAAATTTTTTAATAAATTTCATTAATGAATTTTGTGTGAAATTATAAAATATTTTTAACCTGATATGCAATTTATAAGCATATATCAGACATGTTATCTACTCCGGAGTTGCTCTGGAGAAATGAAAAAATTTGATTACTCCGGAAACTTCTCAGATTGCTCCGGAAAATAACAAAACTTTTGAACAGCTAAAAGATTACAATTCAGCAATTAAGTCAGGGTTGGCTTCATTTGCTCAACCCGAAAAAACCCGGGTGGGTTTTTTCAAAATTGGGTTCTCAAAGTCTTTATTTAAAATTCCACATATTTAACTAATAATAAATATATTGAATTAAATCTATAATATATATTATATATTTCCTCTTTGACAATGATCCTGGATTTTGTTTAACTTGAGGGGGTATAAACTGCTAGAAAAAACAAAAACTTTTCAGGGAAAAATAGTTATCTGTATAACAAATACAATAAAATATAAATTAAACAAAGTTAATAAGAATGTATGATAAAAAAAAAAAAGAATATTGAAGTATTACATGTGATAAAATTGAAAAATGGACAAGAAAAATTGGGGAAAAAATATGTATAACAACTGCAAATAAATAAACATGGGGATAATATATATAATTAATTCTGCTACTTATCATATGTAACTTACAAATTAACTAAAAAAATATCTTCTAAATGCTTTAATAACACAATACTGTTAATAAATATAGAGCAATAATTTAATACATTTTATTGAAAAGAAAAAACTTCAAATGCAACTATTTCAAAGCCAACTTTTAGTATAAAATAATCGCCATTCAAAACTAGTTTTTTGATGTTAGAAAAATTTTATAATATGGAAAAAATTTATTTTAAGATTTCAAAATTTCCTTTAATTTAGACAAAAATTTCTTCTGCATAATTTAAAATTGATTTTTAAATTTTTAATTTTAAAAAGTTATTAACATTTTAAATTTATTTTAATCATACAATTAATTATATATCCTGTCCTCTTACATAACAAAAAAAAAACCTGAATAGTTTTCAAATCCCAAAAAAGCATCTAAAACCCATTAAAGTATAGTAAAAACCCACTGAGTTGGGTTTTTCTGAAAAACCCTGGGTTTTTGCCAACCCTGAATTAAGTACAAAGTTTTTCAAAAAATAATGCTGAATATTATACTTTTCACACAGTAATGCTGCATTTTTAGTACTGTGCGAAAAACCAAACTGAATTTAGGTCAAATTTGATTAGACAAAATTTAGAACCCCTGATGATAGAAAAATGGAAGTATTCCAATCAGCGTCAATGTTACTATAAGAAACACTGGTCTGAAAAAGCTAGAAAGTTAAGTTGTTAAAGCTAAAAAAGCTACTCATACATTTTTAAATGCATAAATTTTAATTTATCTTTTACAATTTACTGTTGCATAAATATTTTAAATTTAATTTTAATTTAGAAACCAATAAGATATGTACTTATGTATAATCTGTAATTAGCATGTTAAAATTTCAAACCACGCTGTTGCTCCGACCACAAGTGTCTGTATGTTGGCATGTCGGATATATTACACTAATCCCTAAATTTTATTTGTGGTTGTTTAAAATCCGAAATATGTGTGCCTTGCTCATATATAACTTCAGATCTTAAAGAATTTAAGTTTAGAAAAATTTAATGAAATTCTAATATTTAAATAGATAATCTTGAAATGTCATTAAAAGTTATGATTATTTTTAAAGGTTTCTAAAAATTATTAGAATTTAGATTGCATTAAACTAGATTTTAAATGTGTATCAAATTTATATTTTGGCTACAACATTTAAAGTATTAACACATTGTTGACCACCAATTTTACTGAAAATTTATCTTATGTCACCGGCTATTATTTCACAGTTACCACAATTTGATTCATAATCACTAGGACAATCAGATAAAGCATCCGCATATAATTCATTGAAAGATTCTTCATTACGTTCTGTCATCATTTTTTTTTTTTTAATTTTTTTTTTTATTATTAAATATTTTTTACAACAAAAGATTTGGTAGGTCTTATGAGCGAGAGACACAGCTTGTGTTATACCGACCAACAATTGCACTGTATGGTCGCCAACAGAGAAAATAACAGCGATGCGAAAAAAACGCATCATGAGTTTACTCGTGGCTGGTTAGCAACGTTTAGCCATAAAAACGCGAGTTAACTCATGACCTGTCAGCAATATGTTAATTTATTTCATTATTTATCTTTAGAATGTAATATAATGTGTATTCATACTTTCATACAAATTAATTATATTTAAGAAAACCCAAATAACAGTCTCAGCTAATGAAAATTATTAATGGGTTTTTAATCTTAAGTGTATTTCTGGAACTTTGAACTTTATAACTCATGTCTACTGCATTTCAAAGAGAATAAAGAAAGTAGCATGTCGGTTATAATTCATCCAAATATTTTTAAATTAAATGCTTATTAATAATATTTTTATTTGTTCAGTATGAGAACTCATAACAAAACATTCTCTTTTGTTTTAGCATTTGTTTTGATGGAATCAAAATATGTAGTTTTGTGTTTTCTACTATTAAGCTTTTAATGTCCTTTATGTGTAGGGTATCTGAATTACCTCATGTTTTTATTATCATATTTCTAGTACAACCTGTGTTCTTGTTGGGAATATCTGGAAAAAGTCAGAACAGGGAAAAATTTGTTGCATATAATGATTATTTACAATTTATTCTCCATAATAGTTCTGTAACTTTTTCTCTCTGTAAAACAAGTTAAACTTTATTTAATGATTTACATGAAAAAAGTAATGAAACGAAAGGTGTATTAAAAGTGTCAATTTATTGTTCTAATTCATTTTTTATGTCATATTATCAATAGTATTTTCAACAAGGAAAGACATCACAAGAATATCATTTAAATTATTGTAATTTATATTATTTTTTAACTTTGGATAGTTTGAAATTTTTTATTTCTTCTTTAAAGTTAAAAAGCAATTCTTTGCTACTCTAAAACATGCATGCATGTGTGTGTGAGTGAGAGATTTTTTAAGAAATTTTCCTCCAAAATGCCAGAAAATGGACTTACAATTTAGTAAGTAGACAATCCCTCTTTAGTATCGAATCTTTTTCCATTAATATTTTTCTACCACTATGCAAAACTTTTTTTTAAAAAGTAAAATATCAGTCTGTGAAGGTTTTAATTTTTTTACTTTAATATTTTAATTGTTATTCAGTCCAACAGAATGTATAAATTATCAAATGAAGAGATCAAAAATGGCCAGTAAAGTCAGTATATGAAGGAACATTAGCCTTTTGCATATGATTGTATTGTATTTGAATATTTTAACTTTGCTTTATTATTCTGAAATTATTTTAAAATAAGAACTGGATTTCAAGCAACTGAAAAGCTAATGAATTTTTTTTAAATGTATCTGGGATGGAACATATATGCAATTTTCTTTTAGATATTCATATTTTTGGGGTTTGGTTTTTTGAAGTATTTTTGCTGATTGAATATTTTTGTTTTGTTTCTATTTATTAAATAATGGCTATTTATTAGTAAGTTGCTGTATAATATTTTTACTCTCCTATAATGATACACAAGGCTTATCATTACATGCATGTGTAGTTTTTGTATAATTTTCCTACATATATTTAATATACATTGTGTCTTTTAGAAATTTGTAAGTATTTTTCCAATTTTGGTCAGTAAAATCAGTATTTTCAAAACTCTGACTAGCTATCATCTCTGCTAATACATCTTTTTGCTTTTAAATGAATTAATATAATTAAGAGAATTGTTCTTATGTATTCTTTTTTATTCCCTGTAATCTAGATTCCAGTGAATCTTGCTCTTATGATGAAGAGTTGGAGAAGCTATACACATCTTCCTTAGATATGATGTATTATTTACCAGAAGTGAGCGTTGTTTTAGAGAATGATCCAGCATTACTTGATTCTATGCTGGATGACATATCTAACTTTCCTATCAGTGTTAGTTCTCCAAATGATTTGAACATTAAGGAAGATGAGGATGAAAATATATTAAAATGCTTTCATGGGGTATGAAATTTTATTATTTTTATAACTTTTCTTTGTTTTTTATGAGTTGAATCTTATTTAGAATAAATTCAACAGTTTGAAAATATTATTTTGTAATATTTTAGGGGCTAATTTTATGCTCTTAGTACCATACATAATTTTTTTTTTTTTAAGTTATGCTTAGTGAAGAGATTCAAGTTAAGGTTACTGTATTTTGCTATGAAAATTTTAAATTGACAATGTAGCAGGTACAATTACTTTCATCTTCTTTTATGATAGGTGGCGCTAAGAGAGCCATCTAGTTTGTTTTTCTAAAGTGCTAGTCACCTTTCTCAATGTTTGTGTTCTATATGTTGTTTTTGTACTGTGTTGTGGAACATATTATTTATTAGACTAATTATTAGTTTATTTTTAGGAACCATTTTTATTTCATTCGCTATGTTCCACAACACAGTACAAAAACAACAACATATACAACACACATATTGAGAGAGATGACTAGTACTTTAAAAAAACAAACTAGATGGCTCTCTTAGCACCACCTATCATAAAAGGTGAAAGGAGTAATTGTACCTGCTATAACGTGAGATTTATCTGATACAGGAAGTTTAAGCAAAAAGGACTAGTTTGGTTTGGAGTGCAGTGTTCAAATTTTTGCAACACAAGAGTTAATGAAACTAGGACCTACTGCTTAAGGGGACAAGAAACCTACAAAAGGATAAATTTTGACTAAAATTATGAAAGAAATTTAAATTAAGTTAGAAATAAGCTTTATTATCAAAAGTTGGTTTTCAAATAGCATGAGTATTTTACTGCACTGATACTTTTTTTTCATATACCCTTATTTTAAACTTTTCAAACTAACATTTTCCAGTTAAACTGTTTTTGTATCAAATAAGTATTTTTTAAAAGTTTCAGATGCCTTTTTTTTTTGTGCATTTCTTATTCAAAATTTAAGAGATTCCCTACTTTTTGTTATACTGGGTACACTGTTGGTTACAGGAGATTTAATACCTTAAAACAGCAAAATTACTTGCTAAATCATTGTATAATTTTAAATATTTGTCTTATATAAATAGTAAATAACATGCGAAAATCGATACCCAGTTTTGTTACTATATAAATTATTAAAAAAATAAAAGCACTTTGTAGTATGGTATGCATTAGGAACATTTTCAAGGAATGCTGTTGGACAACAAAATGCTTATCAAATACTCCATATTTTAATAAAAAAAAAATTTTCTAATAAATTTTTGTCTGATATATTTCACATAACATTATGTATTCTCATTACAACAATATTGTTAAAATTGAAAATTTTAAAATTGAAAACCTTATCCTCTTAAATCTGATATTGCATGATGTATGTGACAGTAATAGTCCAATAATTATTAATATTTTTAGGTCAGTTATTACATGCACAGTGTTTATTATAGGGTGCATTAGCTTCCCAAAATAAGATGATTTCATGTAGTAGGGCACATCTCAAATTATGACAATTCTGGCTTTAGTTTCAAACTCAAAGGCAGTTTATTGTTTCTTTATTGGCTGTTGTAAACATGAAAATGAATGAGAAGGGCATTATAGTAGTTTGTGACATTGAGACAAATTGCTCTATTGTTAGTTTGGCTTTCTGTGTGTCCACATATTTCAGCTTTTTCCGTTTAAATGTTTTTATATATAATTAAATGAAATCTATGAGCTAGTTATATGCAATGTATCTTAAGATGCTAAATAATGCTTTGTAATTCGTAAATTATATGTCATGTAAATTTATCCATTGGCTTTTTAATTTTTCAGCTATGAATGTACCCAAGAATATGAAAAATGCATGAAGTATATTAACCTGGATAATCATACAAGTAATGCATGCAATATAATTTTTGCAAAGATTGTTAAAGTAATATTTGACAGCTCTTTAAATAGGAAGGTTCCCCCCCCCTATAATTTTGTATATTTGTGTATCATTTTTTCATTCTCAGAATTATCTTTGAAACATAAATGAAAAATATTAAAGCTGATAAAATTTTGTATTATTTTACTATATATCTTTTCTTCTGCAATTAAGTTCTTAATAATAATTTTTTGAGCTTCTCAGTATTGATTGTTATCTCTGCCAGGAATTTTTTTTTTAACTCTTTGCCTGTTCTGTACCTTACATATGTTATACACATCTAATACTTTATATGCTGGCACATGTGATACACAATAAAACAAAATATATTAAAGTGTGTATATAAAATACAGTTTATTATATATCACATGTGATATACAAGCATATAAACCATTAGATGTGTAGATCATATGTGATGTACAAGACAAGCAAAGGATTAAAAATGAATAAAGGAAATTTGCCCTTTTTTTGTGATAAATATACGTTTACTAATTTTTTACATATGTATGAATAGCTATAGTACTGCTGTTTATTTTGAAACTTTTTGTTAATTTTCAAATAATATTGACTTGTTATAATTATTGTTAAGTTTTAATAGTGAGTTATAAATTAAACATTTACTATTACTATCTTTTAATAAATTTTGAAATTGTTGGAAATTAATATAAATATTTATCAAATTATTCTACTGAAAGATTCTGTTTAACGAGTGTTATAAATTTTTCAAACTTTCAAATACTGCTTTGAAGAAACGCAGTTATATCAGAATGTTATTAAACCCACCTAATTAAAATAGGATGGATAGTAGGTATGACCATAATTATATAATTAATTGTAATAATCTGGGGAGTGTTCTGTAAAACCCTCATGCTATTAACCAAAAAAAGGGTGTATAATAAGAATTATAAAGAAAATTATATAAAAAGCATTTTATATAATTTATGACTTGTTTTGGGTTTGATTTTTGTAAACCAGCCTTTCTTCAGGTTGTTTAGTATCAGATATATTAGATTCCTCTTTCTCCAGGCTAACCTATGGGAAACAAATATACGCCAGTTTCCATTTTACCAATACAAATTACATAATTTTTAACAATACCATTATATATTATACCATTATATATTACACCATATTATATTATAGTTTACAGTTTCTCCATCAACACAAAAAATTATTTATTTCATTTAGTTGCAAAGTACAAATGTATTAGGAGAGCTATTTCATTTTTATTACTAATTAAAATAATTAAATAAATTAATCAAAAATCCGTGGAATAATATTGTAAATTTACTGTAATAATTTTTTTTTTTTTTTCAAATATAAATGTCGAGAATTCAACCGCATGAGACAAATTGGCTACTTCTGGGGTCAAGTACAGAAGTCTAAGAATTATCAGAGGTCTTCATTCTGGGTTCTGCTGAACCATAGGATTCCCTGAAACTTTGTGAGGGATTTTGTATGAAATCACTATTTGCTTACTCAAAGCATTTAAATTTTAATTTTTATAAAAAGTTTAAATTCTTAAAAGCAGTTTGCTTAAAAATAAATTTAAAAAGTATTTTATGGATGAAATATAATTTTAAATTTTATAAAAGTCATGTGCTTCAAATACATTAATTGAGACACATTACATTAGTCTCCATTCTTTTGGTCTCTCCCTGCTTGTTTTCGAAGATACCTGTACATCTGTATTATCATGGATAAAGCTGAGCCTTTGGGTTGCAGCTTATATCCCATACTGTGAAACATCTAATGTCATTTGTTTCACCTTTTGTTTGTAAAAAAAATCTTTCTCTTAGTATACTGTGACAAAAACAGAATGCAGAAACAGATTGGATGCTGAAGGTGACATTTGGTTTCAGATTTCAACAATTATACCAGACATGACATAAAAATACTTTGCTATGAAAAACAATCAGAACCAAGTCATTAAATGAATTTTCCTTTTATTAATTTGTAATAATTTAAAATATTGTTGTTTTTCTTTATTATTATAGAATATATTTTAGAAAGCAAAAATCCCATTAGCTACCTTACCATTCTATATCTTGTTAAGATATTTGTATTGGGATAAAATAAAGATGCAATAATAATTATGTAAATTTGAGTAGGTTAGATATTTGTTATCCTATAATTTTTTCTGCTCTGTGATCAATGGGTTTTTTTCAAGAAAACTAAGTTTACACACAATATTATATTATCGTTATATAAATCATGATTTTAATTACTGAATTCAAATTTGTATTGGGATAAAATAAAGATGCAATAATAATTATGTAATTTTGAATAGGTTAGATATTTGTTATCCTATAATTTTTTCTGCTCTGTGATCAATAGATTTTTTTTCAAGAAAACTAAGTTTACACACAATATTATATCATCGTTATATAAATCATGATTTTGATTACTGAATTCAAATTTGTATTGGGATAAAATAAAGATGCAATAATAATTATGTAATTTTGAATAGGTTAGATATTTGTTATCCTATAATTTTTTCTGCTCTGTGATCAATAGATTTTTTTTCAAGAAAACTAAGTTTACACACAATATTATATCATCGTTATATAAATCATGATTTTGATTACTGAATTCAAATTTGTATTGGGATAAAATAAAGATGCAATAATAATTATGTAAATTTGAGTAGGTTAGATATTTGTTATCCTATAATTTTTTCTGCTCTGTGATCAATAGGTTTTTTTTTTTCAAGAAAACTAAGTTTACACACAATATTATAGCATCGTTATATAAATCATGATTTTAATTACTGAATTCTACAAAAAAATAATCATTTAAATCAATAGTTTTTTCACACTTCCCACATTTTTTAAGCAAGATTTTTTATTGCATGTGTTACTCTTAGCATTAGAATGCACAGTAACTCATACTTTAGGAATTTCAAATGAAAATTAAAAGTTTAAATTTCCTTCATGTCGTAATGAAATTTCTGACCAAATTATATTGATTTCAAGACTTTCTTTTTTGAAACTGACATCAATAATGCTTTACCATAAATTTGTTTTTATGTATATTTAAATACTGATGCTTAAGTTTAAATTAAGAAAATTGATAAATAAAAATATCTGATTTTTTAAAGTTTATGAATCAAGTTTTTTTTACCAACTCCATGCACAGCAATGGAAAATTTACTACTCTATTGTTTGGTAAAATTTGTTCAAAAAATCTTTGAATGCAAACTGTTTAAAAGTAGAACAATTTTCCCTATAGGTTAGCATGGAGCTAGAGCAGTCTAATATGACCCACCCACTTTAATACAGAATTTTAAATCAATCATCATATATGTGTTTTCCTATGTCCTTGAAAATGTTATTTTCCATTCAATATTAAAGTACTGTTCATTTATATTTCTTAAATATCTAAGAACAGAAATTGCATTGTTAAAGAGGTGAAATATTTAGTAATTTACACACATTAATATCCCATGAACTTTTTACTTCTGATATATGTTTTTAACATTTAGTTTTTGTTTATTTAAATAGAACATTGTGAAACTATACTGACATACCTTGTGTAGAAGTAACATGCATTTTACTTGGCATAGAATCAAAAATTGTTGATATTCAGCCATGCTTAATCTCAGATTGTACATAAAAAATCAAAACAAATGAAAGCTATAAATTACTACTGCCAAACCATAAGAACAATTTTTTCTTTTCTTTCTAATTTTTCAGTACATCAGTGATTACTTAAAATAAATGTATTGTTATATATCTGAATGATTGTATCAGGGAAAAATTAGAGTATCACTATTAGAAAAATACTTAATATTACCTAGAATTTAATTTTTAAATATATGCTAATTATAGAAAGATATTCTTAACATTTTTAGACATGATTTGATTAACATAGGTTAATGGCATTGATATAACTTTGATACATGTGATGAATATTATCATGTAAATCTGTCATTTTTAAATACTTGAATTTCAAGTAGTATGTTTAGTACCAAGTTTTTTGCAAATTTAATTCAGTGTATAAAGTTGTATATATGTAATGTATATATTTGTGACTACTTAAATGTTAAAGATATTTTATAAATTTAGACAGGTAAGAAAACTTTTGAGTCACAAAAAAACTTGTTTAAAAAAAAATTGAGAGAAGGTGGAGTTTTATATGAAGACAACTAATCACTAAGATATTTCAAAGTAGTAACATTTATGTTGATTTTAAAATTAAAATAAATGTTAAAATAAGAATGAGTGCATTCTGTTTTGAGTAATTTTAACCAGGAAATTCCAATGAAGTTCTTATTCAGATGATTTACACATGTTTTAAAATATGAAACATTTTGAAGATAAATTTTGTAAAAGCTTTGTACATAATTCTAGATTTATGAACTCTATTTCTCTCTAATCGTTTATATTTTTTAAAACATCTATACTTGTCCCAGTTTCATATGTAATTGTTTTGTAAAGAAAAGTATTAGTGGATTTATATTCTGTCTAACACTTTTATGTGTAAATACATTAATTTTTCAAAGTTTTGTTTCATGAAAGAACTATTTCGTTGCCTATTTCAAACATAATTTCATCTTATTGTTTTGTTATAAATAAAAGATCTTTTGTAGAAACGAGTTATAGTTAATTGTTTCCTTTATCTTTTAGTTTCTCAGAAATTTATAAAGTATGTAAAAAACTTGCTTTCATTCAAGGAAAATATTTGTGTAAGTTATTAACTTTTTGATCATATAGCTGCTTTTTAAGGTATGAGATATATACAATAGAATCTTGATCTATTTGTCATGCATTGATCATTTGGTCCTCAATGTATTCCCAAAGAATCAATGTTTAATTTTTATTAAATTCTCGAATTTCCTGCATCTACTGTTGAAACATAGAGCTATAGTACCTCAGTTGGCAAAGGCATTGATTTCATAACCAGATGGTTGTGAGTTCGAGGCTTGAGCTGGCCATGTTCATTAATGGCAGCTCTGGTACATAAAATAGATTTATGGTTGCAATGTCCTCCAAGTTCAAAAGCCACTGCTGGAGGCGGCTGGCCAAGTCTAGGAGTCTTCAACTTTGTTCCTGCATCAAACTATGTGGATTCAGTGGGAGCAATGTTACTTGCACCCAAAGCATTATTTAATCTACATTAACTCCTGTGGTGGTGCTACATAAATAAAATCTTAACAGGCATGTTAGACATAAAATATTTGTCTGTATTATCAGTTGCATTAAAAACGAAAAGACTTGTAATATTTCAGTCTTGTCACTGTACCTTCTTGGAAGTATTGTTTGTGTAATTTAGAACTGGGAAAAAGTATTTTAAGGTCTGAGGCAAAAAGATTTCTAGTTTTCCTAGGCTTTAGACCACTATATTAGTAACTTAAACAACTAGTCAGGTCACAACAGTGGAGATGATGTTTACACAGACCTAAAGCAAGATCATGAGTGAAACAGGAGGAATATGAAAATTAATCTTAATCATTAGAGTTTTCTTGAAGTACACAAAGCATTGTAAAAATTAAAGTCATTCATGTATGCACACACTGACAATGACAGTGTGCTTGCAGAGTTATACCAACATGCAAGGCAACATGATGCTTATTCTTTGCAGTTAAGTGATCTACTTGTACAAAGCAGGTATCAATCACAAAACATTTTTTAAAGTGTTAAGTATTATTCTAAGTATAAGTTATACTTTATAAACTGTTTAATACTTCTAATTAGTGTTGTAAATAATTTATTCAGTGTAACAAATTTTATTGAATTTCTACATCCATTTCCTGCATACATCACTTTCCATTTCTGTCCCTTTGATAAATGATGCATTGAGGTTATACTGTATATATATATATATATATATATATATATATATATATATATATATATATATGTGTGTGTGTGTGTGTGTGTGTGTGTGTGTAATGACTTTCTGTTATCTTCAATGTAACTTGATATGTGTAGTGCATAGGCATAGTATATTTACATGAGGTTACATGAGCTTTACACATTTCATCTGTGACAAATGCTAATCATGCCAACTAACTGTTGACTTCTAGTAAATTCTATGAACTGACATTCTTACAATATTGTTCTTTATAGTTTTGGCAAGTTGTCAATACAGTCAGCAGTAGGTGCTACTATTTTGTATTTTTTTATTGTCTGGACTGTTAGGCTTTGGTCATGAAAGGATAAAAATGAATCCCACAGAATTTAACTACGCTTAACTTGTCCCAGGGGAACTTAAATTACAATTTTTTTAGTGTCAACTTCATCCTGCCTGAAAGCTATTTATGATCTTATAGTATCTAAAAAATTAAGTTAAAATACCTGCAGGTGTTAGAATGATAGAACTTGCTCTGGGCAAGTTCAATTATTGCAAATTTAGAATAAGGGGTTTAGTATAATATTTATTAATTATTCTTAGCTGCTGATATTTGAAGTTAGGGTTTATATTATTTATTCAGGGCAAGATCTGCACTGTTAGCCACCTCCATGCAAGGTAGTATTTGGCTGACCCTTTCAATGCATTTACTTAGTAGATATTCTATCAGCCACTTGCATGTATGTATGTACTGCATGCCTAGTCTCAGCCGTATATATATATATATATATATATATATATATATATATATATATATATATATATATATACATATATACATATATATACATATATATACATATATATACATATATATACATACAGAGCCTGTATAAATATATTTTACTCGTTTTATATATATATATAACCCCTAAAATTCTTCACTGATCATACATGAAAGTCCATATTTTTTTAATTGCCAGGGCTGGCTTGGCAACTGGGCTCTATTGCAGTCATATTGTAAAAGGCAACTTGCTCAGCCTAAGATCAGGGGAAAGTATTTAACATCTTTTATTTTCATCTTAAAGGCAGAGGATTGCTGGATACATCTTGCACAGATAAGAGAAAAATGTGTATGTGATGGTTTGGGAAAATGCTGTCCTGAGGAATACAAAATCACCTGGATAATTTCACATGAGAATGAAACTTAATTCAGTAGTTTTTTGGTGCCTTGTTAAAACATTCATTGTGAGACAATTGTATACAATTACATAAAGATTACAATAAAATGACAGCTGGGTTAGAAAAAGGAAAGAAAGGGCTACACATAGCATTTAAGGATTCAATTTTTAGTTTTGAAAAGCATGGAAGGAATACAATCTCAGTGATTCACATTTGTGATTTAATTTGGATAGCCTTGAAAATTAAGATTAAAAAAAAAAGTAGAGCAGAATTGCTAAAATTTTGAAAAACTTTAGGTTTGGTTTGGTTCATTACTGTCTCTCTTTTGGTTAATACAAGTACTATTGAGATAAGTACCTACTGCTGAAAGCCGATTTTGAATGGTTTCAAATATCCATGCCAGTAGCAGAACTAGAACCCATGAATTCTGGTACCAAAGAGCTGCATCCTACCATTCAACCACTGTCTGACTATCAAAGAACTTAAGGAATACTTTCTATATATTACAGTGAAACTTCTCCGACTGGCCACCCTTCTAAACAGCTATTTTTTCATAGCACAGATTTTTTTACTCATAAACCTAATGGTAAAATAACCTGTATCAGCAGCCACCCGACCCCGTCTAAACGGCCACCAAGTGGTATTGCCCTTTCATTTTTCCGGAAATTCTACTCACTCAATGCCTTAATTTTGAGTGAAAAAACTCACGGTTAGTTTTATAGTCGGATATAAGACCCAGGAATAATTTGTGAAGTTCATTCCTGCAGTCTCTCCCCCCCCATTCTTAGAAACATTAAATCTTATCTCTTTTGTATTCTCCCCACACCCTTCGGATAGGGAATCCCTATTGCACCACCTATAGAAACTGAGGGTGGAACTGGACAATCAGGCATTGCAAGTATCCTAGGGCCTTTGTTTGGAATTCCAATAGATACAGTATAGGAAGAATTGCACCTCTGTCAGCAAAAATGTCATCCATGCCAGTTTCATTTCATTAGTTTGCCAGTGATCTGAGTTGCAACTATGCCGAAACAGGTTTTCATAAATCTCGAGCAGTGCATGAAGTTCTGCTTTGAATATGGAAATGGCAAATCAACAAGAAAGTTAGTTGAATTATCTAACTGCAAAAGAATGCAAATCATCAAAGTCACTAAAATTTTTTTTTTAATTTTGAAGGAATACAGACTTTAATTTGCTGCTTTTAAAGTAAAAAATGAACTTAAAAAAATTATTGTTATAGAGAAGAGTAAAAACTTAAAACACAATTTGTAGCCTTTTTTACAAAAATGTAAGAGAGCATGAAATAAAATACTATTTTCTCTTTAGATAAGTTTTCAATTTCATTTTAAATAAGGAATATATGTCAGACTTGTTTATATTACGAATTATAGCAATTACCTTATAATAAAACCCTTCAGAGTGACCAAATATTCCTGGAATGGTGGGGTGGCCGCTCAGAGAGGTTTTACTGTACATATATATATTTGTGTGTAGGTTATATGAGAGAGTGAAAAAGACAGTTTATGTGTGAAAGAACTCACTTTAAAGAATTTCTCATATTTGAACAAAATGTTTAATGACAGGTTTAATATGTCCAATGTTTTATACAATAAAGTGGCTTTCAAACTATACTTATTCTAAAATAATTTTTAGATGACAATGTTACAAAAAAATGAATATCAGTACATATAAACAAAACACACAGCTCAGCTTTCATTAATATATCTCATAAATAAGTAACATTAAAATGTAATAAAACTGAGTATTTTAAATAATATTTTCACTTACACCTTTTTTTGACCTATTTTTAACCTCTTTAAAATGTTTCATTTATTCTCTAAACAAATTTCATCACATTTTATATCTTTTAAAATTTCAAACATTTAACTTGTAATATTCCATTATTGTGACTCTATACTGAAGTTAGTGATACACAAAAATGTATCAAATATATATCTTATGCTTATATATACATTCCACCAAGATGAATTTATGACTTTAGTATGGCTGACTAAAATATTACATCCACTAAACATACATTCTAGCATGACATTAAATAATATATTACTGCAATCATATACAATATATAAATAAAATAAAAATTTTATACAGTTAAAATATTTATATATTCATTTAAACATGGCAGTGATGTTACTGTAACTTTTAAAGCATCACCCTCAACAAATAATAAATTATTTAAAATAAATTAACAAAACAAAGCAATTTTAATTTGTTGCACTGTCTACTTACAACAATACTTTTGACATCAAAGAACATAAATACTAAAAAAAGAAGCTAAATATTTTTCGATATATTGCATATTTTATCCTGTACAAAGATACAGATAGATAGGTTGCTGAAGTTAATTTACAATCTGAACTGTATATACATTTGTAAAACAGTGCCTAATTAAAAGCAAGGCAAACATTTTACATGTGATACTTATATTTTGCAATAAATCTGTGCGTTATGACATAAAAAATGACTTTTTTAATATAAAGTTTGGGTAGAAAGAACTGTTGATTGTACAGTGACCTAGCCAACAATTGCATAGTTTATTACATTTCCAGAATTCACAGATTCATGCGTAAATTTTCAGTGTAAGTGATGCAAAAAGATTTTAACTAAGCCATATTTAATTTTTAAGACTTCTTTGTGGACTAAATCAAAATTAAAATAGATTTTTATTTTTTAAGTAAATATATTTTTAAAAATTATTAAATATGCAATCAGTCACAATATAAATATTAACAGTGGTATATATACTCAAATTCAAAAATATAGTAGAATATCACTTCAAATTGCTTGGTTTAAAATTGTGTTACAATATTTTTAAGAAAATACTAATTGTTTGAAATTTATCAGCTTTGATCACTGTGGGGAGAAAAAGTAATATATATATACTATATTTAATTACATATTTTTGTATTAAATTATTTATTATTATATAAGTGTATATATTTTTTCAATCTTTAGTTTTTCAAGCTCTATGTTTTATGTATGAGGCTAAACTAGTTTCATTAATAAATGTTTTACTTTTAATTAAAGTTTAATTAATTAATTCTAAATAATAACCACAAAAGTAATTTGACCCATCTTACTGTATCCACAAAAGTTAAATCTGTTGATTCTTTTGAACTGTTTAATAGAGTTCAATAGATTTATCCTATTGCTATTATATAGAAAAAAAACCAAAGTTTTCGAGAATTTAAATTTTTTTTTCTTTTTTTTAGTATGCAATAGTTTAGGGATTATTTTATGACTGATCTGAAATTTTTTTAAAGTTAACAATATTTCAATTAGTACAGTACACTAAATATACTCAACAAAATCTACCAGGAAGAAAGAGTTTTTCCAGGTGTCCATTTCCTATTCAAAGAACTCTTGGAGATTAAGGTTTCCGGCTGGAAAATTAACATTTGCGATTGTTATTAGCTCCTGAGTGGTTTCGTTGCAAATTCCTTCGACGATTGGTTTTCACACTGGATTGGTAAAGATAGTTCTTGTTTTGCCGATTCAAATGAGACCGAGTCAGGTACTTTTTGCTTTCAAATTGAATGGCCTCTTGTGCAGGCTTGATTTCCTTTACTTGTCCCAAAGCAAGTGCTGTAAGAGAGTAAAAAAAAATTAAGTGATAAATTAAAATGTCAACTTTGAAAAGTACAGAAATGATTTTGCCTTCAGGATTAGGAGTGGCAATTCTTTATGCCTGATATCTCACTTGAGAGCTGTGTAGAGATTTCACTTTTATATATTTTTATCAGTTGAACTGCTGATAACATAATCTAATGGATTCATAAAAATACAGGGAAAAAAGAAATATAAATTGCTCATTATCTTTTAAAACATTATTAATTAAGGTTATTTTCTTGTATCCCCTAGAAAACATTGTTAACCTGTTAACCCTTTCATAGGCCACTTATATCTATTTTGAATTTCTTCTCTTTTTGTTTTACTACCAATTAAACAATAGACTTTAAGGAAATGTACTTTATTTTTCCAAATTTTATGTTTATGTTTAAATTCTAGGGGTGGTAAGCAGGGTTGGAAAAAAATTATGATTTATAATAAAAAAAAAAAAAAAAAAAAAAAAAATTATTTGATTTAAATCAGATTTTTTTTTATTTAAATTGGATTTCTTTGATTTTTTTTTCTGAATACTAATTTTAATTGTTCTTTTTATGTTTTTTGCTATATACATAGAATAGTTTGTTATAAGAAGTAACATCTTATCTAAGTATATTCTACACACTGATTACCGAAAATTAAATATATAAATTTTAATCTAAATATAAATTCCATTATTTTGTAATTGGATAATGTTAACTAAATAAGATATAAAGTTAAAGAGCAAATTAAATATTCATTTGATGCAAACTATTTATTTAAAAAAACAAATCACAATTATTTCAATATTTTTTAAGCACCGAATTATGGATTTGTTTCAATAAAAACACTAGCTTTGATGCTTTATCCATTTCTAATTAAGGCTAGAATGAAAAATACCGAAAGAAGAAAACTGTCCTTCCATTCCAGAAGATGAACCCACGGCAGTTGTTATTTGGTAGACAAACTGGATTTCAAGTTCTATACTCTTTTTACCTCCCACTGCATAAAATGAATTCCACCAGTCATAATCAATCATTGTATTACCCCTACTACATACTTTTTGATAACATCCCCTAAATTCTTGGAAAGCGCATGCTATCTTTTTACACTTATTTACTTTTTGGTATTACTGTGCTGACTGATTCCTAATTCTCCTGTCTTTGGAATATAGGTTTTAAAAGAAGTAAAAAAAATTGATTTAAATCAATGATTTTTTCATAAAAATCAACTGATTTAAATCATGCCAACCCTTGGGGTAAATATACTTCTTATGGAACAATTTATAATCAAAGGAAAAATTCAATTTACTGGCAATTTTTTTTTTTTTTTAATTGAAAACTGTTGTTAGAAGCCTGTTGTAATCCATAAAGGTATATCACATTCTGCACATGTATTACATATCCTCTTAAGTCTTTATATTACATTCCTTCAGTGTCTATAGTTAGAGACTAACTTTGGCATATTATTTCCTAAACTGGTTGAGTACACGCTAAAGAATTGCACATTTCTTTCCTTAGAAGTTTGCAGGACAACCTTTCCATTTTTTTAAAGTAATATCTATCTATTAACTGACAAACTAATGCTATACTACTAATGTAAGAAGGTCTATAACTGGGTTTTCACTTCATGCATGGGTATTTTGTAAATCATAAGGTGGGAAGTAATCTTCCCAAGGCCTACGAAAGGGTTAAATCAGGAATTAACTCTCGATAAACTTGTTTCTGTGAGAAGTTATTTATGTCCTTTAAAAATTTCCATCAGAAAAAAGGGCATCATATTCATTGAAGTTCTCTTCCTGGTGTGACAAAATATTTCGTCATACCCAGTTAACATGTTAAATAATCTTTTATCGACAAATAAGACATTCTGTAAATAGCTGATTAAAAAATATTGAGATACTATAGCACATGCTGAGCCTGATCTAGAAGATTGTGAACTGTAGCTACAAGTCTGATGGGGGTCCCCTCCCTTTCATAAAACATAATCAAATGCAAAAATGAATAGTGTAAAACTGACTGACTGACTTAATCTTAAAAACCGTGTTATACCATGCAACTAGTGTATTAATCAGTAGCTGTTGTGTACCCAAGGTGGTGGAGGAAAACACCTTTAGTCTAACAAAACCCTGCTTTTTTCAGTTTTTATCATCCCTCTACACAATATCCTTTTTAAAATATATCTCTAAAATATATAAAATAATTTTGCCCCTCCCCCTTGATCCAGGCTTAATGGTAAATCAGGCCCTGAGTGTACATGAACGTTAATATACTGGTGAATCATCAAATAGAAAAAATATCAAGCTGATTTTCAACACAGAATTATTCAACTTGTTTGTATTGTTTATAAAGAAGTTTTAGAGTTAAGTTCATGTTTTCTACTCTGCCTCTGGAGTATGTTTTACATAGTTTACAAGGCAGTTTAGTTAAATGTTTCAATATATATAAATAAAAGTAAATGTTTGTGTCTTTTACATAAATCCATATTGTTTATCATAGTCACCAAAATTTGGACACTATTTGGTATCACCAGACAGCCACTATTTATGTTAAAATCTCTTCCAATCATCTTGTTACATAATATGAAATCCTAACAGTTTGTCATACTGCTAGTCTACAACAAATAGTAGTAGATGAATTTATGGTAGCATTTTACCACTTGAAAAAAAAAAAAAAAATAGATGAGATGTTGTACCTTATAACGTATTTAAATGAAGATTACACCTTCTTATATTTAGGAAACATTAAAATGTATTTCTAAATGTGCTATTTTTAGAAACATTAATAAATTAGTTTAATAAAACAGTTTGCTTAGGTTTAAGTCATAATAGAATTTTTTTCTTAACAAAAGGCCTGCAATAAAATGAACTTAGTTTTTAAATTTAATGAGTACTTTGAATTCCATATAAAGTGATAAATGTGAAATCCAATAAACTGCTTGTGAATCCAGTATACTTGTTTTAGAAATATCTGTGAGAAAAAAATGACTCTCTCAAAGGTGCTTGTTATTTTAATTTATTTGTTTATTTTTTCATAACCTAGGCTGATAGACATTGTTTTAAAATTTCAATATATCAAATTATTTTTAAATTTTAATTTTGATAGCAGGTAAAGACACTAGCTTTCGGTACCCATCCATGTGTTTAAATCCAACTGTTGGCATGGATATTCATAGCTGTTTGGCTTTAACCAGGCTCTAGCGCTCCAGACCAAACCCAATATTAATTTTGATACAGGTTATAGGAAAAAATATCTTTCAAAACTATCCCATATTCTTTACAGCTTCATGCAGGCTGTTGCTTCAGATTGTGATTGACAAAAGTTAAAGCTATAGTATGAGTCAATCTTCTTTCATGTATTTATTTACATTAAACCAAGTGATTATTCATTTTTGTCATTGATTTTAAAACATTTCCTTTACTCGAGAAAGCCTAGTTATAGCTGGCTGAGTGTGCAGGAAGCTGCTTTTCAATATCTGAGTTTGTGGGCTCTAATTTCAATGGCTGTGGATGTTAATAGCCTTTTGGAATCAGCTTTAAGCTGCAGGTCCCTTTAGTTCTCTTGTAACAACAGTATATCCTAGTGCTCCAAACCTAACTGCAACTCATGGTGCTTACTTCTGTAGCTTACTATATAACATAAGCAGATTATATGATTTCCCGCAATGTGTAACTGAACTTAGTGAATTTAACTCTTCATATGTGATTTTAATCAAATTCATGTTGCAAAACTGGGAAACGAATAACTACATCTAAACGTACTGAAAAATAATGTTAAACATGTAGCAATCTACAGAAAAATTTGTTGTTTTATAGAACTCAAATTATATATGAAAAAAAATAATATAAAAAAAGCTAGCATACCAAAGAAGCAAAAGGAAATGCTCTTAAAAATAAATAAAAAACACAGTAAGAAAAACACTACAAAACTAAAACTGTACCAAACTGAACAAAAATCTCGTGCAAAGCTGTCTAGGATAACATTCTTGAAATTACCTGTATTTTTAGCTTCCCTTATTTTCAGCGCAGTATCCCTCAGTTTGAAGACACGTTTTAAATATTCTGGATGGTCATTTCTATCAGTCAAAGTTGATGAAGGCTTGAATGAAGCTTCTCTTTTTTCAATCTGAGCTTGAAGGACGGCTATGAGTGGAGCAAGTGTCGTTGAAGCAAATTCTATGGTGCCACTGTAACACTGTGCAACTGCCAATGAAAACTTAGATGGATAGTGCAAGGTCTGATTTGTGTCCCAAGTGTTAGGCAAAATCTGAAAGTCAGCAGCATGTTCATACAGTGGATTCTTAATACAACAGACATCGTGAAAACGTGCACAATATGGAGATGGCAACATTTTCATGGGTCCCACATTGGTAACATTACGCCTGTATTTAATTTGTACACATCGACTTCTTGTTCTAGAGGCATCGGACAGTGGAATTTTTCTTCTTCGTGGAATTAATGCCAATTCTAGGTACTTTTGAACTCTGTCTTCGGGAATTTCATCATCTGAATCCATTTGGTTTTCCTCCGAGTCGGAATTATCTTGAAATTCGTCATCGGAGCTATACCTGAAATCATCTGAATTTTCTTGGACCTCATTATCAGAGTTAACGGAGCTTTCTAATGTTTCATCATCGTCGGAGACATGTGGCCGTTCATCTTCGGTTAACATTGAAGTTAATTCTTTGATGATAGCCATATCGTCTTCCCTAAATTCCCTTTCGGGTTCGGGGAAAATAATATCAGTTTTCTCACTGTCTAGCATATCATCAGTAGACATTTCTAGTACACTAACGGAAGTATTCTGAGATTTGTCAAAAAGATTAAGATCGAGCTTTTCAACAGAGTTTTCTTGGATCTCAACTGAACTATTCTGGAACCGATCATCTGTAAATAACCAAGGGAATTCATTCAAGTTATACATATCATAGTCAGACTCACCTTGAATGTCAGAAATATTTAGGATTTTAGTATCAGAATTGTCTTGAATATCAACATAACAGCTATTTTGGATTTTGTTATAATTATCACAGATAGAGCTATCTCTCGCTTCTTCGTAAGTGAGTACTATTCCTGGCTGCTCTGTTATACCATTTTCACTCATTAACATTGGTACTGCAGCCAAGATGTCGTCTTCTTCGCTGTCAGAGTCCATATCTTCATCGTCAATGGCTTGGTCTGGAAATAAAAGAAAATATATAAAAAATATTCAAGTATGCGGTTGTCTTATTATCTTCGAATAAAATCGTACTTTGCTATCTATATAGGACAATTGTTTGCAAAACGTTCATTTTAAAGAGTAAAAATTTTTCTTTTATCTAAGCAGACACGGGAAAAATGACAGATTTTAACTAAAAATATAAAATTTCTGTTTTGCAAAAATCACGTTAGGTATAAGCTTCGTTATTCCGAAGACATTTTTCGGGTACTATGATTATGTTACTGAACTGAAATCAGTTTTTTGTCATAAACCCTTAATATAACCTTTTAAAAACAATATTTTTCACTTTGACAATTTTCGTACCAATTAGTAATTTTGCAATGTTCTAGAAGCATTAATTTTATGTATTTCTTATTTCAAATTTTGGAGATTCTTTATTAATGTGTCAGTCAGCTGGTTATACTTTTGAAAATCGCAAAGTATTTTCTCGAGGTACAGAGGATTCGGCACCGTAAAACGGCGAAAACAGGTGCTAATATATTGCATAATCTTAAACTTATACTGATAATATTTAAAGTAAGGGAAAATCTATACCCATTATATTAATTTTAAAGGAAAAATGAAAACATAAAAGCAATTGGTTTGCATGCTGTGGACTAGAACATTTTTAATGAATATTGTTGGAGACTCAATTTTTGTAATACAGGTCTCTGTTTTAGTCAAAATTTCTTTTCTAATAGATTTTTGTGTCTTATTTGTTTCATGGAACAACATTTTATATTCTCATTTTTAAAACATCGCTAAAAATTGAAATTAACATCACTTGTCTCCTTTGTAGGACTGTTTTATAGTGAAAAATCGAAATATAAGTGCTATAATTGCTTTTAATCATGTTAATGCTAATATTTACATTAATACAAATTTTGAACCATATTTCATATCTAGAATGAAGGGTTTGTTAAATCGAAGATTTATAGATAATAAATGTATTTTAGGGTTGTAAATTATTGAATATATTCCTACCCGGCATGTCGACCAGCAACCAGTCGCCTGCTGCTTCCCGTGTTTCATATCGCAGTGGAGTAGTCTCGGCATCGGGGGCTCCGAATAATCCCCCGAAAATGTAGCTGCTCAAGCGGCTCAACATCTCTGATTCTGGATGGACTTCAGGCAGTTGTCAATGAGGTAATCAATCACAGTAACAATCTGACGGCAGCACAGGATTTATCCTACATAAGAAAGTAAAAACGTTTAAGTATACAAGAAATCACCTCGAGACATCTCAAACAATGACCATATAACGTATAGGTAACATTATCTTACAAACTTGCAATAAGCTTTCGTTGATATGCATCTACGTTTCCAATGTAATGTAATGATCATGGTCATTTGCCGTAACCGAAAAGTAACTTACAACTTATAGTAACATTGGAAAACTTATATGAACATTTCAAACATCCCAGTGATATATTTATAACGTATATGACACATTGTGTACTGCATGGGTAGAATAAGCTAAATTTACTTAGATATTTGCGGTCATTTTATGATTTTCATCTGGAAGCGTGTTTATTTTCTATTAAAACCATTCAAGCGTTTTGTCTAGTCGATAAGTATAATAAATACAGATTTTAAAAAATTGTAAAATTATTTATAGGTCAAAATGGTATATAAATTTAAGGCTTTACAAATATGTTTGTAAGAAGTTCATTTAGGAAAAAGTATCATGGATGTGAACTAAAATTACTATTTACAATTTTGTTCGGAATTGCGTATGATTAAACAGTCATAAACAATAGCGAACTCTCTGAGAAAAATTTATTGCAAGCACTTTGTCATTGTTAAACCCAAACTAAAAGACAAGAGTTGTTTTCACAGGATTGTCATGGAGCATCTCCCTGTGCCGCTATGTTCTCCATGAACATAGCGGCATGGGGAGATGCTCTCATCAAAGGCATCAAAGGTGGTGATGCAACTGGACCATATGGGCCGAGCCCGTCAATCCAGAGGCTTCTGTCAGTAAGCACAAAAATGACAACGAGCGAAAAATAAACACATAAAAGAGCAAAGAGATAGAAGGGTGGATTCGTGAGTTCATAACACAAAACTAGAGAGTAGAGAGTTTAGGGATAGAAAAACATAAAATATTTTTGTGGCCAATGACATCCGTACGAAAAAAGCCAAAAAAGTAGAGAAATAGTGAACAAGATCGAAAAAAATTAAAAATTTTTGGAAAAAATAAAAATATATGTTTTAAAAATAAATCAGTTGTATTAAAAATCCAGAAAGGGCCTAAATAATAATTTTTAAACATAAAAATAATTTTTATTAATTTAGATTAGGTTTTATAAATTTTTGTTTATAGAATAATAATGATCAGTAACGATAAGGTTAAAAATTTTGAAAAAATAGAAATATATGTTTTAAAAATAATTAAATTGCACTAAAAATCCGAAAAGAGCCTAGATAATGATAAATTAACGTAAAAAACAATTTTTATTAATTTGGATAAAAAACAATTTTTATTAATTTGGAGGGGAGATGCTTCAAATAGTTGGATTATACTGGAGCACCTGGGTCCAAGACCGTATTTCCAATTGGATTCGGTGATACATTCAATGAGGGTGTGCATCAGTAACTGTGGTTCCATAATGTGCCAAATATATTTTAAGTTACAAAAAACATTACAATAAAATAAGAGAAAAAATTTAAGTCCCTTGATAGCAACTAACATCATAAGATGTGAAAATTTTTAATGATAGGAGGGGAGATGCTCCATCGCTAAACAGTGATAAGTATACAAATACGAAACAAATTTATTGGTAGATTGAACAGAGAAAACTAGCACTATTAGCACTAATAGTGTAAAACTAGAGCCGCGGTATCTCTGTCGGCAAAGGCAACGATCTTGTAACTGAGAGGTTGCGGGTTCGGAACCCGAGCCCGCAACCGAAGTAAAATAGGTTTGTGGTCACAATGTCCTCCAAGTTCTCAATTAATACCTCTAGGGGTGGCAGGCCAAGTCTATGGGTCTCCTGCTTCAAAATTACGAGGACCTACTATAGTGAAGTCGTTCTTTCACCTTAATGGTGCTCATTAAAACGAAAGCCACACTTCTTTAACCTTAATACGACAGACTGCAGGCTGAATCATGCTTTGGTTTATCCAAGTGTCATCAAAAATAACAATAACAACAGTGTAAAACTGAACAGCTAAATTTCAATTCTTAAAAATTATACGTGAGACAATGGTCAGATATATAGAGTGTTAGTGAAATCCAGTGAAAAGTTAGAAAGATGTTTGTAATTAATGTAATTTTTATTTATTAAAAACGGTAGGCTCCGGTATGAGCACTCTTGCAGTAAAACTTCGACCATAGGGCTTCCAAAAGTCAAAAATCATGAATAAAAATTATGAAAAATAGTATGCTTTATTAATATTTCTAATAGCTTAGCATTCTCGGAATAAGAATATCAATTAAACAAAAAAAAGCCCGATCTGCTAAATCACCGTGCAAAATTCGAAGGTAATAAATTCAACCATTAGGTAATTTTCATTTTTATTCTCAGTATAAGTTAAAATTATTGAGCAATTGAATGATGCATTCAATTAAGTAAAACCTTCAAAGACTTTAATGTTTTACTAGAAACAATAGTTTAAATTTATTAGATTCTATGAACGAATATCTGGATAAAACGGAGAGCTTTCAACAGTTTTTGATATAAATGTATAACTCTAAGCTAGAAAGCAAGACTGGTGCATGTGTTGTTTTTAACTTACCACTATTAAAACTAATTTAATATTTAAAAAATAATTCTAACCTAAGAGTTTTAAATGAGCCACAAAAATAAAAAGAATATAAAAACCCGGACGAATTAAGAAGTTTCAGAATGTAACTGAATAAATCCTAAAATAGCGAAGGAAAAAAAAGTATTTGTACCTATCCTTAACAGTGACATCAAGCACTGCGCAAAACAAAATTCAGCATCCTCATACAATCAGTGACATAGTTAACCTTTACTGAAACAGCAGTGACGTAATTTTCGCAGGCATCATAGTGGGAGACAAAAATGGAGATATGGTGGGATGAATAATTTACTGATGGATTCATAGGTTAATGCTACAACCATAGAGTCATTACTTTGTGACTACAACTTTTGTCTGTGTGCTGGTACTTTAAAGTTTACATCCGTTTTTCTTTAGTAAATAACAAATTAAGAATAAGAATAAAAAACATTGGAAAATTTAATCATAAAAAAGACGCTTAAATTGAATTTACAGGAATATAGTTATGCTGTTGGAATTTTAAATATATAAGGAGAATGATTAGAAATGTAAACATAAAAAGTGTTTTCTTTATGTAGCTAAAATTTTACTGTAACTTTACAAATTTCATATTCGTTTAATTATCAACGAATAAATCTAATTTTTCTCAATACTTAATTATAAATTTTAAACAATCAAATTGTACCAACACAAATTTAAATTTAAATTTTCCAAATAGTCAATTATATATATTTTTACACAATCAAATTGTATGAAACATGAAAATTTATTTAAAAAAAGTCTTTGCTAGAAGCACTAGAAGAGCAATGAAAAAAGAACTAGAGTCAAGGAGATTCTAGAAAAACATTCTTTTTTTTTTAAACAAATAATGCCAGCCTTAGTTTGCTGTGCGCGTGTTTTATTGATTTAATCTTGAAGACACAATGCAGGTACTCAATTCGAGAGCTTTGTGACTTTTATTAAAAAAGGAAAAATAATTTTAATATCACTTTTTATATATTAAAAAGCCCTTTTAAGACAACAGAGCCTAAGGAGACTGACATTTATGCACAATTTTTTTTTTTTTAAATTATAAAACAAATAAAAACTAGTAAGTATTTCGTTCTTGTAGTTTCCTACCAGTGAGTTTCTTTGAGTAAGTTCTTTATTCTTCAGAGTTTCTCGTACTGAAGAATAAGCTTCAAAACTGTTATCTTTTTTGCTTTTTTTATGGGGGAGGGGATGCACGGGTGCATGAGTGTGCGGCTGGCCTTTTATGCTCTTGGTAAAAGTGATAGTCAATTATACTAAAGTTGTCCACGGAAAAAGATGAAATTATCACATTACACGAATAAGCTCAAATTCTTTACTACACTTTCAAGGAATTATGCCGCTGTTTGGAGCGCTACGGTCTACATTTTGCAACACGAGAGCTAATGAGACCGGGACCTACTGATTAAAGCCGATTGCGAACTGCTGCGAACATCCATGACATAGTGGAATTCGAACCCACGAACTCCGGTACCGAAGGCCAGCACCCTAACCATTCGGCCATCGTTCGGCGTTATGCCACTGTCACAAACAAATCGAACTGTTTGTAATTGCCTTCTTTTGTTACTTACCAGGGCCTAATCAAGGCAAAGTTGGGCCCAGGACCTGTTAGTCTTTCACCCCCCCCCTATCCTCCTTTCTAGGCAAAAAAAAAAAATAAATAAAAAAAAATAAAAAATAAAATAATAATAATAATTTATAAAGAGGATACAAACGAATATTTTTTGGGGAAAGTTTATATTAATTTTTTATGTTTACATACCTTTGTAGTACAGTCGAATACCAAAAATCTGTATATCCTCAAGGATGTAAACTATAACACTTGCAATTAAGTTTTTATATAAAAAAATAAAATAAAATAGCATAGGTAAGATTAACAAATAATCCGCTATTCGTAGATTTTAAGACAAAATTAATAAGAGAAAAAATAATAAAATTCTTAAGCAAATAACAATTGTATCTAAGTTTCAGAAGTAAGTAATGAGTAAAAAAAGTGACTGGAGTGTGTTTTAGATAAAATTGCCAACATTTTAACTGTTTTTATTTAATTTCTGAATAAAGTTTCATGAAATATTACTTGAAGAATTAACAAAAAACATTTTCACATTTTATTAGTTAAATTATTTAAAATTTAATAATTAAGTAGCAAATTGTAGGGAGCCCAGGACCTAGTCCCAGTCGTCCCGTGCTTTAATCAGGTCCTGTTACTTACATGTACTAATTATTGCTAATATACTCATTACTATTGTTACATTTTATATATTTCGTGGCAGTTCTATAACGTAGAAGGGCGATACAAAATAAAATGCTCATTAACACTTAATTGGCGAGCTATGTAAATACACGTCTTTCCATTCTTTACTTCCTAAGGCGAACCACGCATATTTACATTTTTAATTGAATTTTTATTACACTTTGTTAGCTTTTCATTTTTATACACACTAGGTTTTATTTTTTATTGTAACAGTCATAGTACTACAGCTAATAGAGGTAAGACAAAAAAAAAAAAGCACTACAGTTAATTAGGGTAAGAAAAAATAAAAACAAAAAACGTAGCTTAATAAAAATTCAAACAAAAGCATAAATCTACATGGACCATCAAGCCCTTAGGAAGTCAAAATGAAAAACTTAAACTGATGTAGCTTGCTTCTTATGTGTTAAGAAAGTTGCTGGGAAAGAAATAAAAAATATCTCCCAAAGTGCTCCCCTTCACAATGTGGCAAATGTGTGTCTAAATATCATATTCATATTACTAGATATGTAAACACATGACAAAGAATAGTAATAAGAAATAATAGACTCGTAATAAATAAATTTGTAAAATTTTATCAAAAATAGTGTTGATTTCATAACGCTTTAAAAACATAAAGCATGTTTATTTAAGTCTTTATTTAATTTATTAATTTATTTTTTTAAGTTATGTTGTGTCTGTACCTTCCATATTGGATTCACCTTTATTCTATTGACACAATGTGTGCGGGTACATTTCGTAGCGGAATTGTACTGGGAGCGGGCATTTTGTGCGCAAATTTAGTTATTCAGTTAATTCTCAATAGATCGAAAATTATTTCATTTCTTAACCCACTTTTCGTATTTTATATTGAAATATAGAAACGAATATATAAATAGACAAATAAACAAATATATATAAATACAAATATATATATATAATATATAAATATGCATATATAATATCATTTTCGCAAGGATAAATAAAAAGTTAATTTTAAATCTAAATTGATTTTTTTAATCAACCTTCCCGTTCTGTGGTTCCGCATCGACTGATGTAAAAACTAGTTTTTATTTGTCTAAATTTTTCCCGAATCTATGTAGTAGACAAGAACATTCGGCTTCGTTTTCCCGTATATACCGTTATTTTTGTACCCACATACAAACCATGTTGTTACACTAACCCGTACTAGTACGTGACCCGCGCTCAAGTATCAATCGTCAGAAAACGTACTAGTACGTGTCTCGCGGTCAAGTATCAGTCGTCAGAAAACCTACTAGTACGTGTCCCGCATACAATGTGTTAACTTATGAGAAAAATAAAAAAAATTTCCATCTGGCCAGCTCGCACTTTAAGAATTCTTTAAAAGGAATTTTACGTGATAGAACAGCAAATTCATAGATGCCCAATTTTTGGAGTGTTGAATATTACTTGCGTTTGGAAAAGAATATACCGAAATTTAATTAAAATAAATAATTTTAATATATTTTCTCGATGTTATTTAAAAAAGGGAAAGATAGTATTCTGAAGAATTTGCTGTTCTATCAAGTGGTATAATTTGTTTAAAAAATTCTTAAAATGTGAGTTAGAATAGATACGCGTTGGGGGTTTTCATTCCTCACGAATAAGAAAATAAAATAACTCTATTCAGAATCTACATCAATTATGGTTTCAAATGTTGCAGTTGTAAAAAAGATTAAGGAGAACGTAAGCTCCAACGGCACTTTCCGATAGCTTCATAGTTGACTAACTTGACCGCCAGAACCTGCTCTGTCATCACGCTTTGCGCAATGTTTTCGTTCCGCTCCCAAAAATTTCACCTCTTATCGGTTTATGACCCGAGACATCGATAGTACAACCTTTTCACTTTTCTACCCTATAATGACACAAAACTATGCTTTTTGGGTTACTACGCAAACAATTTTTGCTTGTTTCGAATTTAGAGAATAGGAAAAAATTACCAAATGAAGTTCAAGATCTTATAAATCATCAAAATTGTTTTACTGTGCAGCAATGTCTATAAGCATACATAATTTTGCAGGTTTGTTTAAATCGATAAATCAACTGACAGTATTTTATTGTGTAAAATACAATAAAATTATTGTATTTTACACAAGTTTTTAAAGTAAATTACTACGATTTGAAGACAATTTCTGTATTAACAAACCATCTTCACGACTGGATACGGCCTACATTTCCAGAAAAAAAATTATTTCGTAGAATTTTTATTATTAGAAATTATTTCTATTGTTCTGCTTCGTGAAGTTAAATATTTTTATATACGAAAATCATGCCACAATTTGTGTAATACCCTGAACTGTTGTGTTGGGCGATATTTTAATTTTAATATCGCGATGTGTCATTTAGTTAATACCGATATCCACGATGTTTCCGAATATTCTCAAAGATAATTATCAATATAAAGAAATTTGTTCATGTCTAGTTAAAAATGAAATCAATCATCATGTACAGAATTGTTTAAATTACTATTTGAATTATTATGTGTGGACAGATTAACAGAAAATATTTACACTTTAAATTAAGAATTCCCGGTTCGAACGATGACCATAAAGTTATACGATAATCAGCGGTTATACAAACTCCGAACTTTGGTAACATTAACAGAACAAACGCTATATTCTATTCATTCTGAATAATGTTTATGGAATGATGGGCATTGCGCGGTATTTAACTCACATAATATGTTCGGGCCAAAAAGTATCATAAATATAAGGCGATTTCACGCAGCAGGGCACATCTCAACTTATGATAATTCTGGCTTTAGTTTCAAACGGAAGGACAGTTTATTGTTTATCTATAGGCTGTTGTAAACCTGAAAATGAATGGGAAGGGCAGTATAGTAGTTCGTGTAGTTCGAAATTGCTCTATTTGCAATATATCCGCTCTCGCAATAATCATGAATATTTGCGATACTTCATCTCTCGTGGTATATATCTCGTGGTCGACAGAGTTGAATTTTAAATAATGTTACAGCGATATCTGAGAAAAACCTTGAATGTTTGAAAATATATTGATAAATCAGCCAGAACTATTGTGTACAGAACAGCACGTCTAGAAAAACACTTTAGAGATAGAAAAATCGATGAAACGATTTTTCTTGTACCAACAAAGTTGAAATAAGTTTTAAAAAAAAATTCAGATATTCAAATAGCTTTTAGTTCTGCAAATTGTAATTTTCTTTCTGTGAATATTTATCGACCAAGAGACTAGTTCGAATATCAGAGAGCACTTCAGAAGCTAATCGTAACCCAAGATCCTGAACTTGACTGCTCCAGGTATAGGTGTAACATCGTTACCACTACCTCTTTAGGGTTTGTTTCTATTCGCATGTTTATGTCAACACAATGCGTTGCTCTTTGCCAAGTTCAGGGATTTGATTTAATCGCGGTTTCGTTTTCTCGTAGGGAAAGGGGAAAGTACAGCTCGGAGCTATTTCTCTGAGCCAATTAAGTGCTTTGAATAAAAAATCGATGCTGCATCTGAAATACGCTTTAACTAGCGAACCCGTGCGGGAAATCTTGCATGTTTTAAACTAACATTCTTTCTTCCTACATTCGTATGAAAGTATGTATAAAACATTTTATCTAACCATGTAAATATATAAACCTAAGTTTCAATAGAATATCAAATAAAAATTGAATATGATGGAATAAATATATAGAAAAAAATACTTTCCATAAAAGAATAATAATATTATATGCCATCTAAAGTAATTTTACCCAAGCGTTTATTCAATACCATTTTTAAAGTTTTTTGGAGATGAGTTAACATTTCTTTAAAGGAACACAATGTACACCTTCAAACAGTTGAGTACAGGTCTAAAAATGAATGTTTTTAGACTGTTTCTCACTTATTAAACACATACATAACTTTTTGTCTCGTGATTTTTTTTCTAAATACAAAATAATATTGAAACTTTATATTGTTAAAAATTCTTAGATTTCTATAAAACAATCCTATTTAACAATAGTGTTATTAAATGAATAATAGCACATTAAAATAATTTCCTCTTTTATACTGTGGTATAATTTTTAAAAGAATTCTTAAAATGCAAAACTGCTAGAGAGAATTTAATATTGTTACAGATGTACACAGAAGGAGATAAATCCAATATGTCAGGTTCAGACCCATCAAAACAGCTTATTTTACAAGGAAATTTACAGGAACTGTTTATCCACTTTATTATTAATCCACCCTCCATCTTGTTTTAACTGTGAAAGGGACATTGCAACCTGATTTCAATCCTGAACTATTTAATCCTTTAACCGAACCCCCAAAGGAGGAGAAAAAATCTTTAAACTTCCCTAATCTTTGAATTTAAATATCTCAGTCAATTTTTGTCATAAAGAAGTGGAACTTTGAATACGGTTCTTAGGATTAATTCTTAGTTTTGATTTTTACTAAATATATTATTGGGGAACAAGAGACGTATACAAATTTAGCTGTCGTAATTTTTTATAAAACTGAATTTTAAAATTTAAAAATACCATAAAATGAATTTTCATTTTATTTGAAACATTTTTTTTTCAGTTGGAAGTATATGTTTACGACCAAGGGTTGCGGTGAAAAAAAAACCGATTAGTCATTTTTCTATGCACCTCTCACATGATGATAAGGAAAATGTATTCTACACATACTCACTCATATAAAATATTGTCCATTAAGGCACAAAAGATGAAAAAGTAGAAATTCTTAGTTAAAGTGCTTGATTTATTTTTCAGGAACATGGTCAATAAGTAGGCTACATATTTAAAGAGATTTTATTTTCCTTTTACTGAATCTTCAGACTAATTGCATAGCAAATAACTACCTAAAGACTACAGTATACATATTTACCCCGTTTCAGTAGACATGTCAAGGTTACTATTTAAGCAATTTCTAAATCTTTTATACACACAAGTTTAAAAGAAGAGAATTTCATTTGCTGTAAATTTTTATAAGCTTTAAAGAACATAAAATGCTAATAGTTTACTTTCATAATTTAAAAGAACATATTGGAACTCTCTTTAAATACCTGTTTGCATCAAACATTACACAGTATTTTATTTTAAATAACTTTTCTACTTTATAGTAAATACATAGCCTAGACAAAAAAGGTGACTCTACGCATAATTCGTAAGAAATTTGTCTTTTATTTTGTTAGATAATGGGTCGAACTAGTCTGAATGAAAATCAACAATTACAGCATAAACATTTATTTAATTTCACAAAATTATAAAAAAAGAAGTGTTTTTGAGTACTTTTATACATACCAAACACAGTCGCTTAAAAATATTAATCCTTATTGAGCAAAAATCATTAGCTTTTATTCATAGCAAACACAGTTATTCGCTTAAAAATTATTAGTCCTTATCGAGCAATAATTCAATAGCTTTTATATTTAGCAAACACAGTTAGTCGCTTAAAAATTATTAGTCCTTATTGAGCAAAATTCAATAGCTTTTATACATAGCAAACACAATTGCTTAAAAATTATTAGTCCATATTGAGCAAAATTCAATAGCTTTTATACATAGCAAACACAATCGCTTAAAAATTATTAGTCCATATTGAGCAAAATTCAATAGCTTTTATACATAGCAAACACAATTGCTTAAAAATTATTAGTCCTATTGAGCAAAATTCAATAGCTTTTATACATAGCAAACACAATTGCTTAAAAATTATTAGTCCATATTGAGCAAAATTCAATAGCTTTTATACATAGCAAACACAATTGCTTAAAAATTATTAGTCCATATTGAGCAAAATTCAATAGCTTTTATACATAGCAAACACAATCGCTTAAAAATTATTAGTCCATATTGAGCAAAATTCAGTAGCTTTTATACATAGCAAACACAGTCGCTTAAAAATTATTAGTCCTTATTGTGCAAAATTCAATAGCTTTTATACATAGCAAACACAATTAGTCGCTGAAAAATTATTAGTCTTTATTGAGCAAAATTCAATAGCTGTAATTTAAGGCATTCATAAGTTTAATTAATTTATGAAATGTGTTTGATCCACCGAGTACTAGTTTAGAGAACAAAGACGACATTTCAGTAAAGAATATTTTTATATTTTTGTAGTATTTTGTAATTTGTACTATTTTTATAATTATATATTTATAAACAAAGTCTTTTTAATTTGTGAATGGTAAACTACGCCCAAACAAAATGACTATTCACTTAAATTCTTTTCCAGACTTTTTTTTTTTAAGTTTTACTTAGTTACAAACACAATTGCGAGCTTGGGTGCCAAGTGATTTACAACTCCCCTTCCACCCATCCATTCAGTGCAAGGGACCAAAAATTGGCCCGAGTACAAAAGAGGATGATGGGATTACGACCGCATTAGAACAAATTTTAATTACTTTCGTTCCAGAATTAAATAGGCGAGGAGCAAAGCAAGCGCCTCATGGTCGGTAAGAATATTACGTAAAATGCTCTGTACATCTCTTGATGTTCAAAGAGTGAGAAATGTATCATATGATAAACAATAACCAGATACTTCAGTATTAAGAAACGGCCTAGATTATTTAATAAATATTTAATTAAATATATTAGCTTAAAAACCAAAACTTAATTCAATAGTACTCGTAAACGTTTATAAAAAATATAGCAGCATAATGTTTTGCATTAATGAAAATAAAATATATAGAATTAAATGAGCAAGAAGCAAGTCGCCTTATCAGTAAGAGTATTACATAAAATGTTCTATTTATCACTTTGATGTTCAAAGAGTGAGAAATGTATGATATGATAAAGAAACAAGCAGATATCGGTGTTAAGGAACTGCAAATACGATTGTAACGAATATTTAATTAAAAATTAAAAAAAACTAGCTTAAAAAGAACAGCTTAATTCAATTATATCACTTGTATAAGTTTATAAGGTGATATATCAGCCTAATATTTTGCATTTTATGAAGATAAAATAGATAGAATTAAATAAACGAGGAGCAAATCGCCTTATTAGACTGAATATTAGATAAAAATGTTCTGCGTATATCTTCGATGCTGAAAGAGTCAGAAATGCATCATATGTTAAAGAAATAAACAGATATCGATGTTAAGGAACTGCAATTATGATTGTAACAAATATTTAATTAGAAATTAAAAAAATAGCTTAAAAAGAACAGCTTGATTCAATTATATCACTTGTAAAAATTTATAAGGTGATATATCAGCCTAATATTTTGCATTTTATGAAGATAAAATATACAGAATTAAATAAACGAGGAGCAAATAGCCTTATCAGACTGAATATTAGATAAAATATTCTGTGTATTTCTTTTATGCTCAAAGAGTGAAAAATGTATCATATGATAAAGAAATAAACAGATATCGATGTTAAGGAACTGCAAATACGATTGTAACGAATATTTAATTAGAAATAAAAAACTAGCTTAAAAACAAAAACTTCATTCAATTATATCACTTGTAAAAGTCTATAAGGTGATACAACAGCCTAATGTTTTGCATTTTATGGAGATAAAATAGATAGAATTAAATAAACGAGGAGCACATCGCCCTATCAGTAAGAATATTAGATAAAAATGTTCCGTGTATCTCTTTGATGCTCAAAGAGTGAGAAATGAATCATATGTTAAAGATATAAACAGATATCGATGTTAAGGAACTGCAAATACGGTTGTAACGGATATTTAATTAGAAATAAAAAAAAGCTTAAAAACAAAAAAAAAAATCAATTACATCACTTGTAAAAGTTTACAAGGTCATAAAACAGCATAATGTTTAACATTTTCTGAAGATAAAATAGGTAAAACTAGAATTAAACAGACGAGGAGCAAATGTCTCATGATTAGTAAGAACATTGCATATAATTTTTTGTGGATCTCTTTGTCCAAAGAGTGAGAAGTATATCATATGATAAACAATAACAAGCTACTTCTGTGTTAAAGAAGAGCAAAGTTGATTATTACGAATATTTAATTTAAAAAACTTCTTAAAAACATGAACTTAAAAAATTCTATATCGTTGGTAAACGTTTATATCTCAGGTCATATATCATAAAATTTTGCTGATCTGCTTAATGTTTTGCATTTTTTGAAGATAAATAAATTCTAGCTTATACTTCATCGGTTTTGAAATATCTCCTATATAATAATAGCCTAAGTTATCTGTACGTCTGTCCTCGACTTTATGAAGCGGTTGGACTTGGAATGGATAGAGGCATCCATAGTTAGGTTGGTTGGGAGCACTACGGTCTACTTTTTGCTACACGAGGGCTAATGAGACCGGGACCTACTGTTTAAAGACGATTCCGAACGGCTACGAATATCCATGCCTCAGTGGGACTCGAACCCACGAACTCCGGTTCCGAAGGTCAGTGCCCTAACCATTCGGCCATCGTTCGGCGCATCCATAGTTAGCAAAATTCAAAGAGAGTAATGTTTATCTTCTCCTAAACTATCGATCTGATTCTAAAATAAATTGGTATAAATATGCTTCATATCACAGCGAAAAATACTGCCTTCTTTAAAACGTTCGAAATCCACCCCTTCCCCTCTTTTCGAGCTTTTAATGCCATTATTTTAACTCATATTTTCTCCGGTTAAAAGCAGGCGATTAAATTTATCAATTTATCACACAGCAAATAGGCAAAAATAACATTTTTCTAGCATTATGACGTCATTCCCTTAACCATCTCATTAAATCATTTCTTATTTTAAATTATTTAAATTATGCCTATTTTCATACGTTTTATCATTGAACTTAGATATGACATAAATAATTTTATGTTATATTTTGCGTAAATAATAGATTAGGTACATATGTGATAATTTTAAATTTAATCATCGATTATTTTTTGTTGCAATGAAAATTTTATCACCGGTATTAACAACAAAAACTAGGAGTCTATTTTATGGACTAATATATATCTAGCGTTTAAGTCATACATCTTTGAAAATTAAGAAGTTTGCTCGTTTTTGTGTTTGTTTTTTATACATAACCACAGGGTTTGCGATCCATTCGCTAAATTTTGGCCATCATTCATATATACCGCCAACTAATCATTGTCAATATTAAAACCTATGCTGTCCATCCTATCAAGTAATATTACAAGTTAAATTAAAGGTGGCAACTAACATGAGGTCAATAAAGATAAACAAATTATTAAGCTTGTACCAGATAATTTTCAGCCAAAAAAACAAACCATTTTTTACCTGCCTCATAAGGTACTTAAAAATTTTGGAAAATTAAAAATTTTACTGATCCCGTCATATGACGGGCTGTATGCTAGTACCAAATAATGAACATAATATCTCATTATAACTATTTAATAAGTATCTGCGTGTTCTATCTAAAGATTATTTAATTCGTACATCTAAAAAATAATGAGGGTAAAAGAGTGTTCTCGCAAAGAAGAAAGATCATGAACTTAGCTAAAATTCGCCATTGCGTGTATCTGGTTAATTATTTCTCCTGACCGGTCTTAATGGCTTTTTCAAAATCCATTTTGTGTTGAGACACCGTATAATTAAGATAGATGAGATACCAGTTTAGTGAGTTTGACTTACTGAGGATAAAGATTTAGTTCTTCATTTTTTTAACAAAAAGATGTAAAAACACTCATCAAATATTTAAATTCCATCACTGAAGTGGACATGTTATAGCATCATAACACAAGTATTTCATAGCCGATCTTAAGTTAAGAATCGTATTTAGTATATTTTATTCACAAAGAAAAATGTCATCTACATATTTTAACACGACAGAATAATGCAAAATTTGCATTCTGAATCTTAAAAAGTTGTGGCATACTTAATGTAGTTTTCGTTATTACTGATTACCGTTATAACTATTAATTCATAATTGTTGGTATATCGTTCTTTAACCTTTAATTTGGCTAAGTCCGCTACAACGAACAATCAAATAAATAATGTCTTTATAATATATATTTTTATCTATAATGTATAATATATTAAATATATTATATATTGTTATTATTCATTATTATTATTATTATTAATTAAATTATTATTATTATTATTATTTAAATTATTATTATTATTATTATTTAAATATATGTTTAATCGATATTTGAAAAAACATCTTGTCAAATTAAGGGTTAATTAAGGTCTACGAAACTATTTTAAATGAGAAGAATCATGTTTCCTGCAACAAAAACCGAGAATTTTTATATTCTGTCTTGACATAAATTTACAATCATTGGAAAATAAAACGGCTAAGAGAATCACATAAAAACGAGCGAAACATGAATTGCATATTTCTTTCCGATAATTTCACCAATATAATCTGTCGACAATAATTCATATTGTTCCGTATTATTAAATAAATTATATATAAGATTGTTTAATGAATCTTATCTTGTAAGAAAAAAAAATTATTCACTTTTAATATTGAAACAGTTTAACTATTGTCGAACTATTTTACATTTCATTTTTCAGTGATCTAAAATCACGATCTTGGTAATTATGCTTACACATTAATGAATTTTTGTATATTTCTGCTCATTGTCTACTCTTTAACAAAGGTTATTTGCCCTCTTGTTGTCTAATAGATTACAGAAATGAAACTCCCATCAATATATCATGAATAATTTCCCATCAATGAATCATGAAAATGTATTGCAGATAATTCACAAAGAATAATCAGAGTCAATCATAATTAGTTTCAACTCTAATAAATAATGATAATATGAGGTACTCTCATTGGAAAAGAGTGATTAGGTTTTAGAGTCTGTTTTTAGAGGACCTGAGGGCACCTTTAGAGCATCTACTTATAATTCGCCGATTAATAATTTTTTCTTCCTCTTTTATTTATTTATTTATTTTTTAAATTTTGAATGTAAACATCTGATGATTAGGAAGGTGTCTAATGACAATCAAAAAATATAATTTATATATCGGCGGTCCAGGGGTTAAGGAATATCAATTCAATATTACCCGATGCCACGAAAATTATTTCTTCAATAAGTATTTTTCAAGTGTAATTTTTTATAACTGAGCATTACAAAAAGCTTATTGGAGTCATAAAATACATTTTATTTATCTATTTATGTATACAAATATGTAGATGATAAGATTAAACAATAGCAAAATGTTTTATCTTTTGTCTCCTTTTACTTTTTAGTTTGTGTCAAACATAAAATATATTTATTCAGACATTCGATATATGACAGTCAACATTTAACTGGTAATAATTTCAAAAAATCCATTTAAAACTACAAATTATTCTATATTTATATACTTACGTTCATTATCTTTTTTACAAATTTGTTTATTAGCTCCAATAAATATTCTAGGAGCAAAAGTTTTACACAGCAAAATACTTTAAAGAAGTGTTGCGAAATTAATTATATTGTTAGATTAATCATTCACCTAATCAGAGGCTGAATATTTAGTTCATTCATTATTCTGCAAATGTCACGCTATACTTCGAGAATTTTCGAGTCTAATCCAAGAACAACTACATTTACACGAAATGAAAAAATAAAAATACAGCACTGCAATTTTAAAAGCAAGTGGGTTTTGATTAAGCAACAAGCAATTCGATACGTCCTCGAGATTTGAATAGAATTGTTCATTTCTTCCATAACGACGGAAAATAACCAAATCTGAACCGAGATGAAATGTATTCATCTGTGATAGTGACACATGATGCCATGTCAAAAAAGGAATATGCTGAATTTCCGACGCATATTATTTTACCACTTCTTCTAAAGAGTCTGCTCTCCAGAAATTGTATTCGGAGAGGGACCAAGGGGAAAGACATTCTTTTTTGTGAATGATACTTCAGAAAAACGACAGGTTTTCTTATGTATGTATACGCATAATGAGTATCATAATACAATATGGTTTTAAAATAGCAAAATGATTAAAGAAGGATATAATGAACAAATTTAAAGCCTAGAATAAGTAATGAATTAAACAGTAAAATTGAAATTGAAGAGGTATAAATTCTACATGGTATTAAATTCTAATTTTTAAAACAGAAGTATAACCAAACAAAAAGTATAATTTTGAAAGAAAATGAACATGTTTAAGTATTTTACTTGTATGTTATAAAATATGATCGCCTTGAAGATTTATAAAAACTTTTCACAATTCCTACCAATTGCGCATCTATATTGTGATGTGTTGCTATGAGTGCTAGTCAATCCACTCTTCTTTTAAAATTCCCTATCACTAAAAACACAGTTCTAAATACATTGTTATCTATGCACAGCTAAGCAGATGACAAAACCACACACAGGGTGTATTTTATTTCCATGAAACGGTCTTTTTATAATTTCGGAGAGGGTCCCTCCCCTTGCCTAAGGCCTTGGTTGTGCAAAATTTTGAAGTTATTCTTCAATTGAAAAATTAAAAAAAACTAACTTAAATGCACAGAATAAATAGTTTTAAACTACACATCTACTCAAACTACTAAAATAATCTAGTTTTTTCTATGTTACATCTTTAATAATATAGGACTAACCCTGCAATAACAAAAACAGGATTTTATCCTCCCCATTTATTATTATTAAACAAGCACATTGTTCTATTCTATTTATGTCGAAAGTTCTCCAATAAATTCAAAAGTTCGTAACACCACATTTTATTTTAACGAACACAAAATATTAAAAACTAAACGTACGTTTCATCAATAATCGAAATCATCTAAATCAAAAGGTGGAATGTTTCGATGCGTTCTTAATTCATCGCATCCTTCCACACACATCAAAGGTTTATTCTAAAAGGCAAATAACTGTTTTGCCGTTGCCAAACGGCAAACCTAAACTTCGCGATCGTGACACACGTTTCTACACATTTCTTACTCTTAGTGCTAAAACAAACAGCTTTTTGTTTTGTACCTATTTTTATCTGTTTATTTATATTTTATCCACCATGGGGATTTTCTATCCCCTATACAATATTCTAAGTTATCTGTCCGTCTGTCCTCGAATTTATGAAGCGGTTGAACCTGGAATGGATAGAGGCATTCACATTGGATGCTTGATGAATTAGGGTTAGCAAAATTCATAGCGAATAAAGTTTAAAACTAACAACTTTTAGTCAGCACAATTGTAAAATGGAACAGCATTTATTAAATAAAAAAGGTTAAGTGGTTTCCCGTACGGTCGTTCCAATATGAAAACTTTGAATTATCTTTCTATATGAATTCAACGTGATTCTAAACTGCATTCACAGTATCGGGAGACATTAGAATAGTATGAAGATAAACAAATTATTGATCGTGTACCAGATAATTCTCAGTTAAAAAAACAAACCATTTTTTTTACCTGCCTCATAGAGTACTGTACAATTCTGGAAAATTAAAAATTTTACTGATCCCGTCATATGGCGGGCTATAAGCTAGTAGATTAACATTAGACAAAGTATTGTCTCTTTTGTTTGTTTTTACTGTATGACTCTGTAAATTCTTGCTAACGCAGAGGAAGAAGCTAGTAAATAAACAGCTATAAATTTGCTGAAATTTATTTTGAAAATCTGTCCTCGCCTGGAGTGAATTAAACTTTGAGTAGAATACTTAAAAACTGTTAAAAAAATTGATTTTGTTAAAATCTAATTCTTGTATTTTCCTTTAATTAAAAAAAAGAAGTTAACTATTAAAGAAAATCTGTTATCATACTCATACATATATTACAATAAATCTGATTTATTCTTATGATTTCCAAATACAAATATGAAAAAGTGATAACGAGAGACAGAATTATAAAATAAGCATTAAAGTATATATGAGAACTAAAACTATAAAACAAGCATTCCAGAGTTTATAATTAAATCTTGAGCATGAGAAGTTAGATTTAGTCTCGAACTTACACAGCTGTGCGCTCAATACAACTCTTATTAAAAGAGAATTTTACTCGTTTATTAGAACGATATAAACAGCTATTTTGCTTTAAAAATATTTTTTTTTGTTCACCGTTGTATGTGAAAAAAAGAAATGATATTTTATGCTTTTATTATAATGACAAAATATTCAATAAAATTTAGAATTTGTTTTTGTTATTATATTAGACAAATTATACGATTCAATATTACAGTAATAATAGTAGTAAACCATTTTGACAGTAATATGTGTAATATTAGCAAATAATTATTGTGTAATAAATGCAATATAATTTGGTCAATCAAACTAATTTATTATATATTATACAATATATTATACAATATTAAATATTAAATATATTATACAATATATTTAATATTTAATAATACAATACAATATATTTAATATTTAATAATACAATATAATATACTTAATACAATATAGTTAATATTAAATATATTATACAATAATTGTATAACATTAGCAAACTAGTTTGATTTACCCACTTGTATATGATTACACACAGTAAGTAGAAAATGGTAGAATTAAAATTTTCAGTTAATTTGAGTTATTTAAATATATCTCCTCCATATTACAAAGTTTAAGGAGGACATTTTACTTAATGGTTTCCTTATACACATCATACACACTTTGAGTATAATTATAAGGAAAGTATTATTGATAAACATAAAATGTTGATCAGAATGATATATATTTTTTAAATGAATATTATTCATCGAATTTCATCCAGTTTTTAATATAGTCAAAGTATTATTAAAATCAGATCAGTATCTTAAGGTTAAACTCTGTGAACACTTAAAATATTTCTTCCATATTATTACAAAGCTTAATGAGGAGATGTCACTCAAAAATGGTTGCTTTAAATTTCCAAAATCTCTCAAATCTTTATCTTATAAGATACACAGAGAAGGCATTGAGAAAGCTACGAAAAAGTTAATAAATAACCAAAATGTACCCTTTTTTTTACAAGAGGCACGAAAGGGCTTAAGTTTTCAGGGTTTTTCCTTCAATCTTTTACTTACTCTTTCAATTTAGTTGGAACACTTCAAATATATCTCTTCCATATTACAAAGCTTAATGAGGACATTTCTCTCAAAAATGGTTGCTGTATAATTTTCAAAATCTCTTATACCTTTATCTCATAAGATACACACAGACGGCATTGAGAAATTACGAAAAAGTTAATAAATAACCAAAATTTACCTTTTTTTTACAAGAGGCACGAAAGGGCTTAAGTTTTCAAAGTTTATCCTTCAGTCTTTTACTTTTCTTTCAATTTACTTGGACCATCAGTGATATTATAACCTAAAATAAGTGTAGATTTAAATTAACTAATTAAGATAACATAAATTAAATTATAAAGAATTATTAGTAAGAATAAAATGTTGATCGGGAGGAAATGTAATTTTTCCTACATGAATATCATTAATAAAATTTCATCCAGTTATTAGTATGGATAAATCCGTTTTAGAGTCAGATAGCAGGCTCTTAAAGGGTAGTAAACGCTGCTATTAGGAATATTTTCTTTTATAATGGTTTAAGAGTTATCCGAAGCTGTAATTACTTAATCAAATGGTGGAGAATTTTGCCCTTTCCGACCTTAAAGTGTCATTCCTGCTAATATTTTTTTCAGAGCCACCTTACATACTCAAAATAACTTCGACCTTGGCCTCTAAAATAGATTTGCAACTTTGCTGCTGTCAGCAACTGCTGGCATTCTTGACTTATGCAGGTGAAATTAGATTGCAGCAGAAGCAACCGAGACTGCGAGGAGACCTTTCGTGAAGAAGACAGAAAGAAAGTTTGGGAATTGCTCAACAATTTCTTCTAAGTAAAGAGAACAGCAAGAAGTTGAAGTGGGGAACGCTCCAAAAAATGATCTTATCATAATAAAAGTGTTTTTAAACGTTTAAAATATTATCCTGAATCACCAATATAATTTGTCGACAATAATTCATATTGTTCCGTATTATTAAATAAATTATATATATGATTGTTTAATGCATTTTATCTAGTAAGAAAAAAAAATTATTCACTTCTAATATTGAAACAGTTTAACTATTGTCAAGCTATTTTACATTTCATTTTTCAGTGATCGAAAATCACGATCTTGGTAATTATGCTTACACATTAATGAATTTTTGTATATTTCTGCCCATTGTCTACTCTTTAACAAAGGTTATTTGCCCTCTTGTTGTCTAATAGATTACAGAAATGAAACTCCCATCAATATATCATGAATAATTTCCCATCAATAAATCATGAAAATGTATGGCAGATAATTCACAAAGAATAATCCGAGTCAATCATAATTAGTTTCAACTCTGTTGAATAATGATAATATGAGGTACTCTCAATGGAAAAGAGTGATTAGGTTTTAGAGTCTGTTTTTAGAGGACCTGAGAATACCTTTAGAGCGCCTACGCGTCATTCGCCGATTAATAGTTTTTTCTTCCTCTTTTATTTATTTATTTATTTATAATTTTGAACTGTAAACATCTGATAATTAGGAAGGTGTCTAATGACAATCAAAAATATATAATTTATATATCGGTGGTCCAGGGGTTAAGGAATATGAATTCAATATCACCCGATACCACGAAAATTATTTCTTCAATAAGTATTTTTCAAGTGTAATTTTTTATAACTAAGCATTACAAATATCTTATTGGAATATTAAAATCTATTTTATTTGCATATTTATGTATAGAAATATGTAGATGATAACATCAAACAATAGCAAAAAGTTCTATTTTAAGTTAAGGGAACGCTCCAAAAAATGATCTTATCATAATAAAAGTGTTTTTAAACGTTTAAAATATTATCCTGAAATTTACGTTTACTAAATGAATTTTAAGAATGCTTATAAAAATTACTATCGTCAAAATCCATTGCATATATTAAGAAATAATTTCTAAAAATGAAAATGTCGCCCATTTTCAAAAAGTCTGCCATACCACTTTAGAAATAAATGTAAAAATTTCTATGAAAGAAGTACTTCTAAAAATAAGCTAATAAGGCTGTACAAGAGTTTCCTATTATCAAATACAAAAAGGTACTCAAATTATCTTTTCAGAAGCACCCGAAAGCGGATTTCCTGATTTCATTAGTATCTTTACGATTTTTTTTTTATCTTTTTACGGAAAAATTAGAAGTTATGACAGCCAAGGATTATTTTTCTTCGTATCAAAAGTAGATAATTAACGGTTTTATAAAAGGAATTTATAGATGGAAAGTGCCAGTAAAAATAACAACTATTATGTTTAGCTATTTATAAAACTATATCACTTATATTAGTTAAAGTATTTATAGCAAATTCACATAAATAGTAATTTAGGACTTGCATTCGAAATTATGAAGAACATTATCGTGAATGAATTTTTAAGAACATAAAGTTTTTGAAACATAAAGAAAGCTTTAAAATTTTCTTAAGAGTTTCAACTAAGCAACATAAAATTTCTTTTCCTTAATTTTCTTCAATAGTTTGGAAAATTTTTTCTATGATTATTCATAGAAATATATATATATATATATATATATATATATATATATAATATATATATATATATATATATATATATATATATATATATATATATATATATATATATATATATATATATGTATATATATATATATATATATGTATATATATATATGTATATATATATATATATGTATATATATATGTATATATATATGTATATATATATGTATATATATATATGTATATATATATGTATATATATATGTGTATATATATATGTGTATATATATATATGTGTATATATATATATATGTATATATATATATGTATATATATATATATATATATATATATATATATATATAGAGAGAGAGAGAGAGAGAGAGAGAGAGAGAGAGAGAGAGAGATTTTATATTTATAATTATTTATATTTTTATATTAATTTTTAAATATGAAATAACTTTAGTATTACTTTTATGGGAATCTTCATATTAACTATTAAATTAAAAAAGTTTTAATTAAAAAATTCATTAAAGAAAACTAACTAAATGTGCAAAGCCAAATATGTTTATCATTTACCAGAAACTAAGCTAAATTATTTAAACTGAAATAGAATCTAAAAATTTTATCAGAATTCTGATTAATATTTGACTAATTAAATTCAATAGAAATCGCTATTGAATTTAAGAAACTAAAAAACTAAAAATAATTATTTGAATAAGAACATTAATTGATGTGATGGCCTACTTTATTTATAAACAACTTTACTATTTACACCTTGTACAAAAATAATTTTAAAAAATTACTTTTATTTATCCATATTTAAAAATTTCTATTTTAGTAACTTCAGATTAAAATAACACATTGTGTGCGGGTACATTTTGCAGCGGAATTGCACCTGGAGCGGGCGTTTTGCGCGTAAATTTAGTTATTCAGTTAAATCTCAATAGATCGAAAATTATTTAATTTTTTAACCAACTTTTCGTATTTTATATTGAAATATATAAACAAGTATATAAATAGAAATATATAAATAACAACCATAAGATTTTTGTAAATAAAAAATATATTTTTTAGGGGATAAATTTATAATAGTATCGTAAATATGAAAAATCAAATAGAAATAGTAGTATATAGTTTTAATTTTTTCGAATTATGTTATATATAAACATTTTTACCTTATAAAAAATGAAAAGAGCAATCATAAAACTAATAATGTAAAAACTAATTTTTGTCTAACTTTTTCCGGAATCTATGTAGTAGACAAGAACATTCGGCTTTGTTTTCTTGTATATACCGTTATTTTTGTACCTACAAACAAACCATGTTGTTACACTAACCCACGCGGGTCACGTACTTGTAAGCTTGTTGAGCGCGGGTCACGTACTAGTACTTGACCCGCTCAAATATCCATAGCCAGAAAACGTACTACAGTCGAACTTCGATAACTCGACTTCCTATAAGTCGAATAATCCGCTAACTCGAACTTTTAATCAAGTCCCGAATCATTTCTATACTTTTCTTTAAAAAACTGTCTCGATAACTCGAAGTGAACATCTTCTAAGTCGAATTTTTTTGATAGATTTCCCCGGTAAAAACACAATTCTGTTCAAAACTTCGAATGCCAGTCCACTCGTGACCTTCGAGAATCTCGAAGCGAGAGGTCACGAGCAAGCACAGGATTTCATTCACATCTTACAACAATACCTGGAGACCACCGAAGATACAGACAACACCCTATTTAATTGTGTTCAAAATTAGGTGACTTTGTGAATGCCAATAATCTTAAAAATAACTACTTTTTTCAAATGAGATTTACATGGTATGTATACTAATTAATATGTAATGAGGTCAAATTTCTTGAGTTTTAAACCTTTTGAACCCATTCTTCTCTTGTTATTTCCATAGTCTATTAAAAAATTGAAACGCGTACAACTATAGTATTATGGCACATATCAAACCATTTAAACCATGGCGACCCATCTTAAGTGCCAGTTGAGAGGAATGGTAGGTAACTTCGATAACTCAAACTTCGGATGAGTCGAATATTTTGGGGGGTCCCCTGGGACTTCGAGTTATTGAAGTTCGACTGTAGTACGTGTCCCGCACTCAAGTAACAATCCTCAGAAAACGTACTAGTACTTGTCCCGCATACAATGTGATAAGATTCCTTCTAAAGTAGTAAACTACAACAAAGAACAAAATATTAAAATATTTGAATATGTGTTTGGAATTCAAGAACTAGCCAAAACAACGAATTAAAATAGCCTTTTGATAAAACGTTACTTTAAATATTTTGTCTTAAAGCTCTCACTGTAGTTTATAAGCACAGGAATTTTGCATAATATGTAATGCCGCCCCACAGTAGTGTTCCTCACATCGATTTCCTCGTTATCTGTTTGGACTGAAACATTCCATTTCAATGAACAATATATTCGGAAACACAAAGTGATCAAAGTAATTAAATGGTTGTTGCGAAACTCAAATTTACTGCAGATGAAAGTGGGTTCATTTGCAGGAATGTGAGAATTTATTAAACAAGGGCAACCAATCGTGACGTGGAGTAATTTATAATTTACGCATCATTAAATCACTTTTGTGGAGAGTGATAGGAGGTTGAAATAATGCTAACTTAATCATCTTATTTTATAAATTCCAGTAATTGAGTTCATGTCAGGAATCCGAAGTTACCATGGTTACTTCACTTCTTAAAGATCGAGCAGGGTGATAAAGCGTTTGCTTCACCGTCATACCGATCTGCACACGCTATGCTTTCATAAATCGATATGGGGATTTCGTGAGAGTTCGCTTCGTTTTGTGTCACCCCAGTCAATGCACACACTGCATGCATTCACCTCTGCTTCATTCTTTTTAATCGAGTACCATTTATTTATAACTGCTTTCCATTTCCAGAATGAAACGGATAGCTGATATAGGCACCAGGGCCGTAACTAGGTCCTTTAGAGCCCCTGGCAAATAAAACTGGTCTGCGCCCCTACCACCAAATATAATGAGACAATATATATATATGTTTTTTATATCATATATTCAAAATTAACTCAAAATATTTTGTAAATTTTTAAAATGTACCTTAAATGTACCTTTTTGCCTTATTAATACTTATATGTAGACTACGCTGCAAGCGCCCGGCTTTGCTCGGGTTTAAAATAAGGTTTTCTGTAGAAGCGTACAAAACTGTTTATTTGCATGCTATAAAAGGGTACATCTTAAAGCAATGTGACAGACAGTATTTTTGGCAGTTCCATTTGGAGTGTGTATAAAAAGATTTTCCTCTTTGCCCACTCTAGAGCAGGCCACATACAACTGCCCATGAGAAAAGCATGGTGTCTGCAAGTCTATACCAGCAATCCCAAGAGAATGACCCTGTGACTTGTTGATTGTCACGGCAAAGCACAGTTTCAAAGGGAACTGTATTCTCGTATTGTATGGTGTTGTCTGAGGGAATGATAGGTATTCTTGGAATGAAGACATCCTCACTCTGTGAGTACTGTAGCTTGAATGACATGTTGCATCAGCTTTTTCGCTATTAAACTTTTGCCATTGCACAACCTGGGTGTATGATTATTTCGGATTAGCGTTATTGGAGCACCAACTTTCAAAATCAAGTTGTGGGCTTGCCAATCAGGAGTCTGGATGGAATTCAAGAACTCAAAGGGATATTGCACTGCTTCATCATCATAAAGGATGCAGTCTATGGACTAGTAGGCATATTCTTGCCCTGGAAGCTGCTTCTAAATGCTGACATCGAGATCCTCAACCCCATCATTTCTGCTTGCCAGAATTGCTCTGTGAGAAAGCCAGTCCTGATCCTTGAAGTTTTGCTGAATGTGATAGTTGTTACAGTATTTGCTTGCAATAAAGTAAATATAACAAAAGAAGTATTGCGTCTACTTACCGCTTTTGTTTAGTAAAGTTTTCTCTAAAATGTACCCACTGCTCAGAACAGTCACATGGAGCACTACTTTTGGCTGGAGGAGGCCAGAGTGCGGTTGGGATGGAACGAAACCTATTTAAGAACCTTTCCCATGTAATTTTGTGTACGTGTACCAATTTTTATGTTATTTAGTTGTCTAGATCTTGAGTTATAAGGGAACAGATAAACAGACAACAAATGCGTCTTATATAGAGATAAATTAAGATATTTTTGAACATTTTGGAGATATTATTTTGCTGATAAACTGAATAGTTTATTTGAAGGGAATGTTTTTTATTTGGACGTTGTACTTTCATTAAAAAAATTGGCAAATTTCTATATTTAAATTTAGTTTTAAAACTTTAATAAATTCAAAATTTAAAACAAATACCCGGATATATATATATATATATATATATATATATATATATATATATATATATATATATATATATATATATATATATATATATAAGTTAAATAAATAAAAATTTTATCTGTAAGATATTTTCCATTGATCTATTAATTCAACAAGTAAAACTTAAGTGCGAGATCTTTTTTCTTTTCAGTGCAACTTGCAATACAGATATCTTTATGCCCAAGAAGGATGCGAGGTTGTTACTCATTTAGCACCAGCCAAAGAGCAGGTGTAGCTTAAAGAATGCTGCGAACGCAAGTAAAATTGCCTCCGCTGGGTTTCCGCAATTTAGATGTAAGGAAAAGGCAGAATACCTCTAGGATTAGCCTTCCACCTCCAGAGGTATCAACTGAACTTGCAGAATACTGCGACCAAGAACCTAATTTACGTACACCAGCCGCCATTAATGAACACGAAAAATCTTGGACCGGCTTGAGCCTCGAACTTACAACTCTCTGGTTATGAGATTGACGCCTGTGTCGACTGAGCTACCACTGCTCTTTTTTAACTCCTGAATGCACACTTTTTTTAATAAAGGCCGCCCCCCCCCCAAAAAAAAATCATTTTTTTTAACATAAAAAAAATAATTTAGAACGTTGTCTTGCCAGAAAAATTCCAAAAATACAAAAATAATTAAATTTTTTTTAGCAATTTTGGATTTTTATATCATTGCAGAAAATAGTCGAAATTTATATTTATATTTTATACTTGAATAAGTAAGTGTTATAGCTTTCAATCCCATGTAAATAATAAATATCAATAAAACGATTGTTTTTTTTCACATTGTTATTTTCAATTCTCGATTGCATTTGAGTGTGAAAAAGTATAGCAACATAAATTACAACGCCGCTGAAATTATTTTGAGTGTCCACAGTTAGGCCAGTTTAACGCGACGTTAGGGGTTAAAGATGTTGGCAATATTATATATTAAATATTCAAGTTGAGAAATTTAATATTAACACTTCTTTTAAACAAAGGTTAAAAAAAAGTACTGTAACTAATTATAGAGTAACACAGAGTAATATTAACTATGTAATATATATGTTTATATTGCAACATAGAGCTAATGACAGTAATAACTACATTAAGATATGTTACAATACAACTATGTTTATATTGTAACATAGAGTATATTTTAAAATATTTTAGATTAACCTTACTATTTTTAAAGCAAATAAATTGAAAGATATTTTCTTCATCTGAAATTCGTGGTAACTGCTCCAGTAAAATTACTATGTTTAAAATAAATTAATATAAAATAGTTCCATTTTAAATTGACAATATTTTAAAAATATTACTCAAACGCTCTGGGATTAACAGCTGGACCTTGCTGACTCTCTTTCTCATTAAATAAACATTACATGACAGTTAAGAAAATGCGTTTTCTCTCTTAAACTCATTCTCCAGGAGTGCAAGTTATGAAATCAAGGTCGACGAAAGAGAAGGTCACAAGCTCCACCCAAGACTATATTTAAAAGCATAAGGAATAATCAAACGCTGTCGAAACTTCTAAGCAAACATTTTACTTTTAATGACGTTTTTTAGAGTGACCATACGAGTACATAGAACTGAATTGTGAGTTTTACGTACGTATAAGATTATATTGAGAAAGATATCCATTTTAAAATAGTTACTTTGAATGTTACTGCTTTTCTAGAGCAAACTATAGATAAAGAAAGCTTTTATGTGCGCATAAAGAATAAATAACGTCATTTAAATTACGCTTTTATGAAGATGGCTGCGTATCCATTATACAGAAATGACTTTATTCCATGTTTTGTAGGACTCAGTCTAATTAGCCCTCGTGTTCAAAAAACTAACCGTAGCGCTTCAAATTAAACTTTAAACCCTATTATATTAACCCATAGAAAGAAATGTCTGCTGATTGATGACTTGCATTTAAAATTCTTTTTAAATAATTTTATCCCTTAATAGAATGCACATTCTTTATAAAAGTACCATTTCAGTATTTGCATAAAAACAATGCAAAGAATTATATTTAATTCCTAATTATTGGGAAAATATTTCAAATACTTTTTGAACGTATATAACTAATTACAGCTGATCAATAGAATATTTTACGGAACATTCATGAGAAAATATAATGTTATATTACAAGCTATTCGAAAATATTCTTCTATTAGAGACAAAATTAAAATTGTAAAAAAAAAAAAATGTTTGTTTTAATAAATGTTGTTGAAATTTTCTCGTGTTTTATAGAAGAGTAGTCACTATATTAGGTGGCCTCATTAGCTCCCGTGCAGAAAAACAGTAGTTAATAGTGCTCCAAATCAATTAACTTTTAAGATCTCCATGTGAGAAAGTGTACGAACCACTTTGAAACCTCAGATATCTAAAACGCCTTTTTCAACATGTTTCTATGTGCTTATCGAATTTAAGAGTTGTAATGTGAGTTTATATGCCGATAATTTTTTTTAAATACTTCATAGTTGTTTAAAAGAAGGGAAGAAGATAATGTAATCAAATTATATTTTAGATCTTTACAGAGAGTTTGAAAACTGTTATTCCACTTAGTTGTCCATAAAATAATGAAACAACTAGAATTTAGCTAGACAGTTTTTTTAAATAGCTTTTAAATTGTAATTTTATATTATATCAAGTATATCAACAGTAAATGCATCCAAATGCACATCAGATTTTACAATGACTCACAGAAATCGAAATTGATATACCAAAGGAACTATTCAAAGGAACGATCTCGTAACTGAGAGGTTGCGGGTTCGGAGCCCGAGCCGGCCTAAGACCCGCCGTGTTCGTTAAAGGTGACTGGGGCACGTAAAATAGGGGTCGTGGTATAATGTTCTCCAAGTTCTCAAACAGTACCTTTGGGGTGGCAGGCCAAGCCTATGGGTCGTCTGCTTGGTCCCAGTTTCAAAATTACGAGGACCCACTTAGCAAAGTCGTTCTTTCACCATAACGGCGCTCATTAAAATGAAAGGCGCACTCCCTTTGCCTTAATACGAGTATCGTATGGCTTTGAACCAGGCTTGGTTTGTCCAAGTGGCATCAGAAACAACAACTATTAAATATTATGCAATAAATGATTTACAAACTACCCAAAATGGTCAGACACAAGCTGTCTCTTTGCATAACTTTCATATTAATACCATTTATAAAACATTAATTTAAACGTCAATGTTGGTATAATGTTGAGTTGAATGCAGAGATGATGTACCACCTAGATGACGGCACTGTACTCTTTCAAATTATGGGGTGAGTTTTTGTCCCCTCTATTTATTTTTGCGTACGAAACAGGCCGAATTATGTCATCGTCAAAATTCAAGTTCTCGTAACATCACGTTGTTTCCAAATGGCTTTGATATGAGTAGCGACATCGTATTATTTCTTTGGTGAAGTATGTGCCCGAGTATAATACTACAGACCTAAATTTCTTTCTTGGCTAACTGCTTTACAATCTTTTTCTATTTGGAAATTAGGGTAGTGTAATTTCAAACCGTCAGGTACTTCATTATAAACCCATTACCTTGACTTTAATCACGCAGTACTTTAAGAAAAGAAGTTTAGGCAATTCTCGAAAGATTCCTAATACAGCGTAAAATTAATAAAGTCTTCAATACTGCTCTGGATTAAAATTAATATTACAATGATTTGCCATAACAGAATCCGCTGCAAATAAATAAAAAAAAGTTTAATTAGCTATTAAAAAGAAAATTAACCTTGAATTGTTTTCTTTCCAGCCTTTCATTCGCAGATAGGTTTTTGACAGTACATTTTATTAAAAAATGAATTTTTGACTGAATCACTGTTATATGTTAAATTTAACTAAATAAATTAGTTATAAGTATAGAAAAACATTACAAGTATTAGAAAAAAGTTATTTCTACAACAAAAGCTTTCATTCAAAATTAAGAGTTTCCTTGGTAACTCAGTTATTTGTTGAAGGCATATTCATAACACTCCACACGTTTTATATATTAAAGTTTATAAACATGTGAAATGGAACCATCAAAAAGTGTTTTAAAGACGGTTATTTAAATAAAAGCTACAGCTGAAAGAGAAAGAGACTTTAGATCGTGGTAGAATCAAAATAGCAAAATCAATTCTTACAAAATTCTAGCAGAGACTTAACGATTTTACTCCTGCAGCACATAAAAGAATTTAAAAAATTAGTTTAAAAAACATGTATTCTGATATTGTTATTTGTGAAACAACATACTAGATGAACTCATAAAATTTTGAAAATGTATCACTCAGTCATGAATGGAGCAATTAGGTACTTTACACTCTACTAAAATGTTTTGTACGTGTTTAGCGATAGCGCATAGCAACTGACGTACGCCTTAACTTACTTTCGATCTGAAAATCAATCAGGTTCTAAATAGACCTACTCTCCTTTTTATAAAATGTGTACTTTAATTGATCAAACCAACCAAGAAAATTCCAAGAGATTTTAAAAGTCGTTTCTTCCTTTGTCATTGAGAATCAGATTTTCTTTTTTCCCGCTGATCGAGAGTAAAGGTTTCTTGGTGAAAAACAAAATTCTAACGTAATTCGCCCTCTGGCCGCTTCCCAACATTTCCGTGGTTGTGAAAACTCTCCATGTCGACATGGGTATGCCCTATATTTAGGGAAAAGCGAAAGTTTCTCCTCATAGTTCAAGCGTCCTCCTTAAAGTCTTTATTTTAGACCAACACTTTAGTACTGTTACATCATCTTTTTTTCTAAAAAGTAAGTTATACAGACTAGGCGAAATATTTAGGGCATCAAAATTAGTCGTTAGAGAATAAACCTAATTTATGTAATAAGCATGGATCAACAATGTTGATAAGTGACATGAAGAAATATCAAAATTTGAGAATTTGTACTTTCAAGTACCTAGATAAATATGATCTGAGTAATTCTATCGTATGAGGATAAGGATGAAAATATTGCACTTACTTTAAACTGTTTTTCAAAGGGAATATGCAAATACTGCTGCGCAGAAATACTAACCATATTTTGCAACTACTGTTGTTTCTTGACAATGAGAATTTTACTTTTATTTCTTCCTTTTTAGCTACATTATTTTAAGTTTTCTAAATTAACTCTAATTTTAACTATCAAATTATGACTTTTTATTATTAGTCCTTCGGCACATTTTCAACATCGAGTCTAATTTAATAACTGACTAATTGGCTGTCCCATTATGAGAGAATAATATGATATTTATTAAATATAAAGCTTTAAATTCCATACGTGTAACTGAAAATATAACTAAATTTAAGACACTACACCAAATTATTTTCCGCTCAAAATTAAGTTTATTTTGTATCACATGGAATATACAATAAAACATATGCGTATATGTGATGAACAGGGCAGGTAAAGGGTTAATGCATAACATTTCTAAGATCCTAAAATTATAAATCTAATAGAGCCCAGAAATATTCTTAGTTGCTGTTATTTTAATGAAGACACCTGCATTTAAGAATATAAATTGCACTAACTGAGCATCTATGTGAAGGGTAAGTCCACTACTTTAATCGCTAGGGAAAAAGGACGTATTTATAGGTTAGGGGAGAGTTCTGGAAATCTGGACCCATGTCGAAATATTTCCAATATATGCATTACAAGAATTTTTTTAACTTTTTGAAATTTCTGTACATTTCTAGTTTTTATTGTAAGTATTGAAATATATTTTTGAACCAATAAAAGAGTTAAAGCATTTCTTCGCAATAGAACTGATCACAAACGGTTGACAGATGACATTAAATGTAGATGGAGGTTGGAACAAGCTGACCTTAAAAGCTAGAAGAATTAATTAACTACTATAAACGGTAGTTTAGAAATTACTAATGATGCTTTGCTGTTTTCTAATTTTGTTGCTATACAAGGTACGTAATTTTGTAAAAGAAAAATGAAAAAATATGTCATAATCCCTTTCTAAATATATTTTTATTAATATTTCTAAATATATGTTATAATCCCTTACTAAATATATTTTTATTAATATTTCTAAATATATGTCATAATCCCTTTCTAAATATATTTTTATTAATATTTCTAAATATATGTCATAATCTCTTTCTATATATATTTTCATTAATATTGCTAAATATATGTTATAATCCCTATCTAAATATATTTTTATTAATATTTCTTAATATACGTACTAATCCCTTTCTAAATATATTTTCATTAATATTTCTTAATATAATGTTATAATCCCTTACTAAATATATTTGTATTAATATTTCTAAATATATGTCATAATTTCTCTCTAAATATATTTTTATTTCCCTAGTTATTGCTAAAATTAGTTTGAATTCGTCTAAGAAATACTGGAGCATCAATTAAATATGATCCAGTATTTGCCAAAGAAATTTAAACCTAGTAAAAACTTAGTGTAAATTAAAAGACAATGAGATTGCAAATATACTTTTCAAGATACAATGAAGTTACGTACAGCGTTGGTAATTCGCGTTAGACGTATTTATGTATTAACGTATGAATACAAAACTATGGACGTATGAATAAGACTTATGTATGCATGCATAAGCTTTGTGTGTGCGTACAATAAATTTTTTTATGGCATTCAAAGTTCACTGTACTTTGGTTTAAGACTTTGGACCCTCAGAAAAAAATTAGCTACGTCACTGGCTGCAGATATGGCTATTTGCCAAGGAAATTTAAACCTAGTAAAAACTTAGTGTAAATTAAAAGACAATGAGATTGCAAATATACTTTTCAAGATACAATGAAGTTACGTACAGCGTTGGTAATTCGCGTTAGACGTATTTATGTATTAACGTATGAATACAAAACTATGGACGTATGAATAAGACTTATGTATGCATGCATAAGCTTTGTGTGTGCGTACAATAAATTTTTTTATGGCATTCAAAGTTCACTGTACTTTGGTTTAAGACTTTGGACCCTCAGAAAAAAATTAGCTACGTCACTGGCTGCAGATATGGCTATTGGCAAGAGTGCCTTAAAACGTCATTATCAGAGAAAATGTGTGTATTGCGGGGCGGTTACATAATTTTATTTTTTAAATAAAAAGAAAGCATAAACATCTCAATGATAAAAAAGAGCATTTTGCAACTGAAAAACAAACTCTGTAGAAACAAGAACTGGAACTCATAAAGTTCATCGTAGGCTAGTCACTCTTTGAGTGCACTTAGCGTAACGTATTCTTTGTTGTTAGAGAACATAGTACCTTTCCAGAAGTCATTATAACAGCTTACTTTTTATTTAGTGTAAAATAAAAAGTTCTGTAGAAGGAAAAATTTGTTGTGATATAGGAAGCAATACATTTTTTAAAAAAACATAAAATATATACACCAAGTAAAAAAAAAATTAGAAATCTATTTATTCACAAAATTAACCTTTTAAGTACGTAAATTAAAATTACTTTTTATATTAAATAGAAGCTAATTACCCTTTATAGTCTGTGATCCTCAATTATGTTAGAACGTGCAAGATATTTTATTTTATAGCACGTTAATAGCAATTTTTTTAATATTTTAATTTAGCAGTTTTTAATTTTTCTAAATTTTAAAATGTCATATACCTTTAAATTAACCTTTAAAGGTATATGAAATATATAAGCTTTACAGAAAGAAAGAAGTTTCCACATTCAATTTAATATAAAAGTTTACTTTCTAATATACAATTTCAAACATAATATTTAAAAAGTTATCTTGTAGGTAAGTAAATCTAACTTTTCCCATTAGTGTACATTTTTATGTTTTTATAAAAAAATATGCTTCTTGATGTAACAAAGCAAAAAAAATTAAGTTATAGTGTTATTAAAGAAATAAGAAATTTATTCTAAAATGAACAAAACTTTTTATTTTATGAGGAATCAAAAATAAAGCTATTATAATGAAGATTTAAATTTCGAAAGATACTATGCTCCCTTAACCCTTTGCCTGCCCTGTACATCACATTTTATGTACACATCTAATGCTTTATACGCTTGTACTATATGACGCATGATACATAACGAACAATATTTTATATAAAAGCTTTTATATATTTTATATCATTGTATATTTCATGTGATATAGAAGCGTATATCACATGCGATATACAATGATACATTACATGTGTAAATACACATTAATAATAATACATTAAATGTGTATGCCATATGTGATGGACAGGAAAGTTACAGGGGTAAAAAATGAAAAACAGCCCTGCAGTAAATTAAATCTTTTATGTATTTTTGTGTGAGGCGCTGCGCTCTACTTTTTTGCAACACGAGGTCTAACGAGACAGGGACCTACTGCTTAAAGCCGATTCCGAACGGCTACGAACATCCATGCCACAGTGAGAATTGAACCCACGAACTCAGGTACCGAAGATCAGCGCTTTGACCTTTGGGCCATCGTTCTGCAAATTTTATATGTACGTTTAGAAATACATATCTAATTCTGCTTAAAGCAGCCAAAGTATTACTTTCCGTTCCAATCGAAATAAATTATTAAGGGCACTTCATTTGGATAGCCTCAGTGTAGTATATTTTTATTCTAAGCAAATTAATTAGTCGTGATAATATTTCAGAGAATATTAAAAACAAGAATAATACAATAAATAGTTACGTAACTCCACTTAATTAAACTAGATATCCAGTTTTTTTTATGACTCTTGAAGGACATTTTACTGGCTTTTCTGTTTTAGTCGGTGTTGAAATTAACTACGCATGGTGTAGTCGCAGTTTCATGTTGTTAATCATTGATCAAAATTTTATTTCCCTAAGGATGACCTGAATCTGAATCTGAACAAAGGATGACAGGTTACTCTGGCATTCACTAACTGCAAACCTGAAAGTCTCAACGTACTCATTGATATGCCCTTGAAGTAAAACTTCCTAAAGAATTACCATAGAAAAAAAATTACAGTTATCAGGAAACCTGATTTACATCGCTCTCTTTTCAGAAAATAAAAGTTGAGATATTTTGAGGCAGGTATCAAACTTCTCAACCTTCTTTCTGTAAAGGAACGGTGGATTTTCAGGAGAGCGAAATTTGACCAAATATTCGATACTTCTATCTCACTGAATTAACAATACGAAGAATAAGAATCAAAGAAAGTGTTTTAATATTCATAATTTTATAAGTAATATAACAATTACCAGAACAAACCCTAACAACTACTTTAAATAAATTTTAAAACTTTTTTTTTTCGAATTTCATGAGAATTTGATATTTTTCATGCAAACTTCTAACTGTCATATACTTTCAAATCTATGGACAGCTTACCCCGTAGAGCATGAAATATAAGGTAGTTAAAATTAATATATTTTGAAAGGCAAAAATCTATCTTTTTTTAAATTAAAAGAATTATGCATAATTTGTAAGGGAAAAATTGGTTTTTTAACTATCATTATTATTATCTAAGTATATTTTGAGCGAATGTTTACGATAACAACCGAGTTTTACGATCTAAAAGAAATCTTTCGTACAAAAATTACCCTTCTTCATTGGCGGTACAGCCCCAGGTGGGCCTTGGGATTCCTCAGAATTCCACCCCAAGTCGTCCTGTTCTTGGTTAGGGTTTACCAATTTGTCACCCTGATAATTTTCAAGTCATTTTCCAGGCAGCTTTAATCCGCTCATGTCTTGGTCTCCCCCTTTATCATGTTGCAAATGGTTTACCCCAAAAAATATTTGTATCGTGGCTTTTTTTGTTGTTTAATCTTAATAGGTGTCCTGCCTGTTTGAACTGATGTATTATAATGAATTTAATGATATTTGGGTCTTTAAATAATTTATAAATTTCCAAATTAGTTCTTCTCCAAAAATGTTAAGATTTTTCTTTCAAATAAAGCAAAAGCATTTTTGTTCCACCAGTCATTGTCCATGTTTCAGAAGCATATGTTGGAAAGGGTCTGATTAAAGTTTTATGAGTAATTTGGTCTGCCTAGTAATAAACATGATCATTATTATAAGTGTTTAGGTTCACGCCGATAGGTGGCGTTATTGTCATTTTATGATTAACTAGAAAAAAGAATTCTGTGTTAATAATTCTATTAGAAATTCTGTCTTTTAATATATATATATATATATATATATATATATATATATATATATATATATATATATATATATATATATATATATATATATATATATATATATATATATATACATATATACAAAATAAAGAACCGCAAAAAATTATTAAAATTTTATAAAATTGATGCTTGCATCAGCATAAAAATATCTCTATCCTTTTTAAACTTCCTACTCTTTTTAAATCCTTTATTACTTTACCCCCTTTACTATTTTATTCTGCTATCTAGAACCAAATTGTATTTCACCTTTCATGTAATTTCTTATTTTAATATTTGTAAAACCTTTAATGTAACTCCCACTTCCTGATGCTCACCCTGAAAGAACCTTTACGACGGGGTAAACGGCGTTGAGCTAAGGCAACCTACAACTGAAGAAGTGGCGCTCAATGTTGTATGGAGAAGGTGTCCTAAACTGTCAAGGCAACAAATACAAAAAATGTGCATTAAAATAAACTAGTGTTTACTAGACAGAAGTATTTATTTGTGGGACATTCAATAATACGTAAAAAGGTATTCACATAGAACACTTTTCAGTAATGCTCCTTTTGAAAAGGTAATTAATAACTTTTTAAATTATTAAGATTTTAATTTGAAATAGTAAACACTTTAACATAAATATAGGACATAAATAATATTCAATTTTCAAGCAGATTGGTGAAAAACAAAATAGATTAAATTTGAAAGTCTACTGTGCCTTTAAGATACACAAAGATATAAAAACGAAATAAAATACCTTATCCTTATCCGTATTACATGTAAAAGGGGTTCGCATGTAACAATTTTCAGCAATTCTCCTTTGGAAACAGTAATTAATAACTTTTTTAAGTTATTAAGATTTTAATTTGAAATAATGGACATTTTAACATAAATATAGGACATAAATACTATTCAATTTTCAGGCAGATTGGTGAAAAACAAAATAGATTAAATTTGAAAGTATTCTGTGCCCTTAAGACGCACAAAGATATAAAAACAAAAGAAAAGATGATTAAGATTGTTTGATACTCATTCTTAAAAAAAAATCGTTATATAGTTTCCTTGTTTAGAAGACATTAAGGAAAGAGGGCAAAAATGGTCGAAAAATAATTAATTTTTAATAATTAAGTTTCAATTGCCTTCACAATGTTTTTAGGGAGAGGGGAATAAATTTCACAACTATTTATGATATAAAAAACTCAATAAATATGCTAATATTTCACTATTTTTTTAATAGACAGACATCAAAATAACTTAGGAAAGCATAAAGTAAAAATGTGAATGCTAAATATTTTTAATTAAAATCTTATAAATAATTTTTCTTAAATTTCAAGTGTTTAGATTCACAAACTAGATTTTGCAAAACAATATTCCCGTAAATAGGTTATACTGATTAGGATATCCTTTGTAAAAAAATATAATAAAAAGAAAAAAAAATATCAAATTAAAAATACGATTGTTCAATTTTCATACCAATATGAAAACAAACCGTCATGTGCCATGTATACTTTAAGATCTTTTTTACAGTTGAATTAATCAATTTAAATAAAAAAAAAAAACATTTTACTAATAATCAAAAGCACTAAGAAGCGTAATAACAGTTACAAATTCTTGTAGAATGATTCTTTAAGAATCTTCTTTAAGAAAGTCATTAAATAAAGTGCAAGTAAATCAAAAATAGCATTTTAATGTATTAAAACAATTGATCAGCTAAAAAAAAAGCACTTAACAAACTATCCCTAAGAAATTACTATAATAAAAATTGGTGGATCATCATACTTATTATTTTGATCCCTCCATTAATCTAATATTATTTACTTACTCTCCTTAGTATTCATCTTAGTTCATTTCATCAGTTTTATTCACTTGTCAAAACTAAATACAATCTCTGTTTCTGTTTCAAAAATCTGAAGCATTCTTTACGTGCAAGAAGCAGCATCACGGATTAAAGGGTGATTACAACAGCAGCTCCCGAAAGAAGTACACTCCTATTCACAGGTAAAAACAAAATTTGTGTCTTGTATTACAACTAAATACATTTAATCAACAGCAACTCTCTTTTTTTTCCTTTCAGAATAGAGCAACATTAACGAAACATCGTAAAAAACATTTCCACAGGGTATTATAGTTCCTTAAAATATCGGCCACTATGTTCGTGGGGATTTCGACAACAGTCAAGAAAATAATCCAATTCAATTTCTCTCAGTTAAATAAAGATAACAATTATAAATAACTGTATATATGTTGGCTTAGAAACTTTCTTAATTTAAGTTTCCTTGATTTTTTTTTCTACTGTGACGTGATAAGACTGGGGTAGCGTTGCACCTATCAAAATAAAAAATATATATAGTTCATTTCGAAATACACCCTCTTAAGACATAGGGAATGAGTATGCCTTCAGAAAAAAGGGAAAAAAAGTGAGGAAAAAGAAGCGAGAAAGGAAGGGGCTCCAATAGGATTGGCGAACCCGAGGTGTCGCACTGTAGGAAAATTGTGACCTAAAGGATAGTTCTGACGAATACTTTCCCCATATTGGGCCTCCAAATTGTTCGGGCTTCACAGAAGAAAAAAAAATTAATGGTATATGATCTTAAATCCCGAGTCATTCATTCAGTAGCCTTTCTTCACGGTCGTTAGAAAAGTGCCTAACAAAAAGAAAGCCGTAAATGTCCTTTGAAAAATAAGAAAAAGAGATTCAGTCATTCTTCTGGCACTGGAATGTACAGAATAGGGCATTGAAATTGAAAAGTAAACCAACAAATACACTCTTAGACAAAAAGAAAAAACGACGAACCACGATACACCGAGAAGATGTAATGCAAATTGGACACAAATTTATATGCATACAGGTTCCGACGTAAAAATGCAAAAAAAATTAAAGTTTGGCAGTAAATGAATGAACGTTTGCAGCTGCATCTAATCTTATCTGCCCAACCGGTAGGATGTTTCAGATGAGAAATTTCGATTCTAGGTCATAAATTTTTTGCGAATTTCATTCCGTGTACTCAGGTAAATAGTAACTACGACTCGCGTACAGGTGTGCGAATGATATGCACAGATGTCAGCATTTGAGAGAGGATGTGTAGTTGGGCTCAAAGAAGCCAGCTGGTCTAATCTGCGAATCGCTTGACATTTGGACTGGATCGATGCCACTATTATACGGTATTGGCAGGAATGGGTGAACCACGGCCGAACACAGCGTCAAGAAGGAAGTGGTCGACCTAGAGAAACGACTGAAAGTTAGGACCGAGCAATCGTCACAGTGACACTCACAGCACCAGATGTATCATTATCATCCATTGTACGTGCAACTACTGCTTCAGTGACTGAAAGGACCATTCACAGGCGACTCAAAGAAAGGGGGCTAAGGTCACGGTGCACCTTGCGCCGAATACCATTGACCCCTGTACAATGATAAGCCCGTTTGCAGTGGTGTCGGGCTCATCCGAACTGGAATGTCACTGACTGAAGTACAATAGTCTTCAGTGATGAGTCCCGCTTTGAACAGAGCCCCTATGACCAGCAAAGACGTGTCTGGAAACGCCCCGGACAGCGGTGGGATGCCATCCTGACTACCTTGCAGCATACAGATAAACGACCAGGTGATCTGGGGGTGCATTTTCATTTTATAGTGTAGGACTCCTTTGGTTTTCCTCCGTGGCACCCTTACAGCACAGCGGTACGTCGAAGTTCTACTCCCCGTTGTGTTGTGCCTACATGTCTCACGCCATCATGGGCTTACATTTCAGCAAGATAATGCCTGGCCCCACACTGCACGTATTTTTACTGCTTGTCTTTGTGCTTGCCAAACGATATGTTGGACAGCAAGGTCACCAGATCTATCTTATTGAGCACGTTTGGAGCATTATGCGCAGGACCCTCCAACCAGCTCGGGATTTTGACGATCTAACTAGCCAGTTAGACAGAATTTGGCACGATATTCCTCAGGAGGACATCCACTACATCTATCAATCAATACCAAGCCGAATAACTGCTTGCATAAGCACCAGAGGTGGACAAACGCGTTATTGAGTTTTCACTTTGTAAAGTTCTATCAGTCGAATAAATCATCCAATTTTTCTCAAATTCTAGTCATTAGATTTTCTGTACATGTACATCCCATCAACAGATTTTCGTCCCATTCGGATAAACTACCTCTTGGTACGTCGTTTTTTTTTCTAAGAGTGTAAGTTGTAGACTTACACAAAGTATATCGCACAGCATAAATATATATTATTTTTCCATAATAAAAGTATTGTCTAATGGTATTAGCATTATAACTTTCTTAACCTTGTACTAGTACTCAATTTAATAAAGGTAATTTCTATTGGATTAAATTATAAAGAAATATTTTTATCTGTTTCCCGCTATACTTTGGACTATCCATTTTAGTAATATATGGCAGTTAAGTTGATTGAAGATAAAACTTATAACGCATTCAGAATTTTTTGTAACAAGATAAATTCTCAAAGAAATATGTGCACAGCATATTCAGAAGAGGTGAATCTTTAAATTTTTTAAGAATTCCAAAGCTAGAATTTAACAATATATTACCATTTTAAACCAGGAACATTCAAATACAAGTAACTGCTTTTGTCATGCGTAATATTTTTATAAAAAATTTAACGCTAAATTATAACCATCTATTCTTTTTTTTTTCTACTCGTTCTTTTTTCTTTTTTAATTATAAGCTATTATTTCTTCCAATTACTTCACATAAAACATTAAACATTATTTCCTATTATTTGCAGTATAATAACGATGCATTTTGCAAATCACTAAATGTTAGCATACGAAAAGAACCATAAATAACCATAGTTAATAATAAAACAGTGTCTAATCCCAGTTGGTCTTATACGCAGTGAGACTAACACCTTATATTTCAACATGTTAAAACAATAATGTAAAAACAATATTAAAAGTCTATCTGCCGAGACAGGACGTTTATTTCAAATTCGTATGTTAGTTATCGTCTGATCTTGCTAGCTACAACGGCGAACTATGTAAACCCACGTTTTCACAACACACCAAGCAATACACTAGGAAAAATAAACCGCATAATAGCACAAAAACTTGTTACAGAGTTAGTTCCTAAAGAAGATGAGTTGAAAACAATGGCCAGAATTTTTTTTATGTCGAATCTTTTATTTTTTCCTCTTAGTTTTCTTTCCTAGTCAGTGCAAAGAAAGCGATGCGCTAGCTGATGCATTTCCTGTTGTTTTATCGAGGACAACGAACTCAAATATGAAGATTCATGCTTGTAAACAAAAGCACAGGCTTCAAAACAAAGGCCTATAAATTCGCCTTAAGCACCTCTGGAGATGTACAAAAATATCGTTAAATGACTGAAAAATAATTACCAGGTTATATATGAGTCTAAGCATGCTTTATGACAAAATTTTGGAACAATACGTTGTGAATAAGATAGGAATTTGTCTAAGATAAAACTTAGTAAATGATCAACAGTTAGTTTCAAACTTTTTTAAGAAATGCTTAACTGCTTTACATAAAAGATATTTAATTTTTTTACCTTAATTTTACTTTATCATACACTTACTTTTAATTCTTTACGATATGTATCATATGAATTACTTTATTGCCTCTACGTAATTTAATAAAATTTGGAGACTTAAAAAAAAGAGAAAAAAAGAAGGACTTGCTTAAAGGTAACCCCCAAGCAGTAACTATATAACTATATTCGTAGATCTTTTTTAGTCTTTAAAACGGTTTTCTGGCAATATAGTAAATTTTTTTGTAGAAAATGTTATTAATGTAGAAAAAGGTAAAAACGAAATAAAAATTAAATTTTAACCACACAAATGTTAAACACATATGAGATTTTATGACAGTATAATAATTTTCAAATTAATAACAACATATTAAATAGTTATCATATAAAGTTGTACTAGTGTCTTAAACACTTACTGTAATGATTAGATCTAATAAATTTTTGGAACTGTACCACAAACATAAAATTATTCCGAAATGAAAAATTGAAATAAAAGTGATATTTCAAGGTAAACGTAGATTACCTTTTCTTGGGTGGTAATAATCCGTTATCCTATTAATGCTGGCTATTTCTAAAGTTGTTTTGAAAAAATTCAAGGAAAAAAGAAGTTGCTTCCAAAAATGTGTTGGAAAAGGTGTGGTGAATAGAAATAATTTTATTATTATTTTTTTAACATAATTGGAGTAAATTATAGAATTAAGATAGAATATTTCAATTTTTACCTTTTTAATTCCTAAAATGCAGTATCTTGATTAACTCCTTTCTAAGTATGAAGAAAATGCCCTTTTTTCTTTATCTTGAATGCCTTTAAATAAAGTTGAATATTAAAACTCATCCAGGTCGAAAACAGTTTCTAATTTACAAGAGAAACTTGATAAAAGTAAAAGATACAAAGAAATGAAAATGTGCAAAATAAAATATAAACATATGTACTATAAAACACTGAGCATGTAAAATTAGTTTTACATGCATCAGGAAGATTACATATAAACGTTTTAGCTAAGAATATTGGAATTAACTGAAACATTAAACAAGATAAAGTTGAAACTTGCGAACACGTGAATAAAATGCATATTAGCAATACAGTCTTCTGGATTATTTTTTCACTTTAAATGCTCTCACTACATATCACACACCGAAAAGAAAGCCAGTAGATAAATTAGATGTCAAACCATGTTTAATCGTGTAGAAGCAATACAAAAATTCTTAACATGAACAATAATTTAAAAAAATCGTATCGTGTAGTCAGTCGTTTTATAATCTTTCTTTTAGGGCCCCATTCAGTCTAAGTGCAAGGGAACGATAAGGTAAAAATATGCAGTGAGCTCGTTCGATATGATAATCTTAAGAAGAGATTTTGAAAGAACAGACTTCAACATCTATTTCTGTGTTTATCTCCGTAAAAATTGGGGGTGGAAGTACTGGTGGAAAAAAAAGTGGTTTATTTTTAGTTCTGACTGTCGTTTCTTATAATAAAAAAGTAGAGAAGAGGGGGAGTGAGGTAGAAAGGATCTAAGTTCGATTTCTTTTTTGTTTTGTTAATACCAGTCATTGAAAGGAAAAAAAATGACTTTTTGCACTTTTTTCTCCTCCTCGAGCTGCTCTATCAGCATTCGCATATCCAGTATTTTGGGGTCGATCTTTGTCCTTTACGCTTAGGCACAACGTGATCAACCTCAGCCGAATCTTCTGTCGCGCGAATGATCCACGCGTCACTGTTTTGGTTTTGAAGCTATCGCATTCGTCGATTCTGTGTTACCACGTGTTCATCAGGTGCATGTGTTGTTAGTTTGTGATGAGATCCAATTGTGTTCAGTGAGTGTTGCGAGAGTGGTTAATAAATGCTAAAATGCGGGGTCGTATGACCTTCTACATCAGATACGGTCGTGTCCCCATTTTACTTTTGCAGTGTATAATACACAGATATGTGCCGAATGAAAAGCTGCCGGACTGGAAAGTTGAAGCTTCGTATTCTCAACAAAAAGATTGTAGAAAAACTTGAACTTCCAGCACATTCCTTTCACTGAATTAAAGTGTGATATCAACAATATAAAAACCAACGGAAATTTTAAACGTCTCGATTACAGCATTTTAAATAATGGTAAATTTTCCAAACAAATGTAAGATTTTAAAACCAAAATTTTATGCGATAAAATTTTGGTTTTAAAATCTCCTTACATTTGTTTGAAAATAATATATAAAATTTATAAAATTCATATAAAATTTATTTAGGACATAATGCAGAATTAAAATCATTGTTCATACTTAAGAATTATTTTTAAGTCTGCTAAAATTGTGTTATCAGAAAAGAGTATATAGCTATCTAGTCCATTATTTGAGTAAGATAATATTTTTATGCAATTCTAACCTCGGGCTGATAAAGCACAGGTCGAATGGGCCGTGGCACTGGATCCCCAAATTTTTGGGGGTCCAAAGTTTAATAGTTTTTAAAACTTAAGTTATTTAATTAACAAAATCCTTCAGATTAATTCTTCAAGCTATATTTCACGAGTCTTATTCTGTAAGTTGAATAAATGCAAGTGATAGTTTTAATTTTTAATTGGAAATCATAAAAATCAAATGTCAAATTTATACTTTTTTTATACATACTTATAAACTTCCTCATAGAATCGTGTAAAGAAAGTTGTTATAATTTAAACAAATTGATTGAACCTTTTATCAAACATCAGGTAAGAGGCAAAGAAAAAACACCAGGCCCTGGATCCAACTTTGTTATGATCGGAACTAACAACCTAGTTCTAACAACATTAGTAGTCTAATAACTTTCAGGAAGAACTGAAAAGGAAAACTTCAGTGCAAGTAAAGGATTTCCTTTTTTGCCTTATTGAATATCTACTTTATTGATAAATATATGATGTATGCTGTCAAATATAAGTATATTGTTCATATTATGTGTGTGATCATTATTCTCTAAAAATGGTCTTAGACTTGCGTTGCGTAATATCGTTATCAAGACAGAAGACAAGTATATAACAATATACTATAGCGATATTTTAGGGAACTAGAAAAACGTTATAGAGAGGACATTGTGATCATTTGTACATCTAATGTTTATCTAAGTAATGGGCATACAGTGTATTGGATTGTTTCAGAGATTTAATCTAACACTATTAAATAATTTAACCCGTATTCATAACACAGGTACAAATTGGTGATTTTGCATTGAGAAAATAAAGAATTCCACGGAACCAAAGGAAATATCGTTATAAACAGGTTTATCGTTTCAGACAATATTGTTATATGCAGGTTTCATTGCTAATATTTCATAATATAAATATGGTTGAGTGTGTGCGGAGAGGGAGAAGAGAAATTTTATCCCCATAACACTTTCATAATAAAAATAGAGTTAGTTAAATTAACTTAATAAAAAGGAGTTAGAATGTGTCTCAAACGTACAGTTTTCTAGTACAACAAGAGTAGAATGGTTTTAGGGAGAAATAAATAAACGTCCAACACGCATTCGTGACTAAGCTTAGTGCAATGATTATTTTACAATTTATTGATAAAAAAGAAAGCTGTTATGTCTCGTAACACACTTGTTATCTGAATGTAATTTAAGACTACATCACTCCGTAGTGTGTAGAAACCATACGATATCACAGCTTATTCCTCTAGTAAAAGTTACAAATAAACGACCCATAGGTTTTTCAAGTCGATATACTCACCCTTAAATATGGACATTTTGTTGATGTTTTAAATTATTATTTCAAAAGGACATATAATTTTTAAAACTTAAATTTAAAAAAATACTGTATTCTTTTCTCTGAACATTCTAAATCAAGTCCAGTTTAAAGATTCTTTTTTTTTTTTTTTTTTGGTTATGGTTATAAATGCGTTGTGGTTCATAAATATACATTACATTTAAATGTACATGTTCCTGCACAACACTTATTATTATTACTATCATTTTTCTTTTACAATAGCCAAGACGCTTTAAGAATTATATCCAACTCCATTTTAAATACACTTATTATAGTTTTAACTTTATATATTGTTAATTAATTCTTCAGAAAAATATATTGATGTACACATAGTCATCTACTTAGTATTCTAGAATCAACTGTTTAAAATTTTTCGAAATCTTTTTAAGTCTCGAAAATCCACTATACAAATAGATAATTCTATAAATAATTTTGAAAAACAATTATTGTGTACAAATTTAAAGTTTGCTGAAAGCGGTAAAAATTTGCATGAACTTGAAAGTTTAAAATCCTTATTTTATAATTTTTATGTTAAAAGCTACTAAAATATAACAGTGGAGTAGAAAAAAAAGTGAAAATTTTTGTTGAAGTACTTTTGATATTTGACTAATAATTAATAATAAACCAATAAAATATTAGTATTTATATTCAGATCATCTATATATTCTATTTTATTTTATTTAATGTTTCATAATTAACATTTATAAGAATTTTTAATTTGCAAAACTGAAATTTTTTTCAGAACATGAATTTTAACATTGGAAGCAGGATAAGTTTTGTACTATTCTTCAAAGTTTTCTGAATATTTACAACAAAATAGTATAAAAAGACAAACTAAACCTATTTTTTCAAGATTTCCTACAATATCATTTTTTTTTTATAATTAGTGTACTATACGTCAAAAAGTTTACAAATTTCCGGTAGATCCCCTTCTCATTAGCCCTCGTATAAAAAAAAAGTAGACCTTGGTACTTTAAACTAATCAATCAATCAATCAATCAAAATATTTACCGCTGAACATGTTCTACTTTGAGATGGTGCATATAAATGTCCTTTAATTTTGTGCTTACAAATATATATACACATTAAGAAAAGTAAAGACCTGTTAAATGGAGAAAAAGGCGAAGATATGGAAGAAAAAAATCCAAAACTATTAAATTCTGTGTAATTTATTAATTATTATTTATTTATACATTAAGTGCAAAGCAGTAAATGCCTTGCACTTAATGTCCTTTTTCATTAATATTCCAATGCTGGAAAAGGTTCTTGTAAAACACGCGTTTAAATCTGAAAAAAAAAAATTAAATGTACTAAGTAATGCCAAATCATTTCCTACAGTTATAGATGTAACAGAACACTTAATATTACTACATCTGAGGAAAAGGTAATGAACGGATACAAGTCTATTTATGTGAAAAATATGGGAGTCTCTAACAATCTTTTTCACAAATAAATAAAATAACTAAACGTTTTAAAATTGTATCTAACTCTATTTTCAATTCATTTATTATAGTTTCACTTTTATATATTGTTAATTAATTCTTCAGAAAAATATATTGATGTACATGTAGTAAAGTACATAGCATTCTAGATGTAACTGTTTAAAATTTTCCGAAATCTTTTTCAGCCTCGAAAATCCACTATACAATTGTATGAAACCAAGAAAGTTTAAAAGGTTAGTAGTATGCAGTCAAGTCAAGAATGTTTCTAAGAATCGGTGATCCACTGTTCCAGTGTCTCATTCGTGGCTTTTAACTCTGAAACAGCTGGTAGTGATGCCAACATTTAAAAAACAAGAAAGTTTCTGTTGAAGGTTAAATACTCTTGCGTCAGCTTCGAATAGAGGAACTGGTAAAATAAAGTATCAAAAAATACCAGGCAGTTCATGGGGAGGAAGACAAATTGTTCAATTCTAGGCACGATCACAACAATGGTTACTGTCCCACTCCCGGATTTTGCGCAACACTTAAGTCACTGCAAATCAAAGGAAGGGCTTTAAGAAAGCATTTATAAAATCAAAGGTTTATGCTATGATTTTTATTACCCTAATAGTCTCATATGTAGGATTTTAAACTGAAAAATCGTGAGGGAGTCTCGAAACAGTCATCAATAAGTGCAGTTTTTATGGCTCCTTTGAAACTTGCAATATTTCCAGCCCTTGTCTATTCAAGCTGACAAAAACAAACACTTTGCTTCATTTAGCTTTAGCATATATATGGGTGTATAGTCAGTGATGGATTTCTAAATAAATTATTTAGGTATAGCGTATGGCAGCAAAATTTCGCGAACTCACTGTTGAAAAAATAAGAAGTGAGCGTTAAAATTAGAAAGTTTCCATCTCAAAAAGTATTTGGCACTAGGAAACAAAACATATATCAGCAGTATGTGCAACTGGATTAAAGATCAGAATCTGCATGATATTTTCCCCTAATATCGATACTGTTTTAAGAATTTTCAAATCCACGACAGTAAGTAATTGTTATCCGGATAGTTCGTTCTCATGCTTGAAACATATTAAAATGCACTTACATTTAGGTACATTCAAAAGCAGATTAAACGATTTTCCAGTCTGATCGATTGAATCTGACAACGCGAATTTTATTTTATTTGATAATGTGGTTAAAATTTTCGTTCAGAAGGAATTCAGGTGAAAAGTGTAATGCGAATGAAAGAAAAATTTATGCTTATTTAGAACAAAATCTATAATATGTAAATATAATATGGGTTATATTCTATTGTGATGAAGATTTTGTTGCATTTTATGTGATTCTAATAAACATTTTCACAACTTTTGTGTTTCTTATTTTATTATCTAGTTCAGGATGGACAAACTTTTTCGGCCGCGGGCTAAAAATCGAAAGATAAGTTTGGCGGGCCAAGATAAATTTTTCTAAAATTTTAAAAACAATATACAAGTACCTAACGGTTTAAATACGTTAATGAGATGAATGAAATTGTGATTTCATTTTTAAAAGTTTCTTATACTGAGGTTCGAAGTGAGATGTACTGATTTTAAGGAACGATGCTAAATGCTCATCTGTCAGTCTACTTCTGAAATTATTCTTTCTAAGGTTCAAAGTTGAAAACACTTGTTCACATATAAGAAGCAAATATACCGCTGATCTTCTGGGCGTGAGATAATAAATTTGGGATATAATATTTAAGCAAAGTAGAAAAGGAGATGGATATATAATGTATAAATATATATTTCTTTTAATTTGCCTCGGACTGGCAACTTAAAATTCTATCCGCGGGCCGGAGTTTGCCCATCCCTGATCTAGTTTTAGCTTTGTAAAAAATATAACATAGGCACCTATTTGGTTCATCCTATAAGTGACACATTTTTTAATTCACTTCTGTATATATGTGTGCTCTTCTCAACTCCCTGATTATTCCTAAAGCAAAAATTTATAACTCTTCACTTCTTACTGTTATCTTGTATGCCCACTTCAATGGGAAAATATTATTCTTTCAGGAATGGTGTTGCTGATGCATAAATGAAAGTTTTAGTGTAAATCAATCGCTCTATTGATGAAATAGCTAATTAATCCTGCGAATATTAAATGCATAGTAAATAGTCAGAGTTAATTAACACGTTGTCGTGACATCTATCCCCGGGTACCGAGTGGACCTTTCGTTTGAGCGGCGTCATACCCTGGAGATAGTCAGAAAACTTTCTATACAAAAGTTCACTGTCAGTATCCAAAGACAGATACCACATGAATGAAAAGTTTACTGTCAGTACCCAAAAACTGACGCCATTACTACAGCACATAAGGCATTTCTTTAATAAATGAACTTATTTTTAAAAGTTCTTTTACTTAAGTTTAGAAGCGAGGCCTTTATACAACCGAGTAATTTAAAAATAGAACCAGGTCTTGCTCTTTACCGGTAACCCAGAAAAATAGTAGTTTCGGGTAAACGATGTTGTTTTTCAAATTCTAAATCATGGAGTTTTTTAAAGACGGGGATTGAGATTTACTGTTGAGAGAGTAGCTCATCAAGTTACACAGTTGCTCAGTACAATAAGTTAACATGAAAAATTTATATTAAAAACCCTACTCAAAAAGTAATGAAAAGTAAATAAATATACCTAATTTTTGCAAACATTTTTTCATAAATAACGGTTTTAAGGAATTTGAGAATCTACAGAATTCTGATATCATCACATGACCATGGTTGATCTTAGTTTGAGTATCAATTGAGAAAAAAAATTTTAAATAGGAAATAAAATATTTTAATGCTTTAAACGTCCTTCATTCCTATCTAATAATGACCTTCAGTTCACTTCCGTAGCTATTACTATTTGAACACAAATGTCAAACTACAACAATACTTTCTTTTTATCTGAGTAAGCTTATAATTTATTTTTTAATAAAGACATTTTTGAATTGTAATAATTTGGGTATCTTTAAGGGTGAAAGAGAGAGAGAAATAATAATGAAGAATTAAAACGGGATGAGTACATATTATTTTTTGGACATTTTCCCACAAACCACATTTTTGTTGCATTGAATATGAGTGCCGTATTCAAAAAATAAATTAAAATGACTACCTATACACTGTCTTTTTAATTGAAGAATGTTTCATATTGTTTCAGCAAAATGCGTAAATAAATTGCATACAAAATAAGCTGAATTTAGATAACAAGTCACAACTCTTGCTAAGGTAAGGCCTTCAAACACTCAAGCAACAGTCTAAGTTCCTACTCTCGTTAAAATTTCATAATGACAGGATATCCCCTTTAAATATCCTTTTCCATATTTTGCCTTTAATAAATTTTAATATGGCAGAAAACAGCATCCTAAAATATATCATTTATTAAATTTGTTTTTGCGTGGATGTAGGTTTTTTTTTTTACATACTTTTGCCAACAGTCCATTTCAATGGACAAACGCCATTTTTATGGCCTACTGCCATGGACGCAAACCAGGGAGATATTCTTATCTTCAGACCCTGAATCCAGATTGCACCTTGACTACTCTCCTAATGCGAAGAACTCAACTCAAAAACCATTTCGCAGAAACCTATTTTTACATCTGTTGTCACTTTTTATGTATACAAACAATATTTATTTTATCATGAGTTAGATATAATTCTATTAATATGATAATGATAAAGATTAGATTTCGAATCTAAGTTGGTAGACAATGTTTAAAATACAGCAATCCAACAACTTTTACTTTTTCTGTTTGCTGTGTTTATCAGTGCATTGCTTCAGCATCGCCAAGTGTACTTTATACGGCTGATATGCAGTATGAAATATTATGTTATTTGATGATAACAACGCGAAATATTTTAGCTTGTTTTGCAAGATAAAAAAAAAATTGCTGATTGAAGCACAAATAAAAACAATATTGTTCATAATGAATTCTTTTTTCTTAATAGTAGAAATTTACGATTGAAAATGATTCCACTTTAAAAGACACCCTGCTAAAAAAGGAAGAAGATTTAACAAAATTAAAATGCAATGAACTAAAAATCCTACTCTTAACTTCAAAATAAGACAGCTAACCTAAGAATTACAAAGAATCAAATCGCTTTAGCTTAATTGTAGCTAAACTGGTATAGAAGCCATGTACAGTACATTAGACAGGGATAAAACTACCAATATAAAAAGTGGAAAGAGCTAGTTTGTGAAGTTTAAAATATTCCATACTTTATATTTTTTTAGTTTTGTTTTTATGAAATCGGAACGGTTTCAATATACAAAGTTTCACATTAATAATTTGGTCTCACTAATTTACCGCTACTGCTAAGGACTGGCAGGATATTTTACTTGTTGTAACACATCCAAATGTTCTTTTCATAAATCCTAACAAAATGTTGTCTTCATGCATTTCGTATAACGGTTATATTAGTGAATACTTTGAAAGAACCGTTTTTAGATTCTCCAACGTAAAAGCTCGAGAAAACTGGTGTTTCGGAATTGCTTGTTTATTTCTAGTTGAAAAAAAAAAAAAAAAAAAGGAGCAGTTGGCAAAAATCATTCGTCTTAATTGCTTACAGTCATAGACTGGTACTCATTTTCAACCTATTATTGACTCGAGAGGGAGATTCTATTTGTGGTTACGCTTCACCTGTTTTTAGTACACCCACATCAACGCTACCATGACAACAGAAACGTGTCCAGCGTGTCGACGAAGCTAGAGGCTCTACAGAGCTATTTCCTATAGGATGAGCTACTATTATTAACGCTTCATAGTAGATGACTGAGGACAAAGAATGGAAAAGGAAGTTCGACACTAATTCCGAATCTAAATACACAGCAGTGCCCTGTTTTGTATATGTAGAGAGGTAAAATAAGAAAATTAGTCACCAGTTAAATTGGTCAAAATTCAGAGAGAATGAGCTCACTTGGACACAGAATTTATTCGGTTCATTTTGAATGAAGTATAATAGATAACAGAAAATTTTTCAAGCTGGTAAAGTCTGAACTTGAAATAAATCATACAATATTTGAGCGAAGTAAATAATACAACACTGGAGTGAAACCTTATGAAAGCTAGGCAAGTTAATATATTTCCGGCATAAACATGTCTCAAAAATCCCAATGCCTAAAATTAGCAATTAGTTACTCTGAAATTGGAATAAAATTAACGTAAATGTAGATTTCTGGAATCTATTTTTCCCTTTTCACAAGATAAAAATAAATGTAGTAATGTTTAGTGAATGCCATTAGAGACATAAAGTGTACATTCAACTTAAGTCACCAAATTTTCAAGATTAATGGGATTTAACCTAAAAGGAACACAATTTGTCTTGGTGTGAGCGCAATTGCAAGACAGCTATTTCATCCAAAAGAAAATATCTTTCTAAACAGTATACAACAGATTTCTGACCAGGTATATAGGAAACTACCTTTCAGTACCGCAGTCCATAGACTCTAATCCCACTGCTGATATAGATCAATGGTCGCCAGAAATGGACGACGCAATTGTAAAACTATAAAACAATTACAGTTTAATGTCTAGTGAGCAGCAATAAAGAAGTTTTAAGTCTCTGATATAAAATTTATTGAATTCAATTTGCTTCGAATGTACTGTTGTATCAGCTCTTCATCAACAAAAAGATTGTTTTCTAAGTTTGGAATAATCTAAAAGAACTTACGAATACGTCTAAATTTAGAGACAACCACAAAACTTGTAATCTTGTATTTGAAATCATTTTTTAAATTTAACATAACATATATAAAAAATAACTAAAACATTTGTTTTACATCTTTGTGTTATGTTATTTATGTTACGACTGTTTTTATTTGGTGTTTACAAGTGTTATGTTTCTTATGACATTTCTGACTAATGTTAATTTAATTTTAAAAATATCGATTAAAACCTCTGCAACCCTGTTCCAGTCTAAATAGTTCTCGTGTAGCTAAATGTTGACAGCAAAGCTTCAAACCAAATCAAATAAATTCTTTCTATATGAGTTTTAAGTAAAAACATTTAACAATTTTTGATAATCTCCTTTTTTCTGTCAAAAGGATTAAAACATGACACAAAAAATCGCGTACATTTGTTTTACAATCCAAACTTTACTCGACTACGGTAGAAATGTGTCAGAAACTTTAGAAAGATTTAAAAGAATGACATTGATTTACTTATTTGAGCTGCTGAAAAATAAAATCTGCTCAAGAGGCTTATAGGCAAAACTAAAATAAAGTTAATTGAGTGATGACAGTTCGTTCATGTAATTGTTGAATTTCGGTTGGTTTGGTTTGGAGCGCTATGGTCCACTATTTTACGTAGACCATAGCGGTCTACGTAAGGTACACGAGGCCCAATTTTATGACGCATTTTGCCTAAAGCCGATTTCGATAAGGCTACGAACATACAAGCCAACAGTGGAATTAGAACCCACGAAGTCTGGTACCGAAGATCAGCTTTCTACCCATTCGGCTATCGTTCGGATTTAGTTCAACTTGTTGGAAACTTTATTTATATGGTATAAGCAAGTGGTCAAGGGCAAGACAGGTCAAGTTGTTACCGTGCAGAACTAGAATGCCAGGTGTCCTGGTTCAAGGATTGGTGAACTCTGTATATTCAGAGAATATGTAGGATAAATTTGAGAATCTGAATGTCCTTTCGCTGGAGAGTCGGAGGGTGGATGATACATACGGAAATGAATGAAAAGTCAGCTAGCTCTTAGTGGATTGTTAATATGAAGGGGAATCTCTAAAGTGACACAACGAATGTCTCATACTTTACAAAATACGCTGCTAGTTTTGAGTTAACGAATCAAATCAAGTTGTATGCTATGAACAGATTATTACATGGGTAAGCAGGGAAGTAGTCGGAGATCTCTCGAATGGAAAGTCTATTCTTAGAGATTGACTAATTCGAAGTGGAATCTGCTAAAAAGATAATACAATGTTTTGATGTTAATCAAAATAGCCTGTATCTTGAAGGTATAACAGATACATATTAACAATCAATAAGAGTTAGCTGACATTCATGAAGTAGTCGGAGATCTCTCGAAGAATAGAAATCTTTACGAACATTAACGAATTAATCCATTTAGATTTATGGG
>CM063506.1:139626985-139694485 GCA_032207245.1 Pardosa pseudoannulata
CGTCCGCCAAGGCTATTTTATCGTCTCTAACTATCGACCACGATAAGCCATATTCCCTCCAGACGGTGGTGATGGCTTACAGTGGACCATAGTGTGGAGGGGCCTTTATAAAGAAGAAATCTAACAAATTTTAATAGTATAATTTTAACAATATAAGGTTTCAGTATCATTTTATATACTGCACAATAAATAAATTAAAAACTCAAAAAAAATATTCATATACTTAACGTGCTAACTTGATTTTAAATTATTTGGGAGTGATTTTGGTGTACCCTTTTCAATTGCAAATATGAACATTAAACATACATAAATTTAAAAATAAATAAAAAAAGACAATATTTTAGAGAATTTGCTATTCTATCACATGGTATAATTTTTTAAGGAATTTTTAAAATGGGAGTCAATCAGAGGGAATTTTATTTTTTCTATAGGTTAACATTGAGCGAGAGGCGGAATTCATATTCTCATTTTTTCCGTGATCATGAGTATCTTTTCCAGGGTTCTATGGATTCTATACAGCTGTCGCGAGCTCGGCTATTATTGGTTTTCCGCCGGTGGCAACGCGGAAAGAGATGGAAAAAAAAATAAAATGGTTGTTATTGCTGATGTCGAATGTATTATTTTTGAATATTAAAAAGCTCTCCCAAAGACTATTTTTTAGAGAATAGAACAACAGCAACCTATACAAAAACGAGTTTTTCGCAGAGTCGTCCACATATCTACTGATATCCACTTAAACATTTATTAAAAGCGTTTTCTAATCCCCCACCTTTATTCAAAGCTTTTCAGAAATTCCCATTTCCCTCCCTTTTGTATTATAGTTACGCCACCTAGACTGTATAGTGGTTAACGTATTGTTCTCCCACTCGATGGGTTTGGGTTCAATATCCAACTAAAGCTGGGATGTATTTGTGTGATACCCCTCTTATGGAGCGATTTTGCCTTATTTATATGGTGCTTCCTTAATAAATGGGGTAACAAACCAGCGGATTGTATGGTAAAATGCTAATAAAGGCAAGTGCCCGGCATCAGGGCCGTAACTAGTTTCTTTGGCGCCTGTGGCAAAAAAACGATCTGCGCCCCAACCACCAAATATAGTGGTTTTGTTTTGTTTGGAGTGCTACGGTCTACTTTTTGCAACACGAGGGTTAATGAGACCTTGACCTACAGCTTAAAGCCGATTCCGAAAGGCTACGAACATCCATGCCATAGTGCGGTTCAAACCCACGAACTCCGGTACTGAGGGCCAGCACTCTAACCAATCGACCATCCAAATATAGTGAGAAAATATATAAACATTTTTTATATCATATATTCAGAATGAACTCAAAAGATATTCTGTTAATTATTAAAATGTTCCTAGTATATTAATTTATAATTTTTTTTCTATTTTTACCTTATTAATACTTAAAAGTATTTTTGAACACTCTGGGGGTGTTATTTTGCTGATAAACTGAATATTTTATTTGAAAGGAATATTTTTTATTTGTGCATTGAATTTTCTTAAGACAAATTTCTAAATTTAAATTTATTTTAATAACTTTAATAAATTCAAAATTTAAAGGAATATCCGGATTTATATTAAGGCATATTAGGAGTATTTGATAAACATTTTGTTAGAATCTATAACAAGTTTAGTCTCTAGAAGCATTTTAGAAAATAAGAAATTGCTTTAAAAGATAATTTTTAAACACGTTGGATTTTATAAATAAAATCGGATTTTATAATAAAAAAAATATTTTTAACTTTTCCTTATTTCCACTCGGGGCGAATAGTCCTCTTTCGGACCCCATTTTCATCACGGTGCGGTGCCCCTATGACTGATGCCACCTTTGCCACACTCTAGTTATGGCTCTGCTCGGCATTTGTGAAAAAAAAAAATTAAATAGGGTTATAAATATTTTTCCTAATGCTGGGATACTTGCCTTATGGTTATAAAAATTAAATTCCTGAATTAATATGACGTTATTACTGAGAGATATGCTTTAATAATCGTTTTAACTTTCCATGGAATTTATAATAGACCAAAAAATACAATGGTACATTGGTCACCAACGTTGTACAGAGCAAGAAAAATTGAATTTAATAATTAATGAACATTAAAAGAACGAAAGCTTAACATTCTGGACTCAAATATTTGTTTTTAGTCACATTTTATTAAAAATAGATACATTATTTTTCAATTGAATAAGCATATATTCCCCCCCCCCCCAAAAAAAAAAATATTTTCAAAGTTTTTTTCTTAATAAAGTATTTTGAAAGTAAATAATATATTTTGTTCTAATCTTGTCGACATTGTAATCTCCTTATAAACTCCCAGATCTGATGGTCGATTTATTTATGAATGAGGTTCGACCTTCACACTGTACCACGCAAAAAACTACATAATTTAAATCTTATTGAGATAGGCAGTAACTCCCGAATGAGTCACCCCTTGCATTACACACCCATTGAGCCCTAGAAATTTTACTTATATTTAAGCCTATTTATTCACAGAAATTCTTTAGTAGAATAAATGAACCTGGATAGTTGAGTCAATAATTAAGGTCATTTATTGACACCACTATCTAGGTTTTGTTGTTTGCTCGATTGAATAAAATATAAAACCAAAAGACATAGAAAAATATCCGATAGTATTTCAGAACAGATGAACAAGTATAAAGAAGGCTAAGAATTTGTATACCAGACATCTAAAAGTGATTCTCACGTGATATGGTTTGAATTTTGTAACATACATATGATACGGGAAGACTACCTAAAACTGGTCCAAACTTTTTATAAGCATATGCAAAATTTTGATATAGCAATTCTAGACAGCAAGGTAAGTATGACTAAGATTTAGTACATGTGAAAACCTGCTCTTAAAATTACTGCGTCATTATTAAACACCTGCAATCAAAACCTCTCCTAACACGAATTCATGAAGATATAGCTCGCAGCATTTCGTGGTATTTTTATTTTCTAACTACATCTATATTATTAACATGCACAGTCTTCGTGTTTTTACTACATCTAGTAAAAATTTAAGTTGTGGGAAGCATATATATATATATATATATGTATATATATTACATTCATTTATTTATACCTATAATCCCCTTATCATTCTAATACCTTTCTGGAGTAATTTACATCCTTTTCATAGTACAAAAATATTTAAACTTTTACACATGAATGAATCACACAGAAAATGGAGCTTCTATTATAACTATAATAGTTATTGGATTTTTTTACTATATGACATTTCTTATTCAATAATCCGTATTACGTTGAAACCGCATAGCGTTAAAAAATTTTCTGATTCGAGCACCTTATCAATTCCTTGTATGCCCAAGAGCACTTTTTTACTTTTTACCTTCTTAATTTTTAATTGTATCTTTCCTCACAACACTACCATCGAACGATAGCCGAATGTGTAGGATGCTACGAATCGGAGTTCTTGAGTTCGAGTCCCGTTGATGACATGCATCTTAGCCTTTCAGACTCGGTTTTAAGCAGTAGGTCCCGATCTCATTAATTCTTGTTTAGCAAAACAGTAGACCGTAGCAATCCAAACTAAACCTTGTGAGCTTATTATACTATCTTATTATTATATTATCTTATATTATTATTATTATTTTATTATTATCTTATCTTATATTATTATTATCTTATTATTATATTATCTTATATTATTATCATTATCTTATCATTATCTTATCTTAATTATTTTGTATGATGAGCCAACAGAATTATCACTTCCGCATTCTTTTCACGATTCAAAGTAGGTATCGTTCCTCAAAGTAACCACGATGTCTAATGAGAGCTCAAAAACTTCCATCTGGGGGAGATCTGCAGCGTTAATGTACGCTATATTGAGACTTCTCGTTGTGTAGATATTTCTTTCTAATCCGAAAGTTTTCGCCATTAAAATATTTTCCTTAGCTCGAACCATAAAGAAATAAAGAATAAGTATTCATAATTATTCTCCAAGAGATTTTTATTTTTGTTTTCTAAAAATGGACATTATTTTAACATTGTTTCAACTGTTTGAAAAACACTGTTACGACTGCATATGAATACACCGATATCTTTGAGAAGCATTGTTTTAAATCGGTAGCGCTAATAGCTTTTATATTGAAAGTTTTCGATATATAGAGTGAGAAATGCAATCCAAAATCAAGGTGCAAAACTACATATTATAGTCTTAAATACAAAATTTTGAGATTTTGCGGCTAATTGTTTTTTAGTTATGCCTCACAGCGTTAATACACGTTATAATGAAATTTTATGGAATGCAGGTTGCAATCAGAAAAAGAGACGCACAAGTAGACGTTATAGCAATCTTAAATACAAAATTTTCACTTTGTACGGTTAATCGTTTTTATGTTATGCAAGATACTTACGTACAGACGTCAAGACGAAACTAGCTAAAACCAGTTCAAGAGTGGTCAAAATGGATATTTAAAGTTTCAAAATTAAAATTTCCTTGTCCATACATACAAACGTAAAGCTGAAGCTTGTGAAAATTCATTCAAGTATAGTCAAATTGAGTATATCCGTTGAAATCTCTGCATTGAAATATCCCGTAATCACAATACTTCTTTTACTTTATACAAGGTAGAAATAAACGACTGAATAAAAAGTTTATTTCTAGAGAATATGAAAAACAAATATGATGTTATATATTTTTTACATAACCGAGAAATGTAATATGGTATATCTCTTTCATAACCGTATATAATCAACGTTGCATAGCAGTTTACATTGACAATGTAACATAACAGCGTCTATAGACAGTCTTTTACATAACAGTGTACATAATGTAGCGTAGCAGTGTATATAGAAATAAACGACTGAATAAAAAGTTTATTTCTAGAGAATATGAAAAACAAATATGATGTTATATATTTTTTACATAACCGAGAAATGTAATATGGTATATCTCTTTCATAACCGTATATAATCAACGTTGCATAGCAGTTTACATTGACAATGTAACATAACAGCGTCTACAGACGGTCTTTTACATAACATCGTGCATAGCGTAACGTAACAGTGTATATAGGCAATGTTACGTAAGTGGCTGTTACATATGTTATATCTTTTACTTAACAGTATGATCTGAGCACTAAACTTTTTACGTGATTGCAATACTTCCTTTAAGGAAGTACAACGAAGTAATAAATGAATAAATAAAAAAGGTATTTCCAGTGAATTTGAAAAAAAAATGACGTTATGTTATATCTTTTACATTACAGTGTATGGGTCATTAGCAAAGCCTCTGGAACAAGTCTGAACCAATTACAGTTTGAAATAAAAGAAATACCTTATTAATTTCTCTAGACTGCAAATTGACATTTTATTTTCGGGAGTATTAACAGAAGCCTTCCTCATTACGCGACCAAAAATACTGAAGCCATTATCAAACACCTACATGGTATTCTGTGAAAAGCTTTTCTGCGGTTTAGGTGATCATATCGTTGCTTGTGTCCGCTGACGAGGCAAGTCCTTTGAAATTTCACGTGATCGGCGTTGAACGAATAACAATATCAGTCACTCTTTACATGTTCTTTCTTTCGGAACGGAGAATTGGTTTAGTTTTGTTATTTAGTAAACAAAATTAGTAAACAAAAATAAACTTTCAAAACTAGTAAAATCATAAATCTTTTAAATAAACTTTGTTGCTTATAGTATAGATAAATATTCATGGTAACAGTTCAATTATTTATTTGAACTTAATTTAAATAAAACAGAACTCACTGCGTGTAGTTCTGTGAGGTCTAGAGAAACGAAGAGATAAGTCATAAATCAAAGCAATGATTTTGCGCAACCATCCACAGTGATCGTTATACGAGCTTGAAGATTTGGATGCGTTTATGCTGCTCCAACATAGGAAGTAAAAGTGATCAAAAATATGATGATCACTCAATATGGCTAACGTATCTATATAAGATGTGAATATGCATATATATGTGTGTGTGTGTGTGCGTGTGTAATCCAGGAATTATTAAACTGCTGAACAAGTAGAAAGCTAATCAGCTAACAGTAATAACGATGCAGTCGGGCCATTGAAAGAAACTGGCACAAGTCTAATTAAAACTTTATTTTAGAGCTGCTAAAACGGACATCTTTACTAGTCAACGACAGACAAGAAAAAAAAACACAAAAATCACTCTGCTCGAACAGAGGTGCACCCAAGAGCGAAGACAGAAAGAATTTTCCCAAGGGACAAGAAACTTACTCAGCGAATTAAGTGTTAAGATCAGAAAGGAAAAGGCCGAACGATGGCCGAATGGTAGAGTGCTGCTCTTCGGAACCGGAGTTCGCGGGTTCGAATCCCGCTGCTGGCATGGATGTTTGTAGCCGTTCGGAATCGGCTTTAAACTGTAGGTCCCGGTCACTTTAGCCCTCGTGTGCAAAACAGTAGACCGTAGCGCTCCAAACCAAACCAGGAAGGAAAAACGCGGAGCCATTTGCTGGCGACAGCTGGAAAACGTGTTGAATAGACAGAAAATTTACATCTATAGAACAGAAAGCTTTGGTAAATGTATCGAAAGAATTTTAGGTCTAGAACACTCCTTCGATTAAGACATTTAGGGATTTGGAAAAAGATTTTAAGGAATTAGAATCGGAGGAGATTTTTAAGGAGATATTAAAGTCAAATAATTTTGATATATTACACACACACACACACACACACATTTATATATATATATTATATGTATATATATGTATATGTATATGTATATATATATATATATATATATATATTGATATATTACATATATATGTATATATAAATGCTTTTTCTTAGTTTATCCTTGTCTGCACCGTACTCATCCTAATTTTTAGTTTCTTAATTATAGTTTTTCTGCATCGTGTTCCCTGAATTCTAATTTTTGAACTTTATTGTATTATCCTTTTTGCATTTATTTACTTTGGCCCCAACTCAAGCATCCTAATAAGTGTATGTCTCACTTTTCTCATTCCATAGCCAAAATCATGTCAATAGTTGTTTTGCTCAAATTCTAAGGTATATCAGAACTAGAGGGCTTGGCCCAGGACATTCTGAATGCGTATCATTCTGTAGCGATACTGTGAGAGTTATGTTACTCTCGTCCGTAGCATACCTTAAGCTACACGTGTTCCTTGGGTGATGCTAAATGAATAACAGCTTCGCAGACCTTTTGCGAATGCTTAATAGGAAAATGACAGTGCATAAAAAAATCACAGGAAAAGAAGATTAAATGTTTGATGTTATTTATAAACATCTCGGTATGTCTGGCTAGGTAGGTACGTTAGGTACGTCGTTGTTAGTACTGCAGCTAGGTACGGTATTTGGTTGGTAAGCTATAGTTACACTTCTATACTGTTACCTGATATACTTGTACACCAGTCAAGGCTGTAGACAAGGATTTAGAGGACTGGTCCCCCTCCAAAATTCTTAAAGACCGTTCCATGGAAAGAAAATGGACCATGAGTGTGGGTGTGTCTTCTGCCTAGCTGTGCACAGACAACAGTGGGTTTAGAACAGTGACGCTTAGTTAAGGAGTAGGTGCAAATTCGACTCGACATGTAAGAATAGATTGACTTGCAACTCATTTTGGCAACTCATCAGAATATTGCTACACAATCGGAAGAAATTGTGAAAATTTTTTGGCAAAATTTTCAAAAAGAGCATATTTTCTAATATACAGAAAAAATTTGAACATTTTCATTTTCTTTAGTTATACTTCTGTTTTAAAAATTAGAATTTAATACCATGTATAGTTTATATATTTCCTATGTTAATTTTACTATTAAATTCATTGTGTAATTACTACATTACTCATTCAAGGCTATAAAGGTGACTATTATATCATTTTTTAATTATTTTGATATTTTAAAATTACTTTGTATTATGATACTCATTAGGAGTATACATACATAAGAAAACCTGTAGTTTTATTGAAGCATCATTCACAAAAGAAATATCCTGCACCGAATATAATTTCCGACTACGGTCCTGACATCAGTGTTCTGATAATGTTCTTAATCTTTTCTAACTGCACATTGGATTAGTCGCCCGATTTGAATTAAAAATAATAATAAAAGAGACGTTACTTTTCAACGAAGAAAAGTTACTGCCACAAAGTGAAATGATACCATTCCACATAAAGATAGCTATTCTATTGATTTTGAACATGTACGCGAATTATTAAATATGGTAGCTTATTATATTTTTTGTTTTTATAACATTTTTACTGATTATTTTTACTGCAGAAAATTTTCTTTAATTTTTGATGCATTTTTCTAAAATACACACCACAGTTAAGGGATTAAAGCGCTAACTTCATTAAACCCTATTTCCTTCTCAGAAAAATCTATAACTCTTGTTGCTACAAAAATAAAATAAAATAAAATAAATATATAAATAAATAAATAAATTGCAAACTGACACAGGACACAACGAATATATTCTTTTCACAATTAAAGATATTTGAACTATTAGAGTGAAAAATGTGAGTTCGTTACTCAAGCCAAAAGAGAAGACTAAATTAAGCTCCGACAACAAGAATCAAATCAAGAGGAGAAAACTCTTATTTTCACTGACAAAGCATTACGTGCTCCTGCTGCAACAAAGTCCTTTATAACATTTGTAGCCTACTTTATCAATGATAAAAGCTTGGGGTGAATTAGAAAGGGGAGGGAATTTAATAAAATGCTTTTTCTTATTGAAAATATCTAAGAATGGCATCATTCATTTAAGTTCTAAAGGACGTGATCTTGAAAGCTCCTGTTGTTTTTATTTCTTTCCATTTACCAGTTTTATTTCTTGCGGTTGATGGGAGTGTGGACTAAAATAATGTGGTTTTTACTTCGTTAATACTCTTACATAATTCTTATACACAGACGTGTGTATAGCAAGTTAAAAAGCACTCTGAAATACCGATGTTTTAACATAATTGTCATGATTCTTCAGACATGTTATAAAATTTCGATCACGTAACAGCGAATTTGAACTTAATTTTATTAAAAGTTTCTAAGAAATACAAATGTTCTCCATAATTTTCTCTATCATACACATGTCTACAGGGGTCTGTTTAAGCAAAATTTGGGGGTGCTAATTGGTTTTTCACAAAATTTATCTTTTATTTTCTTCCAATGCAGCTGACAATACAGACAGGTATCTGTATACTAAACACGGTTGCGAATCTGTTACTTATTTAGCACCACTCGGAGAGCCCGTGTTGCTTATGGAACGCTACAGACGCGAGTAACATTCACTCCGTTGGTACCTAGAAATTTAAAAGGAGAAATCAAGCAGAAGACCCCCAGACTTGGCCTTCTATCTTCAAAGGTATCGTTTGAGAACTTGGAAGACATTGCGACCACGAAATACTTTACTTCCCCCAATGCTATTAATGAACAAAGCAAAAGTATTTTATCGTAAAAACGGACGCTTTACAAAATATCCTATCTTAAAAATAGACCCTTCATAATATTTTCATAAAAAAAAAAAAACTTCACAAATTTGCCGGGATCGGTAACGCGGTCCTGTAACCCAAGTTCCTGGGGGGCTTGAACTGCGGACGCTGAGGTACCGGATTCTATACCCAACCAATTGGACTTTGAACCCTTCACAAAATTCTTCCCATGAAAAACTTATTTTTCACAAATGTATATCATCTTAAAAATTAACCTTTCGCAAAGCGAAAGAACCCCTTCTAAAACATATAAATGTAATATTTTAAAAATGTAATGTTAATAAAATGAGGTACGGGCATGTTTATTGGAATTTAATTTTAATAATTTAAAACAATTTTATACAATTTAATTTTAAATATTAAATAATTTCCATATAATCTCTATTTGTGGCGCTCAAAATATGCAGTTGATATTTAATTTCACGCTGTTTTGATCACGTCAGTAGGTATTCTCCAATGATGTCTGTGATATCTAACTATATTTTAACGTCCAATTTCCTATTCATGTTTAAAATATATACAAATACTTTTAAGCGTCTAAATGCTGACTGACATAGAGAGTTTATTTTATGACATAGACATTTTATTGCCATTTTATTTCATAACAAATGATATGCGCGATTCAAGTATCATTCAGGATATTTTAGATTCAAAGCTTCAAAAGAGAAAGAAAGCATCTTGTTCTCAAAATACAATACATGATGATAGGGTCAAGGGATTATTGAGGAGATTATTAAATGAAATGATCATTTGGCGTCTTTGTGTGGTTTTACGATATGCATATTTTAACATCGAATTTTCTATGCATGTTTTAAATATACACAATTATGTTTACGCGTGTAAAAGATGGCTTACGAACTTATGAACTTTATGAACATACGTTTTTTGAAAAAATAATCATGGTAAAAACATGACAATACGCCAACTGATATGTGTGATACGAGTATCATTCAGGGTGAGTCAATTCAGTATCTCAAAAGAGAAAGAAAGAAGCATCTGGTGCTCAAAATATAACGCATGAGAATAGCGTCAAGGGGTTATTGAGATTATTAAATGAAATGATCATTTGGCGTCTTTATGTGGTTTTACGATAAGCATATTTTAAAATCGAATTTTCTATGCATGTTTAAAACATACACAATTATGTTCACGCGTGTAAGAGATGGCTTACGAACATTCTTATGAACACGCGCTTTTTGAAAAAAATAATCAGGGTAAAAACAACATTATGTTTTATGACAATACGCCAAATGTATGCTCGATACGAGTATCATTCAGGATGAGTCAATTCAGTACCTCAAAAGAGAAAGAAAGAAGCATCTGGTGCTCGAAATATAACGCATGAGAATAGCGTCAAGGGGTTATGGAGGAGATCATTTAATGAAATAATCATTTGGTGGCGATGGTGGGGGGTCCGAAGCACAGTGCATAACATTAACGAGTTTAGTAACCTCTTGCAGCGCACCGGACTGGAACGGATTTTTTTCTTCTCGCCAGCCTTCGCGTGCTTGCGTCGTTGTTTGAATAGAATAAAAAAATAAATAAATAGTAGAGGTAGGGAGAGAGAGACAGTGAGGAAAGCTGATTTGTATATCGTTTCAGCTTGAGGTTACTCATATTAGAAAATAAAAAACGAGCGTTGTTTTAACGATTGATTTAGAGTGGAGTTTTTTCTGATAACTGCAATTTTTGTAAATTTTTATAAATTCAAAAAGGTGGGGGTATATTATGTTGTAATTTAATATTGTGCATGTTTAATAATAATAATAAAAAAAAGGAAAAGGGTAAGGGTGTTACTTTAAGTGTTTTTGTTTTCTAAAGTTATTTTTGTAAATTTTTGTAATTTACAAAGGAATGGGTATATTATGTTTTAGTTTGAGATTGCGCATAAATAAAATAATAATTAAAGACGAGTGTTATTTAAACGATTTATTTAAAGGTTTTTTTCCCTCACTTTTATGAATTTTTATGATTGTGATTCCTAGTTATTCACAGTGCTTTCGTTTCGTTTAAATGAAAATGGCGAATGGCTAAACTATTACAGAATTAATCATAATTCTTATAATAAAATAATTTAACATAGAAGTTTGATTGATATCATCAGTATCGAAATCTTTCTTTTTTCTTTGTGTAAAATTTTCTGTTATTTTTATTTCTCTAATCTTACATTAAAATTATTATTACAAAGTAAAGCACCGGTAACCAGTAAATTTATAATTCTCAGTTAGGAATATGCTGTTTCACATGGTTAAACTATTACAGAACAGGTGGATAATTCAAATAATAAAGCAGTATTTCATAGAATAATACCACTGATTAATGGATAATATCAGTTTCAAAATCTTTTTTTGTTCATGCTTTAGTTATAGATTTAATTAACAGGAAAAGTTATAAACACATTTTTTAAGACTGTAACTTAGTTTTGAAACTCTTTAAAATAAATATCTGAGGATTTATTACTTTTAATCGAGAAATTTATATACCATGTCACTTTTTATGAGTTTTGAAATTATCTTAAAATGACTGAGTTAAACCGAAACAGTTGTCATTTTCATTGAAGCAGTAATTCATCAATTTGATTGATCACTCTGGCTACATTAATTTTCAAAAACTATTATGAGTAGTTTCAGATAAAATTATCTCATACCTCTGAATTTTAATATTTTCCCACACTTTTGTTCTCTCTCAATTTCGAATTTCTCAACAAAGAACTTAAATATCTTAAATTTAAAATTTTATGCTAATCTAGGGGAAAATAAATTTAAAAAGATTAATGTACGTGTAAAGGAATAACAAATGAAAAATTAAAATTCGGAACAAAATGTAGAATTAGGTTTTTAAAAAATCATATATGTTATTTAAAAAATTAAGATAACCTTGAAATTTTAATTAATAAATAATTTTAATAAATAAATAATTTAATTTTTTAAATAAAATACTTAGAAATAATTTAAAAGAACAAAATAGTACTCATTCATGATTATATTTTACAGAACTGTTAAAGTGATAATTTCACAATTTAAATTAATGAATTAGCAAGTCTTAGACAAGAACTAAAATAGGAAAAACTGTGCTAATCTAAAAGTGTATCAATTGAAAAATACAATATTTTCCTGCGATTTAGTACTTTTCAGAAATTTGGATATGTAATTGAATTCTTAATTAAAATAAAACGTTAAAGGAGTTGGCAATGCTTAGATTTATATTTAAAAATTTTCTCTAACTGATTTAGAAAATGAATCGGAAAATTTGGATGTTAGAAATGCACTTTTTACATCAATAATTTCACAATTCCTGAAACTAACAACAATATTAATTATGTATTAACAAATTATATAATTGTAAAACCTTTAAGGTTTAAAAAACATTTGAAAGAAATTATTAAGCATAACTCAAAAAGCATTAGTATCACTTTTTTTTATCTATTATATCTTGTGTTAAAATTTTCACAAATAAAATGAATTATAATTTTAAAATTTATAAATGGCCTTTAGATTTGAATAATATTTAAACTGAATATTTTACTTCTAAAGTTACTGTAAATCTTGTTTGTGACAATCATTATGTATCGAAGAATATTTTAAAATATTAAGAACATCTTTATAACGAATTTTATTTTAAACATTTTGTAAAAACAATGACGTTAAACAAATTGTCTTTTAAATAAACTTTCACTGCATAACATATATGAGAATAATTAGAATATTACGGAAAAACAATAATAATACACCATCGATTTCCTGGATATTTTTTTATTTCTAAAAAACTAAATTACATAGTATTTTAAAATATTTATAGTATAAGTTACTAATATATTTAAATTTCTTGGGCTAGTTATATCTATACCAAATACAGTTGAAGCTCTATTTATATCAAATCTATGATCCAAACATGTAAGTATACTGGTAAAGATTTCATTATTTCAGTATTTAATGACAAGGGCTCAAGGTGAAAATAAATCTTAATTAAAATTAAAATATTAAGGGGTATATTACAAATAAATGAATGCGTATACTTACAGATTATTCTAGACAAGAAATGCTGTGAAATTTAGTAAATCTTCGACGACTTCGAAATGAGAATTTAAGGACACTTTTAATACTTTCTGTCGATTCCTTCTCAAAACACTCTTCCCAGCTGAGCAGAGCAGATGCCCTTCTGTTCCAAGCTTGTTTCTGTTTACTTCGGTTGCGTGACGTCACAGCTGTCAAACCTGGCGAGCTCTTATTGGTTGCAAAATGACGTAATATCATAAAAAATCAATAATTAGTAGTTTGAATTCTGAAGCATCAACAAACAAATTTTGACAATTAAAATTAATTTAATGACTTTTAGTGTATTGAGATTTCTTTTATATCATTCGTTTAAGTAAAAAGCAGTGCATATATCTTTTGGCAAAACTAATTGTTTTCATGTGAAAGAATTTTATTTCAAAAATTTTTTTGATTTAAATAAGACCTGTTTCTTTTGTTGTTCCTATTCAAAGCAAAATAGTTTTGGAGATAGTTTTCCTAATTATTTGTTTTCATTATTTGACCTTTAGCATTAACTGTGTTGTGGTTTTGAAAACCGAAACATAGAAATTTTGTAAACATGGCTGAACTTGATTGTTTGGAAACAGATGATGATCCTGTTTCCACGAATTTATCCCTAAATTTAAGAGATTTAGACTGTATGACTGAAGGAAAAATTGAATGTGAAGAAATCAAGGATACCTCTCTTGATAAAATCGCTACAAAGTTATTAAAATATAATTTCGTTTTAACAGCTCTAGAATTTCATACTGAACTCGTAGAAAGTGGCCGTGAATTACCAAGACTTAGAGATTACTTTTCAAATCCAGGCAACTTTGAAAAACATATCCAAGAAGCAGAAACTTCTCCGGTTTTACGTATGTTATCATGATACTGATATTTTAAGATCACACAAAATGAACCGCCTCCTAAAACCTAGTTAAATGATTTATTGGCTCATCTATCTCTTATTATACGTGATTACCATTAAAATTTACACGTAATATAATGTCCGTGAAAATTCTTGAATAATTACCATATAATATAACACATTCAATATACAATGTATATAAGGATGTGACACTCATTAGTAAATTCAACTTAAATTTGTTTGTGAAACTATTATATCATTAAACTAGATTCTGCGTTGTTTGTTCTTCGTGATCAAAATGTTTTTTATCAAGTACCCCATTCATTTGTATTGTGAAAAATATATAATACGTATTATATATATATTTTTTTTACTTTTTCTGTATTTAGCTCGAACTTCAAGTGTACAAACGTTTGATTCTTTGGATTTTACAAGATATTCGGACGATGGAGAAAGACAAGTTGATGAACGTGTTGCAGGTGCAAATATTTGTCATAATTTCTAAATTATATAATGTATACATGTTTTGTATGAATCATACCTATATAATTCTATTAACTTATGAATAGATTTGGAGTTGATTAAATTCATGATAAATTGAAAAAAATTACTTAGCAATTTATTTTAATGACTGTTTAATAGAAAAATAGAATCTTTGTATAAAGAAATGAAGAAATAAGATATGAATTTAAATCTTGTTAGTGTTTCTGTTAATTTGTAAATATTGTTCTGCATAATGAAAGATTTCATACATCTTTAAAAGTACCTAATTTTGTTGAAAAAATTGAAACAATTCAATGAACTTCTAATATGCATATCCCATTTAAACTAATATGCTTGCATTTTAAGATAATATTTCTGAACAACTAAGTTTTAAAATTTCATATAATTTTTATATTTAAACACATTATTCTTGTTATTGAAGTTGAATAATTGAATCTTTTGTTTCAGTTTTGGAATTTGAATTGAGAAAAGCTAAAGAAACCATTAAAGCTCTGAGAACGAACCTGACAGTAGCAACTGGTTTGTAGTCATGTTATTATGGTTTTATTGATCTATCTGATATATATATATATATATATATATTTAAATATATAATTTTTAAATGTTTCTATTTTTTCAATTATGCCTTAAAAATAAGCAAATTAAAGTTCTGACTTAGTTTTTCATCAGTTGTAGTATTTAAATTTCTTTGAATATATCATACTAAATTCATTTTAAAGAATTAAGTTTTTATTATTTTTCATTTTCACCCAGTTTCTATAGATATTATTTACTCTATGAAATATGTTTTGGATTTCAGTTTATAAAATGTAATTTTGTGTTAAATATAATTTAAATATTATATATATATATATATATATATATATATATATATATATATATATATATATATATATATATATATATATATATATATATATATATATATATATATATATATATATATATGTATATATATATATATATATATGTATATATATATATATATATATATGTATATATATATATATATATATATATATATATATATATATATATATATATATATATATATATATATATATATATATATATATATATATATATATATATATATATATATATATATATATATATATATATATATATATAAAAATTAAGTATTTAAATATATATATACACACACACACACATATATATAATATATATATATATATATATATATATATAATTTTTAAATTTTCCTATTTTTTTAATTATGCCTTAAAAATAAGCAAATTAAAAATCTGACTTAGTTTTTCGTCAGTCGTAGCATTTAAATTTCTTTGAATATATCATACTAAATTCATTTAAAAGAATTTAAGTTTTTATTATTGTTCATTTTCACCCAGTTTCTACACATATTATTTACTCTATGAAATATGTTTTGGATTTCAGTTTATAATATTTAATTTTGTTTTAAATATAATTTAAATATTATATATATATATATATATATATATATATATATATATATATATATATATGACAGGATCCAGTAAACACACTAGAGTTCGGAGTACCACTTCATCTCTTTATTTAAACCTCATCACACACATCTCAACAATGGTGTCTCACATTGGCGCCCAACTGCTAACAAAGGCAGTTTTCACTGCTTCGAGGAGCTATAGGTCTGACTGTAGAAAGTGCACACTGCTCTCTGCCCATATCACTGCGCGTGAGCCGTATTTATGTGGCTAACTCCTCAAGCCACGTCACTCTCATTAAAAGAATCCCTAATTAAAATCTCTTAAAATTAATCTATATTTTAAATCCTGACATATATATATATATATATATATATATATAAATAATTTTTAAATTTTTCTATTTTTTTAATTTTGCCTTAAAAATGAGCAAATTAAAGTTCTGACTTAGTTTTTCATCAGTTGTAGCATTTAAATTTCTTTGAATATATCATACTAAATTCATTAAAAAGAATTTAAGTTTTTATTATTGTTCATTTTCACCCAGTTTCTATAGATATTATTTACTCTATGAAATGTGTCTTGGATTTCAATTTATAGAATTTAATTTTGTGTTAAATATAATTTAAATAATTTTGTGTTTTCATTATTTATCTTTAAATTTTAAAACTCGCAATTTCTCTCTTTTAGAATCTGATCCAAATACTCCAACATCTAGTGCTGGAAAGTCTATAACTCAGGATGTTGTAAAACCCCATGAAAAGAGAGCACTGAACTTTTTGGTTAATGAATATCTCTTATGCAATTCATACAAATTAACATCAATAACTTTCTCTGATGAAAATGATGATCAGGTACTCATTTTACAAACTGAATCATATTTTGTTTGAAATTGTATCTGCAGCATTAAAAAGAAAAGTATTTTATAAACTTTGTTGGTGCAGAGCCATATTATCAGCAGGGCGAACGGGGCACGTGCCCAGGGCTCACTGATTTCAGGGGCCCAAAAATTTTTAGATCCAGAGATAGTTTTAAAACAAATAAATGTTGTAGACTTAAAAATTTCTTGTTTTTATTCTATATACAAATTATATGAGCTAAAATTTTTATTATTTCACAGAGTACCCACAAGTACAAACACCCACTCATTTGTCAGTCATGGTTTTGCACTTAAAAACTAAAGGCAAGAATGCAGGTCATTTTTCAAATGAAATCTGCCATACAGATGCCTCGATTTTGAGAACTTTTCTCAAAAATATTTGCAATCGCAAAATTGAGCTTTCTGATTGGTGGATTCTATTTGCAAAATGTTTTGAATATGACCTACATGTAGCATATCTTTTCAACTCATGGTAAAATAAAAAAAATGCTTGTTGCATTAAGCAAATCTTTCAGCTTTATATTAATAAAATGTAATAATAATCTGCAAGGGCCCAAAGCATATTCTCTGCCCTGGGCGCAAAATCTTGATAATCAGGACCTGTGTTGGTGTTCTATATAATGTTACTCTTTAATATTGTTATTATTCATTTTTATCTTGGTAAAATATTTTGAATATTAATTAAAACTATAATTGGTTTACTCTTTCATTTATTTATGGAGCTTTTTTTTTCTTTTCTTCAAGGACTTTGAAGACTGGGATGATGTTGGACTTAATATTCCAAAACCTCCTAATTTACTTCAACTGTATAGAAATTACAGTAGATATATGTATTTACATAATGAAGTTTCAAATAAAGAAGTACAGACCGAATCCACTGCTGAAAATAATGGTGAAAATAAGCCAGATATATGTATGAGAGAAAGCTGTGTAAGTATTTTACACCTAATCTGCAATATGTTGATGTTTCATTGTAATTTTAACTACTGTTTACATTTTAAAAATTCCTATTCACTTCAAATACATTTTTCTTAATCTTTGATAAATTTTAATGAATGTGGATTTAAAATATTTTCTTTAAAAGTTTTATAATAAAATTGTTATTCTTTGAAGATTATAATTAAATCATTTTATTCTTGTTTTACAAAAATGAGTGAATGTTAATACTGTACATGTTAATGGTGTTTTATGCTATTTTAAAATTTGTTAGTTAATAAATTTTTATCCAAAATGGGATTGTCAAAAATTAATATCTTTAAAAAATATTTTAATAATATTATCTGAAATCTTTGACTTTTTAATATTATTTTGCATTTTAATGTTATGCATTTGTTTAGTTAATTTTCTGCAACTGAATTCTTGCAGAGTGTATGAAGTATGAATATGTAAGTTTTTAGACAATATTAAAAATGGAACTGTTAGGATAGTAAATAAGCTAAACTGTAATGTTTAAAAAATTTTTTTATTCTGTTTGATTTTTATGTGTAGTGTTAAAGTTAGTGATAAAATTATATATAATGAATTATATTTTTTAACTTCCATAAAAATTTGATCTAATGATCTTTATTTACCCAATATATCATCTTCAAGTGAAATGAAGGGTTGAATTCTAATAATAATAATAATAATAATAATAATAATAATATATATATATATGTATTTGTGTGTGTCTCTTACAAAAATTTTTATAAGCTATTGCTTAAATGTGTTGCTATATGTGATTTGAAAATGCAAATTATATCAGTTATATTTTCCCAGTTTTTATTCTAGAAACACCTTTTACTGTTGATTTGAAAAAAAATTTCAATATATAGGTGTGTGTATGTGCTCTGGTTAGTTATATACTGAGATGCTATTCTTTTCTATTTAAGGAACAAGAAAAAAAGTTATTACTAGAGCAAGTTTCAAAACTTGTTCACGAAAGAAATGAATTGGAAAAAGCTTGTGAAGAGAAAGAACAATTAGAAATTAGTTTAAAAAGGTAAAATTGGTATAAGTTTTTAATTTTTCTTAATACTTTAGGTGGAATATTTTATTTATTTCCTTAAATGATTTGTGTATTACAGGTTTTTTTATTTGAAGTCTTTTGTATTGTATATTTAAGCATTTTATCTGTATTTTAACAGTGTTTGTTATCATTCTTAGCCTAAAATTAAGAAAGTAATATGTTTATTCATTTAGTTACTGGTTATATAGAAAAAAATTATTTATCTTTGTATTCATGTATATTAAGGTGTATATACATTCTAACTGAATAATTACTAATAAAATACTTGTTTATTTCACAGTAAAGTTTTGGTCAATTATAATTTTGTTGTTAATTTTCTGACTTTGTATCAGTATCTTTAATTTTAAACTCTTTATTTGATCATTATACTTTCAATGAATAATATAAGCACATGTGGGGAATATGGGGCCTTGAGGCTGCATGTGATTTTGATGAGTTTCTTGTGCAGCCTTTATAAAAGCTATTTAATAAATTGATTAATATTTAATTATTTAAATTATGACAATTTGAAAATCTGCATTTGATTTTGGTGAGTTTCTTGTGCGGCCTTTTTAAAAGCTATCTAATGAATTAATTAATATTTAATTATTTAAATGACAACAATTTGATAATCAATATAATAAATGACTGATATAACTTAAGTTTCAGTGACCACTGGTATCAATAGCCAGTCAAGTTGTTATGCAAATACAATTATATTGTTAATTAAGATAAATAATAAATAAAAGACTTATTTTTTTTATTATTTCTATATAATGTAATAAATTGATAACACTTCACCAAGACTATTATAATTTTACAGAACTCCATTTATAAGTATATCAGCTTATGTGGAGTCTTTTATTACTGCCTAATTTAAACATAGCCTCTAAGGCTTTAAAGATTCCCCCTTCTCATGTGTATAGCATAAAAATTATATGTACTCAATAGTTTTTAATAATATAATAGTATGTTATGTCTAACATCCTTGTGCAGATATATTAAAAATAATAAGGTGAATTTAAATTTGTACTTAAGTTCATTCATTTTTATATTTAAAAAATAATGAATGAAAATAGTAATATGTTGCCATTAATTTTTGTTTAAAATAATCTATTTCTTTGAATTGTATTGTAATAAAGAGATAATTATTTAATTATAAATTATTTATACCAACTTGTATGTTTTTCGTTTAATTTTAAAACTGCTTTTTTTCCTTTGTAGGGAACTAAATATGTTTAAACGAACTTCCACTATTGATTCTGAGAATACTGAAGTATCTAATAGCATTCCAGATGACAAAAAATCTCTTGATTCTGCTGATGCCCAAGAGTTTGTTATTATTAGCAAACATAATGAAACAGGGCCTGTTTCTGATGGATCTCTTAGTACATTCACTTCAGAACCTGAAAATCAGAATATTGATGTGAATTCTAAAAGCAGTGATCGTGTTTCATCTCCAGAAAATGTTTTAAAGAGTAGCAGGTATGAATAGAAAAGTTCCATCTGCTATCAGCAAAAGTATAATGTTGAACAAAATTTGGAAATGTCTGTAGGTGAAGAAAAAATGGGAACTTCCAAATTAAATCCACATGATTGTTTTAGACAAGACATAATCCTTGTGTTAAAATATAAGTTTTAAAAAAAAGGACTTAGACACAAAATGTTAAAGCAAATTTATCAAGAATACAGTTGTGTTACAGATGCAAAATAACTATGCCTTGGTTTAATGTTGCTTTTGCTTTTTAAGTTTCTTATTCATATCTGTACTGATAAAGCAGCTTGTTTTGTAGTTGCAAAATGGCCTCGTAATAGGAAATTTTATTTTATTTTTTACTTTAAATTTTTTGCATTATTTACTTATTTTTATCTTATAGTTTCCTGTATGATTGTGCTTGCTACATAAGTTTCATGTGGCAGTTGTAATCATATTAATTCATCTCTATATCACTAAAAAATGCATATTCTTCTGTTAAGTGATATATAGACTAGTTTGAATAGTTATGTAAAATATTTGATTTCTTTATATGCAGGACTTCCACAAACTCATACTTCTAGCTTTTATTTAATATTTTCTGAAAATGCTCACTATGCAAATTATTTTTAAAAAATTTATGTGTTTTCCTCCTAGAAACTAAGTTGCATCTTTGCATTTTCTGCATTTCTCCCAATTTTCTTTAATTTGGAAAAATCCTCTATTGTAGGAAATCCGGAGCTAAATTTACCTTGTAGGGAAAATTTTCTATTAGTATTTAAATTAAGATAAACTATTGTTCATGATTCAGGCTACTCCTTCCTCTAAATTTAAAGCCTTCATATTTTCATAAAAAATTTGGGACATTAAGAAACCAAACAGGTTCAAGGAATAAAGGGTTTAAAAAATGCTTTATTATTTTTATGTGTATATTTATGTAAAAAGTTTTTAATACCATATTAAATTATTTACAAATTTTTTATTAATTTTTCTAATTTATAACTCTTTGTTACCAGTTTGAATGAAAGAGAAAAAGTTATTCTTTTGTATAAAAATCAATTTAGGTGAAAAATGAGAACAATTATGCTTTATGACATTCACCTCTCCTCACTTTAATGTTCTAAAATTGGCTTTTCAGTAATTATTCGTGGTTAAAAACTCACTTGTCAGTCACTGTTAATTTTGGAAAATTCATCATTATCACCTTTTTAAACCTATAGACCTCTTGGTTGTCCTCTAATCCTCTATTGTAGGAAATCTGTAGGGAAATTTACCTCATAGGAAACATTTTCTATTAGTATTTAAATTAAGATAAACTATTGTTCATGACTCAGGCTACTCCTTCCTCTAAATTTAAAGCCTTTACATTTCCATAAAAATTTGGGACATTGAGAATCCAAACAGGTTCAAGGAATAAAGGGTTTAAAAAATGCTTTATTATTTTTATGTTTATGTAAAAAAAATTCAATACCATATTAAATTATTTACAAATTTATTAATTTTCCTAATATATGACTCTTTATTACCAGTTTGAACAAAAGAGGAAAAATTATTCTTGTATAAAAATCAATTTAGGTGGGAAATGAGAACAATTATTCTTTATGGCATTCACCTCTCCTCACTTTAATGTTCTAAAATTGGCTTTTCACTAATTATTCATGTTTAAAAACTCACTTGTCAGTCACTGTTAATGATGGAAAATTCACTATTATCACTTTTTTAAACCTATAGACCTATTGGTTGTCATGTATATAAAATTGTCAATTGATAGTAATCCTTAGCAGTAGTGTTAGATTTATCATTTACTCTCTTTTCTTATTTTTATTTTAGGAACATCCCACCTGAATTCCAGAAAACATTATTTAGTCTGTGCCAGTCTCAAAAGATTGCTCAAGACAACAGATTAATTAATGAAGTGACAGATATTGTGAGTTCTAAAGACAGTGTTGTTATTATGTTAGCTCGGTGTTTACCCCACATTGTTCCAAATATTCTGTTAGCGAAAAGAGAGGTGTGTATTATTAATTTACGTGTTTTATTCTGTTTTCTTTTTATTATTATGTGATTAATTCTATTTGAATATGCAAATTTAGATTTTGTAATATGAGGGAATCACAACTGAAGTGACCCAAGTCCATTTTGATAAATGTTCAGAAATGGATTGATAAAATATCTGAATGGCAATTAATTTTTAGAAATTTAAACTAATTCTAGAAAATATTTAATGACTATAATATTTTCTAACATACACATTATATGCATGCATATAAAATAACATGTTGCTGATCCTGGTATACAAATTTATTTTGTAAAGGAACAAATTGAATCAACTAACTCTGGTTGTGACCAGGGTTGGAAAAAATCATGATTCTTTTAAAAAAATATAAAAAAATCAGATTTATTTGATTTAAATCAGATTTTTTTTTATTTAAATCAGATTTTTTCTAAGTACTAATTTTAATTGCTGTTTTTATGTTTTTTGCAATATACATAGAATAGTTTGTTATAAGAAGTGACATCTTATCTATCTAATATATTCTACACACTGATTACCTAAAATTAAATATATAAATTTTAATCTAAATACATTCCATTATTTTGTAATTGGATAGTGCAAACTAAATAAGGTGTCAATTTAAAGAACAAATTAAATATTCTTTTAATGTAAACTATTTATTTAAAAAAACAAATCACAATTATTTCAATATTTTTTAAGCACCGAATGATGGATTTAATTGTTTTAATAAAAACACTCGCTTTGATGCTTTATCCACTCCTCATTGGTTATGAAGGCTAGAACGAACCATACCAAAAGAAGAAAACTGTCTTTCCATTCCAACAGCCACAGCTGCTGTTATTTGGTAGACAAACTGGATTTCAAGTTCTGTAATACTCTCTTTATCTCCCATTACATAAAATGAATTCCACTAGTCATAATTAATCATTGTACTACCCACTCCTACTCTACTTTCTGATAACAACCTCTAAATTCTTGGAAAGCACATGCTATTTAATGCTATCTATTTATACATATTTACTTATTGGGATTACTGTGCTTACTGATTCCCAATTCTCCTGTTTTTGGAATATAGGTTTTACAAGAAGTGAAAAAAAAATTGATTTAAATCAATGATTTCTTCAAAAAAAAAAAAAAAAATCAACTGATTTAAATCAAGATTTAAATCACAATTTAAATCATGCCAACCCTGGTTGTGACCCTTCATACTTAATGGAGAATAAGGAACCGTTATATTTTTCTATTAATAAGAATAAAATCAAAATCAACTGGGGTTAGAATATAGTTTCCTTTAATGTTTATTTATAATTTGAAATTATTTTTTCATACACACATTTTAAACATTTATATTTTTAATACAGTGGACTCTGCTTAATGTGAACGTGGTTAATGTTATCATTAGCTTATTGTTATCAAAATCACTTGGTCCTGATTTTCTCTATTCGTTTGTATGTTAAAATTATCACTTTATGTGATCATTGCATCAGCTAATGTTATCAGTTTTCGAACCTCATTTTAACTGGCAAAGGAATATTCACAATGTATTCAGAAGGAACCCATTCTTTTTGAATTTCCAAGAACTCTCCACTTCCATCTAGGCAAATGGGGATTGAAGAAAGGAGTGGGAAATTACACGTTACTGGAATTTTTCAGAAATATGCACACCCTGCTGATGGTCAATGGTTAGATAAGCAGAAGGCAATACATTCTTATCGGAATTGAGAAGAAGCGTATGTACATTTTATGCATTGCTCGCTTACGTGCAGCTTGTCGATATGGAAGCCAGAAAGCGAAATGATTTAACATTAATACAAAAGATCAAAATTTTAAATCATAATGGCAAGTTGATTATGATTACAAACAGTTTATCAATGAGCTTCTTAGAAAAAATTGTAGGCACTCAACAATTGATCAAATTTTTTAATTATGTATACTTATGTTTACTTATGTATAGTTCTTATGTTTTAAAGGATAATATGCATACATAAATATGTGTTTTTTTCATTTTGTTTTGTAATTTAGCACATGTGAATTAAAGGGGGGGGGGTAAATTTATCTAATTTTGCATATTGTTTATTGTTATCAAAATCACAGTGTCCCAAACTGATCACATTAAGCACAGTCCACTGTATATACCTTGAGAAATTATTCCCAAACCCCTCAGTTAAATTATAAGATTTCTAGAGTATCTAAAAGATGTGCACATATGAAAAGAACGATTCTGGTTTTGATATAAATAATAATGTAAATGTAATGTATAATGTATGTAGTGTAATCTATAAGCTGGATAATGTTTGCTACTAATTGTTTTGTTTAACAAAACATGAATAAATAAAGAAAGAATAAATTATAAACTGTGGTAAAGAATTTGAAAAAAAAATGTGTCATTCAGATTTCTGTGTAATATTTCAAATTATATATTATATATATATGTGTGTGTGTGGCCTTTTCATAAGTAGCCTTAATATAACAAATTTTTCATTATTGTTAGATCATTTTAAGATCTATATAACATCACTGTTTTGTAATCATCTATTTAATCATTTATTTTTTATTTTCTGTAATACTAAAATACTACTTGTGTTGCCTTCTTTTCCATTATTAAAATAAGGTATGCATTTTTTATTATTGTTTTTCCTATTTTATTTAAAGGCATTTCATCTTATTTATATTTTACAGGAGTTAATTCCTCTAATTTTGTGTGCCATAGCTCTGCATCCTGATTCTAAACAAAGAGATAAATTGTTAAATATCCTTTTTAATCTTATTAAAAGACCTGATGAAGAGCAAAGGTAAGTTATTAAAAAAATTGTAGCTTTGATTCATTGCATTCCTGTGTATGATTGTAAAAGAAAATTCTCATTTGTAGTTTGATATTATTTTGAATGTTTTATGTGTACATCTCATGTGTAAATATTGTTTATGACAAGCATTTTTATTTTATAAGAATATATTATTTCTGAGTTTATAAATTTTGATTTTAAAAATTAAAAGAATATTTACAACCTTATGATGATTTCTTCATTCATGATAGAGTTAAAATGGTATCCCATTGTAGGACTATTAGTTAACTGACTGTATTTTACATCAATACTTTCACTACATTTTTTTCAGAGATAAAGTATTTGGCATGGTCTAAACAAACACTTGTAGCTACTTATATTTTAGTTTTAAGTTTTTATTTTGCAAATAATATGCTGTTATCTACAAGTAAAATATAAAAATTAAATTCTTATAATTGTAATGAATAATATTCTCCATAATATGAAAAATGTTCTAAAAGTTTCATTTTTTTTCTCATGGAAACTTTATTGCCCCCCCCCCCCACAAAAAAATAAAAAAAACTATAGCATAATGAACTACATACCTTGTTCTATTTATCACCTAATCACTGCCAACATTGGCCGAACAATGACCGAATGGTTAGGGTGCTGGCCATCAGAACCGAAGTTCGTGGGTTCGAATCCACTATGGCATGGATGTTTGTAGCCATTTGGAATCGGCTTTAAGCAGTAGGTCCTGGACTCAGCCCTCGTGTTGCAAAAAGTAGACTGTAGTACTCCAAAACCAAACCAATACCAACATTGAGGCATTTATTGTAGCTTCCAATCAGTTTGAAGAAACCACTTTGGTAAAATTGGGTGCCATGCAGTGCAAGGTATTTTTGCATAGCCTACTCCAAGTTTGGAGCTGTAAAGAAAATGATTCAATCTCTTCCGTCTTAAGTCACAAATCTGATTTTATGTAAACCTGCTGTGTTGATTTTGCATTGTTGTTCAAGACTGCAATTCATAACAGCATGTATTTCATTTGACAACCACATTGTCAGTACATGTTGGTCTGCCTTTGTTGTTTGTACCGTAATAACCTCAGGTATACTGGTCTGCTATCACTATGTCTTTTCAGCTCTGTGTGCATGTATCATTCCTCCTTTGATTTTACTTCCCTTGTTAAATCAGTAACAGGTGTGCATTTTTATGGCGATTCTTTGTTTCACCTGGTGTACCAAGTGCAGACATGCCAACTACTCTGGATTTTCCAAAGCAGCTCCAGAGAAATGAGAAAATTTTATAACCCCGGAAACTTCTCAGATTTCTCCGGAAAATGACAAAGCATTTGAGCAGCTAAAAGATTACAATTTAGCAACTAAATACAAAGTTTTGCAAAAAATAGTACAGAATATTACTCTTTTCACACAATATTGCTACATGTTAAAAATTACCAGCACTGTGCGAAAAAACCTAACTGAATTTAGGTCAAATTTGAGTAGACAAACTCTAAAATCCCTGATGATAGAAAAATGGAAAAGTTTTAATCAGGGTCAATGTTGATATAAAAAGCATTATTTTGAAAAATAAGTTGTTAGAGCTAAAAAAGCTACTCATTAATTTTTAGATGCATAAATTTTAATTTACCTTTTACAATTTACTACTGTGTAAATATTTTAAATTTAATTTTAATGTAGAAACCAATAAGATATGTGCTTATATAACCTGTAATTAGCATTTTAAAATTTCAAACCATGCTGTTGCTCCGGACACAAATGCCTGAACGTTGGCATGTCTCCAAGTACTCTTTGAATAAAATGACAAAATTACTTTTGGAATGTCCTTCATTTCAGCTTTTGGATGTACTATCTCCAGTTAGATGAAACTTTGTTTTATGGTTCTATACTTTATGACTTATTTTTGTAATTTTTGTACTTCTGTCTCATACATATACATTTAATGATAGAAAAATGTTGTATGCTGGCTTGTTTCAATTAAAATTTTTAAAATTTATTTATTTAATAGACAAATGATTCTGACTGGTTTAGTTGCCATTGCTCAACACCTTGGCCCATCACGAGTAGAAGCTGAACTTCTACCCCAGTGTTGGGAACAAGTAAGTTTGAATAAAAAGGAGAAAAATTAATAGCATTTTGCTGAAACTTTCTTTCTCTTTTGTTACTTCTTTTGGTAATATTAAATTTAAATTAACTCCAAACATGTTAATATCTAACATCTAAAGGATTAATTTATTAAATAAATGATTGAATGTATATAAATCAGGTTTAATTAATTTGATTTATACCTTATATTAAATTTATAGAAGCTGCCTAAAATTATCCTTAATAGTTATCCTAAAAACATAACATTCAAAAGGAAATATGGTTTGTTGTTTTACTAGCTCCCACTTCTTTCCTACATACTAATAATAGCTTTATTTATGTGTAATCAAGATTTATAAAAATCTTGATTTTTCTTTAATCATATCAATCAGATTTTTATTAGTAGTGGTAGTATTTAAATGAAGTTTGGGGATTTAAATTGGATATTTTTAAATTTTAAAATTCTTTTAGAAATGAAACATTACAAATAAAATGATTTAAATTAGGATTTAATTTATTAGGATCAATGATTAAGTTACCATTATCCTATTTAGTGCAATATTAATAAATTAAGTATTAAATGCATGCACAATCTTATAAACTGTTCACATTTTTTCATTGTACAAGTTATAAAAAGATACTTATTTTTCAAATAAGTTTTTGAAACATTAGTATTTAAATAAACAAAAATACAAATATAAAGGAAACTATTTTGGATTTGATGTTGGATGAGAAAATTTTTTAAGGAATCTGATTTGACCAGAAATTTTATTACTAAATGACGAATATTTAACCATTATTTTTCCTCTGCAAATGATAAGGTATGAGTTATTATCTTTTAATGCTCGTGGTGCCCTCTATTCATGCAATAAAAAACCATGCTTGAAAAATTCTTAAAGTATAATAGAAGTATTCTTAATTTTAAATCAGGGATTTTTTTTAAATCTATTGATTTAAATCAAGATTTATATGAATATAATATAAATCAATCAACCCTGGGTGGTTCAGTATACAGTTTGCAGTTATGCGTATCAGTTAAGAAATTTAGAAATAAGATGATTTAAACATTAGTTTTATCCTTATTTCTTTAGAACTTTGGTATTTTGATATTGTTATTTTTTACTGGAAATTTCAAATTCTAGCTAAATAGTAATTTTCATTTTTCTCCTTTTACCTAATCAAAAAGAATTTTTCTGTTTACTTGTATGTTAAATTTATTTTTAAGGAATTTATGAACACTATATTTATTTTTAATTATTTTTAGTTGGCATATATGTGTTTGATTTAGTAATATTTTTAATAGTAAAACAATATACCTTGGTTATTATTTAGTAGTTAGATAATTATAAGAAGATAACATTCTGTAATGAGGAAAAATGGAATATGAGAGCTTAACTATAAATTAACTTTTTTTATTTGAATTTGTTTTAGATAACCCATCGTTATATTGAACGAAGATTACTTGTAGCTGAATCTTGTGGTGTTCTAGCTCCTTATGTCATGGTAATTTCTTTTCCATTTCTTATGAGTATTATAATATCACTTATAGTAATGCTCTGATTTTCTCAATTTCAATGTATGATATCTGTAATTTTCCATGATTTTTATTAATAAATTGTGTAATTCTAAATCATGATGAATTAAAAATAGCCTGAAGAAGAAGATTAATTTATCTCTTTATAATCATTATTTGTTATTTATGTCCAAAAATAGCCATATAATAACTACCTTTTACTTAATATTTTGAAAAGTGTGTTGCATTTAATATTATTTAATTGCAAGCAATTTCTGCTAAATGCATCTAGTCATCTTGACTATCATCAGTCAGTACTTTACTTAATGTGATTATTAATATTTTTGTAAATATTATGTATCAGTGGGCCTTTCAGATAAATTTGGATATGCTGGCTTTATTAAAATATTTCACTATAAAAATAAAACCTTCACAAAATATTATATCTTAAAAATGGACCCATCACAGAATTCTTGTGAAAAATGGGTTTTTTCACAAATCTGTATTATCTTAATAAATAACCTTTGAATAAATAAATACATCTGTGAATTAATGTAATGTTTATTTATAAATCTGTATATGTCTCTCTCTATATATATATAAATACATAGCTTTTTTTATAAATAAGTCTCTCTAAAATGGAACTTTAACTTAAATTTAACTTCAGATTTGTAAATTTATATATTTTCACAAAAACAGAACTCTATTTTCACATAATAGTTTGTAATAGGGTCCTTGCTGAAAGAACCAGATTTAATGCTAATTTCAATTTCAGAAATTGAGTATATTTTCCACAATTTCACAAAAACTGGACCCTGTCTGAAAAGTCTGGAGAGATCTCTGTATACTATTATGTGAAATTTTTTTTTACAAAATAATTTACAGTACTAACTTCTAATGCTCACAAAATATATAGTTTCTATTTATGAATAAAAATATGCTTATTTATTTTTATTCAGAGTGGTATTCGCAGCTCTCTTCTTTTATCAATGATGCAACAAATGTTGCAAGAAGACAAAGATGATATGGTCAGAGAAACTGTTGTTCGAAACTTAGCATTACTTCTGTTATATGTAGATGATGTTGACAAATTTTCAAAAGTATGTATACATTTTGGATTCTTACATTAATCTTTATCTTGATCTTCACTAAAAATATTTTACTTTAAAAATCAAAAAAATTCTATGAGATTTCTTAAAAGTATATTTTAATTTGTAGAAGTGTATTATTTTAATACTTACAGTGTTATATGAGCATGTTGTTTCATAAAATCAAGGCTGAATTTTGGGGCCTTTGACATTTTCTTCTTACTAGGTTTCCTCCCTCTTTCACAGAAATAGAGCCCACAAAAAGTATAAAATAATGATTATAACAAAACTAAATAATGTAAAAATCTAAAACAAATCTTAAATTTGCCTTAATAAAGAATGTTTAATATAGAACAATAAACTTTAGTTTTGTTAGCAAAGTTTGAACAGTTTGTTTTTAGATAAAAAAGAAAAAGAAAATTAAATTTAGTTTTTTAAATGTCTAACAAAAGTAAATATATAATACAAATAAATTTTATTAAAAAATTCTGTTTTCTCAGTTTTAATATGGGAAAATTATCAATTATTTCATTGTAATTAATATTATCCAAAGCATTTTGTTTAACACATAAAACAGCAAAGAATTTAATTTTGTATTAACTCAATGAATTTCATAAATAATTTTTTGTGCATTTTAATGCTGAGAATTACTTTTCACCCAATACATTTCATTTAGAGAAAGTTATATTTTTTGTAGAAAAGTAAGCTATCGTATTAATAAATCTTTTCAAAATAGCAATTTGACTGGGCTTCACTATTTAGCTCATTTGTTTATATGATAATCCAGTCTTGCATAAAATGCACTTTTATTATATTTATCCTGGAAATTGTAGAGTATGATGTTCTGAGTATAATGATAAACATTCTGATTCTGCTTCGTAATATATTTAGCTAGACCATGTGGAGCAATTAAATAGCAATGCAAATCCATTTAAATTCATTTTCAATTCCTTTAAAAACATGCTGAAGACTTGCATTACATGTATATGAAAACTCTCATACATTTATACGCTAAAAAGCTATTTAAATAAATTAAGCTACTATAACTTATAAAGCTATTTAAATAAATTAAGCTACTATATTTTTAACTGCTATTTAATATGAAATTAAAAACCAAAAATATAATAAATCATATTGTTCTATGTAACAGAAACGTGATAAATTAATAACTAAATTTTTATTAAGGCTATTAAGGCATTCTGTTGTATAACTACACTTAGCTTTCTACTGCTAAATATTATATTTATACTTTATAGTAGGTTGATTGTATTGACTGAATTGGCTAATTTATATTGTCTTTCTTAAACAGGCTTGTGAACTGTTGTTTTCGTCACTTGAAGATCGAAATGTAAATGTAGTTGAATCTGGTTTGAATGTTTTATTGCCATCCATAGCTGTCTGGGCTCTTGAACTTGGACAATTAGAATCTCACCTTCTCCCGTCTGTAATGTCTGTCATAGACAATCATTTTAAGGTATGTTCTAATACTCATTTGCCTTTTATGTAAATGCATTGTGCAAAGTAATTATCCTTGCTGTATGTAATAAAGAAAAGTAGTGGTTAATTATTAGTAATGCACTATTAACAACCTAGTTGAAATAAAAAATTTTGAATTTGAAAATCATTTGCAATTTTATTATATAGCCTACAACTTTATATTTTCTGTTAGATGTCATGTAGGCATATATAATTCTACATTTATTTTATCTCAAATGTTGATTTTCCTTTGTCCTATTTCTGTTCTATAATCAAGTTGCTTTAGACATCTTGAGGAATCTTTTAAACTTTCTGTGTATGAATGTATGTCTGGTTACTATGTATTTTGAAATAGCTAAATAAACCTTCATGCAATTTTGCATGGTTATTCAAATAAATCCTGGTAAGGTGTTAGACAGTTCAAATTTATCAAATGTCAAAGTTATGATGAAGATAAAATACTTTTTTGCCCTCTGTGGCTTGGTGACCCTATAATAAGGTTCCAGTTCATATATATATTTTTAATAATGAGCTAAAATTATTAAAATCTTATAAATAATTTATTCAAAATTGTTTAAAGTGCACATTAATGTATTATATGTTTTGTTATTTTTTGATTAGATTTATTTTAGTTGTTTAATTTTACCTATTTTTATTTGGGATATTTCTCCTTTTTTTTAATATGTTTGTGCCATATTTTAAACTTATTTTCACACCAATCTATTCTATTCCTAGACAGAATAGAAGGATTCTTTGCAAAATTAAATATATATTGCATTTTATTTTTGTCAGGCTTAACATTTATTTTACAGGTACCTTGATTCTCTTTAATTAATTTTACAAAAGACATAAGTATTTTTCCTTTAGTTGAATGCTATAAATTGGCAAATATAATATTTTTATTTCTTTATGAACAAATTAAATGTAAAGAAAATGTGTTATTTATGTTATGAAAATGTGTTGTTTTATTTTCAAAATTGTTTATATTGCTGTATATAATATACTCTAAAAGCAAATTTAAATTTTAAAATAATATAACTTTAGTTGGTAAACCATAGTTACTTAGACCAAATTTTGTAATTTTTCGCCTAAATTTGTTTTAGTTATTTAATTTTTTGTTGTTGTCATTTTTGCTATTTTATGAACTTATTTCTACACCAGTCTGTTCCACTGCAAGATAGAACAGCAATTAAATGTATTTTACTTTTTTATTTATATCAAAGGCTTAACATTTATTTTATAGGTACCTTAGTTCTCTTTAAATAATCTTGCAAAAAAACAAGAATTTTTCACTTAGTTGAGTGCTATATATTGCCAAATATAGCATTTTTATTTCTTTAGTTTATATTTCTTAACTTTGTGAAAAAATAAATAAATTTTTAAAATGTTGTTATTTGTTTTATGGAAATGAATTACTTTATCTTCACAACTGCTTATGTTGCTGATATATACTATAATCTAAAAACTAATATAAATTTCAAAATAAGTATAACATTAATTAGTAAACCACAGTTACCCAGACCAAAGGATAGGCACAAAGCAACTAGTGTTATATAATACAAAGCATTCCCTTGACATTCTGGCACTTTTATTTAGCAAACTATCAAAACTATTCTAAATGCCGTTAACAGGCTTGCAATTCCGTCACTTTAGTCACCTTTAGTCGCTTTTTTCATGGTGTATCACAGCAAAAGTGTGTTGTCGAAAAAAGAAAATCTGAATTAATAACAAAATATTTTAATAAAAGACCAAAAATGTGATGCTCTAATCTTATTTTTCTTATTAAAATGTAATTAGTCATATGGTTTCCAGAATTTAGTGATTTTAAAAAGTTGTAAAGAAGTTCCTGAAATCTACATTTGTACTGAAACGTACATTTAATACATTAAAGTAATTTACGTCAAAGCACACATTTCTCTTTTTCTTTTTCTTCACAATTTTTGTTTAGATACTCTAATCTAACTATGTACATATTTCAAAACATTATTAATATATGCAAAAAATTGTGATTATAAAATTAATGTATTGTACATATTCAAAACTAATTTATAGATTTTCTTGAATAAAAAGCAATGTTGTGTTAAACAAAATTTTTAACCTTTTTTGTATTTGACGCTAAAATCATGTCTTGTATGAATCATTTGATTTCGAGTTAAAATAAATAGAAAAATCTTAATTATAGCATCTGAAATCAAGAGGAGAAAAAAAATTGCTTTTTTTTTTCAATGTTTAGTCATTTTTTAGTCACTTATTCTTTATTATTTATCACTTTTCTCACCTTTTTGAAAGTACCTCAGCAGTTGCAAGCCTGTGTTAAAAGAACCCAAACTAAATTATAAATTATTGCATTGTTTGGGTTTCTTATATTTTAATATAAAGGTGGTATGCAACAAAACTGATGTTGAGGTATAGGAAAAGGATTTTTTAATAATGAGAGCGTTGATGAATACCATTGTCTCTTTTATTGATTCAGACAATTTAATTTTCTAAACATAACAATAAAAAAGTAACAAGATAAAAGTCTACTATACCATACAAAAACTGAATTTTTAAATTAATGTCTCGTAAAATTTTTATATTGAAACAGTGATTCTCACATTGTAACAAGAAGACAATGAATAATTTAATAAATTAAACATTTTTACGTATACTATAGGAGTTTAAGGATGATTTTTAAAATAAATATGACCAGTGGCATACTGAACACCTGAAAATATTAAATTGTAATTTAACTGGCTCACTGACTAAAAAAGTTGCATCCCTTTAATAGTATCTGTAGATTTTTATGAATTCTTAAGTTATAATAAGAACATACAAAATGTACACTTTTCTCTATAATTATGAATAACATAAATTTTTACCATAAGAATTCAAGCAAGAAATAAATATTTTAAGTAGTTTCTTTCACAGTACTCTTCACTGGAAAAGAAATTTTATAGATAAAAAAAAATGATTTGTAAATTAGTTAATATTTTATGATTTTTAGAAACATTATGGTTAAATAATAAAAACTGAATATTACTTCATGCCTTTCATACATGCCTTTTTTTTTAAATTACAGATTTTGAGTGATACACCTTTGCCTTCTTTATCTGGTCCTATTCAAACAGAAGAGCAACAGTGTATTTTACTTGTGAGAGCTGTTTCCATATTACTTCCTTTTCTGTTTATCTCTGTAATAAAGTCTGGTCCATTTATCGAGCAATTAGAATCCACTTACAATTTCCAAGACACAGAAGTTGATGGTAGGTATCTATTTCTTTGGGTTCTGGGATGAAATTGTAAATAACTTTTTAAATCTTTAAATTCTATTATTTTAGATATTTTAACTTCTACTGTTAATGTTTTATTATTGGGCTTTTTAATCTACTTTGAATATTCCCTATATAATAATAGCCAAAGTTATCTGTCCATCTGTTCTCAGATTTCTGAAGCCGTTGGACCTGGAATGGATAAAGGCATCCATATTGGATTCTATATAAGTTAGGGTTAGCAAAATTTAAAGCTAGTAAAGTTAATCTTCTCCTGAACTGTCAATTTGATTTTAAAATAAATTGGTATAAATATGCTTTGATTAAATGTATCAATTTATGACAATAAATAGGTAAAAATAACATTCTAGTATTATGACGTCATTTCTTTAACCATTTCATTTAATTATTTCTTATTTTAAATTATTTAAATATCATCTGCATTATTTTCCTACATTTTATCACTGAACTTAGATATTACGTAAATAATTTTCTTTTGTATGTGGCTTAATAATAGATTAAGTACATATGTAATAAATTTAAATTTAATCATCAATTATTTTTTGCTGCAATGAAAATTGTATCACCGGTATTAACAACAAATTCTATCTACCTACAAGGTGTAGTGGAAATGATAGTTTTGTTCCTTTGCTTCCATTAATTATTGTGACAAAAAAATTGGGAAGAACTGAACGACAATTTTGATGTAGCTAAGAAAATTTTGAATTATCTTTCTAAATGAATTCAACGTGATTCTAAACTGCATTCACAGTATTGGGAGACTTTAGAGGAGTATGAAGATAAACAAAGTATTGAGCATGTACCAGGTAATTCTCAGCCAAAAAATAAACCATTTATTTATCTGCCTCATAGGGTACTTTACAATTCTGTAAAATTAAAAATTTTACTGATCCTGTCATATGAAGGGCTGTATGCTAGTATTTTGTATGTTTTGTTATACTTCTATAATGCCTTTTGTACTTCCTTGTACAAAGAAAGGGAGCATTCTAATTGCAAAATCATCTTTAAGTCTTTAGGTTTTAATGAAAATACCCATTTGGACCATGTTTGAATCCACGTTGACTAGTCTAAGTGTTATATCTGTATGTACATACAAGGATATTTTAAAACTTTAAGTATCTCACTTTTAAGTAAAATGAGTTAAAGTGAAGTCCAGCAAAATTTTTATAAAGTTTAATAGACATACAAGAAAGTCACTTCTTCAAACAAGATTTTGAAATAAAATATTACTTTGTGCAGACTGATCTCATGCAAACTTTCTGTATTGATTGAATAACTGATAAAGCTTTTCTAATTTTTAATTTAATGAAAATAATATGCTTTCATAACTTTCATTATAATTAGTAATTTGCAGAAAAAGGCTTTTGTCTATATAAAATAACAGAGCTATCTTTAACAGCACACAGATTCCATTTATTATCTAACTAGCTGCTTCAGGCCCATCCTTCTGTCTGGGAAATTAAGGATTGAAGATTATATTTATTTCAAAATTTAAATTTGTCTTTAGATTATATTACACTCACAATAGAAGCTAACAACTCTTTATTATAACCAAAATAAGGACAGTTTATTTCCTATTCTTCTATAATACTGATTGACTTGATAATGTTGTTAAATAACTGTCAAAATCAATAAAGTTTGATAAATTTTGTTTAGTGTCAAAATTGTGGATTATTACCAAAGACTTGGCCAACTAAACTTGCATTATTGAATGTTGGTTTCATACTTTATGTAATCAGTGAGTTATTCGAAATCGTGAATAGGTCAAGGTAATGTACTAACTGCATATCTTAAATTATGTTGATGTGAAATTATCATGGCAGGACATAAAATAGCTCATAAAGAATCTACCTCTCACAAAGTGCAACATAAAAGTTCTTTACTGAACAAGAGCAGGAAAATAATTAAATAAACTTTTTTGTACTAAAAAATAAAGCATTTAAAATCTTAAATGCATCAAATTTGTTTATATAAGGTAGCTTAAATATTTAATTATAATTACTATTAATTATCATTAACCTTAATCATTATTCTAGTGGACCGTATACCTGTATACCCATGTGTTTTGCAACAACCGTCAATTATTTTGGGCGATGCAGATGAGCTGTTAGGCATTGTGAGAGCTTTTGATAAGTATATAAGTTCTGAGTGGTATAAGCCATGGAATAAACATGACTGGGTAATCAATGAATTGTAAGTATTAATATTTCGCTGGTTACTTTTAATTACTTATTGTTGAAATAAGCTGCAAATGTTTCTAAATTTGGGCTCAATACTTTTACAACCTTACAATATTAGTATTTTCTTTTGACATTTTTAGAATGTTTAAACAATTCTTAATTCTCATTAATCACATTAAAAAATCTTTAATGAACAAAATTTAAATGAATTTTAATAAAAATATTTTCACAGTTTGATTTTGAAGCTTGTAAATATATTACAATGCTACAAAAAACTCTGTTCTTTTTTATTGTATTTTATATTTTTGGGATATTTAAAGTATTTAAAATATAGTTTTTAATGTTGTTTTAGCTTTTTTTGAAAATTCATTGTTCTGATGTAAATATTCTTCTAATGCCTTTAAAAATTTAACTAGAAGTAGAATTATACTCCATACTTATTGTTTATAAAAAATGCAAAATTCATTAATGAAATTTTTTGAATGATTGGAATACTTTTCTTTGGTGCCAAAGTTATTGGGTTCAAATCCCACTACTAGTATATATGTTCGAGGACATTCAAAATCACTTTTAACATTTAAAGTTCATGATTAATAATTTTTAAAGATTTAATAGATTATAAATGTTATCTCTAAAGCTTATAAATGTGAAATATGTGAAAAATTTTTTACATTCCTTTGGAAAAGGAAAGTTTTTTTTTAAATTTAATTTTTTAAGGGGGGATAATTGTGAAACCCTCCACTTCTACAGTGTACTTTCAAAGTACCCTAGAATGATGTGGCTCCCAATTTTAGAACCTGGATGTTGCTTTTGAAAAAAAACTAAACCTCATTATAAAATTAACAAATTAATGAACCTCGTCTTAAAATTAACAAAATAGAAGACTTCTAACAAAACATTAGATCCACTTGCTTTTTTTTATATCTTTTAATATAATTTTTTACTTTTAAAATTTTCATTGTTGTAATTCCTAGTATTTTAATGTCTCATGTTGTACATATTCATGATTTTTTTAACTCATCAATCTTTTTTTGTTAAAAGTAGTAGCATAAAGATGAATTTTATTTTCTTATTTCAGATTGTCTTGGTTGCATGTTATTTATGGATTTGTGAATTCTCAAAGACAAGCTGTAGTGCATTCTTTAGTAGAAATGATGCACAACTTTTGCCATATATTTGGACGATCTTTCACTCAAAAAAATGTGAAGCCATTGTTTCTTACCCGCCTTACAATTAGTGAAGAAGAGAAAAGTATGTATCTTACTCTTAACAAAATTATTATATAACTGATTTTCTTTTGATAGAAATTTATTTATTTTTACGTTTCAATGCCTTTAATGCACTATCAGGAGCAATATTTAGTGTGACAAATTTTGCGCAAAGTTTCTGAGGCACCTAAGTAAAACAAGCATAGTTATTATTTAATGCCTTTTAATTTTACTATTCTAAAGGTAATTGATGAATTGAAATGATGAATTGTGCATTGAAAAAGGGAAAGGGAAATTTATGATAAAAAAAGAATGTATTTATTTAGCATCTTTGGTCTTCTCATCATCGTTTCTAAATTTTCTTCATGTTATCCTACCTCATGTTAAGAATCAATGCCATTCTTTTCCCCAAAATTCTCATTTATTGCCAGGTCTTCCTCATCAACATTTTCTAATGAACTCATTATTTTTGGAAAATGTTTATCATATTTTGTGTGACTGTGAGTTTTCTTGGCTGATAGGTTTGAACACTTTGGTTGTCACTTAGTTGAGCCTTAGGAGCTGTACAATATTCCTATCAGCTCTCTGCTAAGTTGAGCTCTAGCAACTGACCTCTTTTCTTAGATGTTCTTGGAATTATGTTTTCTTGGGTTTGTGTACAATAAACAGGGTGGTCACATATCAGGAAATTGTCAACAGGCTTTATATTTCTGGAAAATATCAGTGTTTTTTTCAAAATTCCATTTCAATCTCCAAAAGAGTAATGATTACATCAAGATTAAAATTTCAAATGTTTCAAATTAAAAACAGTAGTCTTTTTATAGATTGTTACAGCTCTAAAAATTGCTATCATCTTTTTTATATAAGGAAAGTTTATTTTTTATTTGCATTTTAAGGTAATGTCATTTGTGTGTGTATATACATATATATATTCATTATTTAGATACTTTTTATCTTATTCAAACTTAGAGAAATATTTCATCACTTTTAGTTGTATAATTCATAATAATGTGATTTGTACTATTCTGGTAAGAAATTGCTACTTGAATACATGCACTTCAAATGGAAAAGAGCTACACTTTTGACCTTTGGTATTTTAATTACTCTAATGATAAAAGTGATGAAACTGTTAGGTGCATCCAAATGGTAAAATTGTGTGTGTGTCAGCATAGACCAAATATTATTCTTTTTAATTAAAGAAATTCAAAAAATAACAAGCCCCACCCATTTAGAAACGTCACCTCCACTGGATTAAAATTTAGCATATTTCCAAGACATGTTATGTGACTATAATATGTTAGGAAAGTTTGAAAAAAATATAAAGGTATTTTTCTCTATATATTTCAGCTGAACGCTGGCCAATTGGTTAGGGCTCTGATCGTCAGTACCGGAGTTCGTGGGTTCGAATCCCACTGTAGCATGGATATGTGTAGCCATTCGGAATCGGCTTTAAGCAGTAGGTCCCGGTCTCATTAGCCCTCGTGTGCAAAACAGTAGACCGTAGCTCTCCAAACCAAACCAAACCAAAACGTTACATATTTTGTGGACACCATGATAAATCTCTGGTTGCAGTGCCAAGCTTTTTGGAATTCCCAAGATTTCATGTAAAGGCAAATTCATTCATTTAATCATTTATGTTAACAGGATGACTTAGTATTTATATTTCTCAAATATATTGAGACATTTTGCTATGATAAAGTCTTGAAATTGATAAGATATACTTGTGAGATCAAAATGTCAAAAACTGCACTCTGTGAAACCAGAGAGTTAACTGATTTGGAGAGCTCAAAACATCAAATAAATACAATAGATTACTAGGAGAGACAGGCATCTATCATCCTAGGAAGGGATGAGTGAATTCAAACATTCTAACTGGGCCCTTCAGGACTGTTATATCCTGTGCAGAGTTAGTTAATCAGTATGATATTAACTAAAAATTATAATATTTTACTTTTTTGAAGGCAAAACAAATATTGACAAATAACTACATAAATCATTTGTTTAAATGGGAATAAAATAAATTAAAAGAGTTATCGATAGGAAGATTAAAAAATAGCTCTAATTTGTCAAAGAAAATTAAAGCATTGCAAAATTTCGTGCAAAATGTTATACTCTATTATTGTTGCTAGAATAGTCATAATAAATTTTTAAAAATTCATAATTTATTTATTTGCAATTGTTGGAAATAATTACTTCACATTTTTTTATTGGAACTTTTATGGAATGCTTAATGAATCAGTGTACATATCTAAATCCATATATCCATACACTCCTTTTTAATACTGGAATTCTCAGGTTTGAATTTCATTGCTGGCATGGTTTTCCATAGCTGTTCAGAACTGACTTTCAGCAGTAGTTCTTGTGCTTAATAGCACTCATTTACAAGAAAAAATGTAAATGGTTTTACTCCAAACCAAGCCATATAAGGATCCCAATTATTTTTATTAATTTATTTCTTTTTTAATTAATATATTCTTCCAAATATTTCACATTATTTATATTTTTATCTAAAAAATTTAGCCCATGAACAGGATTTTATACAATATATTACATTTTGCTAAATTTTTTCTTAGGTTCTGGTATATCTTCAAGTCGTCCAGCATATCAAGATGCTACTGTTCCTGTATATGTAGCTGGTGTCCTTGGAGCACTCCATCAGGTTCTTAGTTTATACCTTTTGGATTAATCTTTTTGTCATAGATTTATGGAATCTAGTATATATAATCAAAATGATTCCAGTATGCACTTTGGATTTTGTATATATATATGAGTAAAAGAAAATTAAGAAGTTCAGACAGTTTAAAACAAATTTTTGAGTTTTTGGAGATTTAAAGGATTTAATTTGAAAGCTCAAAGGTATTTTATTAATTCAAAATATTATTTTCTAGCTCTATTTATGAATGTTGGTATAAAATGGTGCATGCTTTTTGTATTTAGGTTTTGTAATATGTAATTAATAATTATTGCATACTGATATATAGTTGTAGTGTAAATGTAGATAATAGATCTAGTTTATTCAGGGTTCCCACAATCCTTAAAAGTCCTTAAGAACTCCTTAATTTTAACTTTCTTTTTTAAGGGCCCTTAAAACTTATTAATTTTCATCAAAGGTCCTTAAAAACTCCTTAATTTTTAAACTGGAACATGATCAATTTCTCCATTGACATGATCTGCCGTCATCATGTGATTTCCTATCAGTTTTTGACATACTCTGAACTCTCTGGTTTCATAAGTTCAGAGTTAAACTTGCCCAAAACTGGTTCTAAGAATACCAGTACAGGTGATAAAAACTGGTGGAAGAATTATTGAACATGCCTTGTCTGGTTCATAATCATTAAAATATGTTCCTCAGGTAATAGGGTTTATGCCGTTATGCTGTGTATTTCAAGTAGATTCTTATAAAAAGTTACTTTAGTGTTTAGAAAGTCCTTAATTTTTGTTCTGGAAAATGAGTGGGAACCCTGTTATTTATCCATTATGTGGATCCAATAAAAGATGCAAATAAATCCAAAAGCCTAGTAATTTTGACATAGTAATAATGAAATTCGTGGGTAAAGAATCTTTATTTTCCAGAACATAAAAATAGCCATTTTACTTTCAAATGTGCTAAGTACTTGAAGTTTCGTCTATGCTGCAGCCATTTCCAAGTTAGAAGATAATATTCTCACAACCTTAGAATCTCATATAGATTTTAAGAAGTGATGATGTGGCTTTCACACTTCTACAGTATTGTACATGAAAATTCTACAATAGAATTGGTGACTCATACAGTCAGCTCTTTATCATTAGATTATAAATCAATTTAATCTCTCAATCATAGAAAAATAAGTTTTAAATATTATAATTTAGCTTGTACTGTTTTTAGCAAAAGCATTAAAAATTAAAAGCAAAGATAGAATTGCATTTACAGTTAAATATTTTAAAATATTAAACTGTAATTATGAGAAATTTTGTATAACCTACATATTTATTTAACATGTGTGTAGTTTAATATTTAATTCTCCATTTCAAAATAAAGATTTCAACATTTGTATTATTTCCTGAAATTCATACATTTTATTTCCTTCTTAATTATAAATTCTTTACAGATTTTTCAATTATATTAAATTTATGTGTTTTTTTTTACATCCTTTGATTATTAAAGTACATTTTAATGATAGGGATTTTAGTGTAATTGCTTTTCAAAACTTCCCCCAATGTATGTATACATCAAAAGTAGAAGAGAAGCATTAAGAATTCATAAAAAATTAAGAGTATAATATTTTTATATCTTTTAAAGAATATTCAAATAACACCATGTATGTTAGATGAAACTTTTTAACTAAATTGTATTATTTCAGTTAATATGTTTTTCTATTTCTTAAGATTATTTTGAAGTACTTATTGTATATATTTAATTGGCATTGCTTTGTTGTTTAGGCTGAAGATAGACAAGAACTTCTTGAATTTCTCCAAGATCTTCTTTGTACAGTATCACTGTATCATCTCCCTGACTGTAGCATAAAAACAGCTCTTGTTGAAATGAGGTATTTTTCATGATTCAAATTAATATTTTATCAATAAATATTTTTCTTAGGAAAACTGCTGTTGGCGAAAATATGGAATACAACTCATCTTTGAATGGAATTGATAAAAATTTTTAATGTAATATTAAAATCTTTTTATTTTTTATTATATAATTTAAATATCTAAAAAAAGTTGTTTCTTTTCTGAATTTTGTATAGCTCCAACTTTTTTGTACTTTTAGTATACATTTATTATAAATATGTATGTTTTCAAATGTATTTGAAGACTAATTTAAAGTGGGCTAAAATTTAATTCTAAACTTTGTGCATTCCAGAGAAAATACACATTTTACATTAATCAATATTTGTCATTGTGTAAAATTTTGTGAATGGCTGTGAAAAGTTTTGTAGTATATAGTCTTAACCTAAAGAAAAGCAAATGATGGGAATTTACTATTAATGTACATCTCTATTGGTTGAATCAATTTATTTTTAATGTTGATTTTATAAAAAGAAAATGTTTCTATCAGAGATGAGGTGCTGATTTGTAAATGCTGCATACCCAACAACTTAGTTTTTAAAAGATACTAAATACAGTGATTTCTTTCTAGACAAAGCATCTATGTATATAAGGAGAAAGAAGAAATAATAATTTTATAGAAAGGGATGAAAGGAATTCAAGCTATTATTCAAACAAGAAAGAACATTTCTAAATGTTTACTGCAGATTTTTGTTTGCAATGTTTTTTTTTACCTATTCCACAAAAATTATTTTTCTGGAAAGACAAAGCAACAGACTTGAATCTTGAATGATAGATGGGGGAAAATGAATAATCTGGAAACAATAAATCTGAATGTAACATAAAGGTATTATTGTTCTATGGAAATAAATTTAGGACCAATTTAATCAAATGATGAATGTGGGAATGATAGATCAAGGATCTGCTGTAAATTATACTATTTAAACTTTTATTTCTAAAATATTTTTTGTTGTAAAACTTTATTAATTTCATCTACTTTTAAAATTTTATTTCATCTGACCAAGCACAATAAAACTATACATTGCTGGTATATATAATATAAAAGTTTTCCATTATGTTTTTACCAACAATTTTGAATGGTTTTGCTTTCAATTTCAGCTCTAATAAGGCATATCACGAATTACTGTTATCCGTCCTGTGGGATGGTGTTGTTCACAACTCATCCTATGTCAGAGTGACAGCTGGTAGACTGTTTGAAACTTTGGTAGGAGTAGTTAGTGAAAACTTGCTCCGTACACGTGTTACTCCAGCCCTTGTAACTCTTGCCAGTGACCCAGAAATGTGAGTTATTGCTATTTATTAAAAATTAGACTTTAAAAAAAAGCTTTCTTATTAAGTGAATTAAATTGTCTTATTAAGTGTTATTAAGTAACACAGTTGAACTTGATTGATTCAAATTCAAGAATGTGAAAACAATTTTAATCATCTGAAATTTAAATTATCTAATTTTGCTAAATTATATTAACAAACTACTTTCTTTCTTATTTTGTCCATGTAAAAAAATAATAATTAGAAAAACACCAAACACTAACATTTTTCTTATTTAAAATTTAAAAATATATAATTTTTGTTGTTCTTTAGAAAAAACATACAAATCTCTATGTTCACTTTATGGAATAGAAAAGAGTATATTTAACGTTATATGATGTTTCGACAAATTATCTACACACACTCATAACTTTCAATGTAGTTGGTTCTTCATTCCTATCTTTACTTTCTCCATCAATCGAATCAATATCGTTATTATTTACGTCATCAATAATTTTTGTCCCAAGCAATTGTTCACAAACAACTTCTTAACAGGGCTGCCATGGACTCATTTTCTCATTTTTGTTCACATTTTTTTCAATTCATATGATACTTTTCATAAAGTAAATCTAAAAGTAAAAGCATGGCCAGTATTAAGACACAAGATGTGAAACCATTTGCAGAATAAAAGTATCAAAATTTGGTGATAATTACAAAGAACTTATTATTCCAACTAAACTTCTATTTTAGCAGTTAGTCTGGTATAATTTACATAATGCTATGCTCTTAAATGGGAATTTTTTCTTTAATTTATTTTTATATGAATCCAAAGAAAGATTTAAAGATATATTGTTAGCAATTTATCTAAAGTGAATTACTGGTTGCTAAGTTGTGAATTAACTAATCTATTTTTTCACATGGTAAAATGCAATAATAGTTTTCATGTACTGCCATTTGTCATCAACTACACTCAGTGTAAACTTAATAGGCACTTCAAGGTCACTGATTTTTCCCCTATGACTAACTGTAACTATGGACCGTAGTAAACTTTTTATTACAAAATTGTACTGTATTAATAATTTTATGATTTTACAAGAATTGAAAGAGGTCTTAATGCAATAACAATATTTTGTGTAAATTTATTATGTATTTAAAGATTTATGGTCTGTTGACAGATTTTTAGAAAGTGAAAATTTTTTTAGAAGGTATGAGATTCCTAATGTTTTTGTAAGAATTCTAAATTAAAATGAATTTTTGTATTTTTACAAGAACATCTGTGATTTATTATACCCTTTTTATACATAATGTTAAACTTTTCTTTATGTAAATAGTTAATGCATTTATGCATAACTGAATATTTTGACTTTACATATAATTCGTAATTTGTTAAAACCTGTAATTAAAAAATTTATTAAGAAAAGCTTTAAAATCTAAATAAAAAAAAATACCTGCCCTTAGAATTTTGCCATATATATTTCTTGGAATGGTTTTGGTTTATCCAAGTTTCGTCAATATATATGACTGGTCGGGGAAAAGTCTCTTTTCTGATGGCATGCATTTTTCTTTAAAATGTCATTTGGGAAGCCATGATGTCATTTCTTTCCATTAAAAATTTCCGTCCATCATTACATTTTTTATACTTGAAATCAAGACGTTTTAGAATTGTCTATAAGGATTTTGTGCAATTTTTTCATACAATCGTTTTTTTTAAATTTCCACATGTAGGATATTATTCTCTATCTTGAAATTCCTGTACAGTTCGCTGCACAACACTTTTGTCAAAATTATCCATCTCTGTTACACATTTTTTATGTGAAATCTTTCTTTTTTTTTCGTGATTCAAGTATTGGAATATTATTTGTCGCAGTTCTGGAAGCTTCGGCACAAATTCTTTGAACTGTTCTTTTAGAAATACCATAGGTATCAGCATTTGCTTGTTGAGTTTGCGAAAAAAATTCCAAAACTGTAGCATGTGGATTGGATTTAACAAGACCTTTCAAGTAGCTGTATATGTTTAATATCAGTATTTTGCACTTTTTCTAACATTAAAACTAGCTATTGCAGGAAATTTTTTATGAAGTAAAAATTATAAATAAATATGAAGCAAAATTTAAATGAAACAATGAATTAAAAGATAAAAAATGAGAGGGTAATATCAAACAAACGCAAAATAAATATCTAAGAGAAGAAAGAAAAGCAAGTCGTCTGAATGTATTGGAATCAAATCCACAACTGAAGTGCTGAAAATAAATATGAATTCACATGCTTCTTGGTCTCTACCATAGTAACCGATGACTCGGGAAATGAGAAAGTGTGACCTTGAAGCGCCAATAGATTTTACATGGACTATAGTATTGTCAGTGTCCATTATACTGCTATATGTGATAAATGAAGTAGAAGAGGTTTTATTATTGACAGAGATTATCTGATGGTCCCAAAGAATGTCAAAAATTTGGTACAGACAGGAAAACTCTCAAACCTTGTGAATTTGATTGAAACAAAAACACTCTTTTGCAATAATACATTTTGGTCTTAAACCCTAGGATTGAATTTTTGTCTTATATTTTAGTGTTGTAAGGATTGCAACTGTTCCTGCTTTAGGTGCCATAATGGAGCTTAGTTCACAAAAAGATGTGAGTTTCTATCATTATTATTCTAGCTCTCTATTTTGTATATCATATAATTTAATTTTGTATTTTATTTTCTTAATATTTGTACAGCCTTTCCATACTCCCCCAATCTATTTTCTTTCTTACTCATTAACCTTGATTATCTAAATGAAAGTAATTTTATATTTTTATTCCTTTGCTGCAATTTAGAATTATTCAAGTTTTTTAAAGCAGGTATGAAATATTACATTATTGGTGTGAAGTCTCTCCTTGCAGTTTATGTTAAAAATCTTTTAGCTACTATTACTTTTATTACCTGCATGTTCTGGGTCTGTGCATGGTATAACTTAGTAAAAAGATTCAGTTCTAAATTGTTCTTGACAATATTAGTGCTAGATGTAGTTGTAGTATTTTATTGATAAATGTTTTCATATTTTAGCTTTGCTTTTTTGAACATATCAGAAGTTATGGCTAAATAAGGTGTTTTGTGAGAAATTCATGTCATCTAGCCAGCCATTCATAAAATGTTTCATAACATTTGCATATTTTCTGTTTTTTAGTATTTAATAAATTCTTTATTTTGAATTTTTCTTTACATATTTATGAAAATTGTATTTTCACAGTGTAATTTATATATAAAAGATAAAATTGAATGAGTAACACAATTTCAAGAAAAACATAAAAAATGAGGCATTTTCTCATCAGTAAAGAAATAATTATCTTTTGGTATGTCATACACTTTTACATGTACAATCAAACCCTGATTTCGTGCTACCCAATCCTTTAAAGTGCCACATGTGTGAGAGAACAAATTTTCCATGTTATAACAGCAAGTAATATTTTTGAGCATAAACAAGTAAGATTTCTCCATTTTTATATCTTTTAATTGTATTTTACTTTATCCCCTTTCAAATCATAGCTGCATCAGCTATGAATATCTTTGTTTTTTAAATAAAGTTGAGTTTAATTTGGTATTCAGTAATAGCTTTTTCTGTTCCAAGAATTAGATATGAAATAGTTTAAAATATCAACAGATATTTGGTATCATTAACCCATTACCTGTTTGGATGTTACTTGCTTTTTTATCTCTCCCAGTTTTAATTATGATGGTATTTAAAATATTAAAAGTAAATTTTCAGAAAAGTGGTAAAACATGTTTATTTATTTTTAAGAGAAATTTGTAATTAAACAAAAAGGGATATGTAGATAAATGTTTACACTTTGTTACATTTAAACTTTCATTATATAATATTAACAATTTCTTTCTGTATGGCATATCTTGAAGTATGGTACGGCACATAAGCCCACATTACAATCATGCCAATAATATTGGGACTTCTTTCTAGCATTTTTTCTTGCACAAACTATGTGCTAGTTTGCATTTACTGAGGCCTGACATACTGACAGTACTGATGAAAATAGTAATTACAGCATTCTTCTGTTGATTTTAGCACAAAAAAATAAGCTCTGTTATTTCAAAAACTCAAAAGAGTAATTATTATTCCTGACAGATTGTGCTAGCAGCAGGCAAAGCATAGAGAAAAAAAAAGATGCATAAATAACAATAGAAAATGAAAGGATTAAACTGTAATGTAATATTTAGTCAAAAGTAGAGTACACAAAGTACCATATCTCATATTACATACAAAATATAAGTACAATACAAAATATAAATAAATATATAAATATAATATAAAATACAAATTAATAATAATGTATAGCAATGTTTATTGTTATGTGTTTTGATTTCTCTATTTTCACTTTGTATCAATGCAACACTATCCATGAAGTAAGGATCTGCAAACAATGACATAGTAAGAGGGGAGCTGAGGGTTTAATAATATAATTCTTTATTTTTATATTTGTGTCTTTCATCAGAATTTTTTTTTAAATTTCCCTATTTTTTTTCCCACTTAATCCAACTTTTGTATGACAGCAGAAAATTAAATGCCCATGAAACAACTGTCTTATGGAGGTTGTAAGAATCTGTAAATCATTTATTTATTGAATTATATTTAATACTTACATCAGGTTATGACAAAGCTTATTTAAATTTTAAAGGCAAAAGTTTTTGATCAGTTTCAAACAATGTGAAACTATTTGTATGAAAAAAAAAAATCTTTATTTCATATGTAAATAGTTTTATGTTTATTTATAAGTTTCATTAAAAAATTGCTGCTTGGTTTGGAATTTTCCTTATCAAATAATTTCAGGTAAGTGTATACCCATCCCATTCAGATTTTGTAAAAATAAATGAAAGTTTGGGTATGGTAAAGATGATAACAATCTGTAAACATTTGCATAAGTGAATAATTAAGAATTATAAATTATATAATGATGTAACTTGGTAGTTCTAGTTTCATTTGTTATTAATGGATTATGAGTCTTTAATACTGTAGCATTAACTCAGGCAATAGTAAAATAATAATCATCTCTTATTTAAAATTTTTCTTTGTGTAAAAGAATTTTTCATTTCTTCTAAAGCCATTAATTAAGAAGTTAACTATTGAATTATCTTTATTCTACAGATATTTTACTCTAGAAATTGTAATCATCATATGTCCCTAAAATAGATTTTTACTTTTTCTTTTTTTCTGCTGATGGGAAGCTTTATGTAATATGTTTCATGCAATTGATTGCTAAATTCTAAAAAAGATGTGTTGAAAATTGTGAAGAATTCTTGTTAAGCTGTGTTTCTTATTGTTTGGCTAATCAAATTATCAGAATCAAGAACAAAATATATTTCCTTATTTTATTATTGAATGATGGTAAATTGACGGGACACCATCTTTCAGAACCAGATTTTTTAGGTTTAAATCCCTCTCCTATCATGAATATTTGTAACCATTTGGAATCCAGTTGGTCCCATTCTAGTTAATCTTCTTTATTTTTTTTCAAATTTATTAAATGGGTTATAGACCAATAATTTAAATTGACTATTTTTCTCATTTCATATATAGTTATATACTGAAAAGTTCATAGATTTTAGATATTTATTGTTAATTTAAAACTAAAAAGCAGCTTTAAAAACCTTATATCATGAATCATTATATTTTATTTTTATTATGATTGGTATAAAAAAATAAACATTTCAATGAACAATTTTTAAGCTTTAAGGAAAAATTATAATGGTACTATAGCTTCAAAGTTGCATTATTTTGATTTACAGATTATTGGTTATTTTTATGTATTGGTTTTATTTTGTTAATTGCATATAATAACAAAATATAATATTATTTGCATAAAATTAAGTCTTTAATACTTGATGTAAATTCCATTTAGTTAAAATCATCTAAGAAAAAAAAATCAGCTAATTGTTTTTATCTTGTTGCATATTTCAGCTTCTAGAAAAAGTTCACTTACAACTACAAACCTTCTTAGATGATCCTATGTATTGGGATCAGCACCTTCTACATGTTGAAGTTATCAGAACTTTTGCTAAAGTTGGCCCTAACACTGAACCTAAATTCAGGGATGAATGTAAGTTCCTTTTTTTTATGCAAAGGTTTTACCAAATGTATGCTTTGAAGCTTCTGTATAGTATTGTTTATATTTTTCTGAAAATATTTAGTTGTGCTGCCAAGGTTAGCAGCTTTAGCTGCAAAAAACAACAGTACTACAAATGAAACGAAGAAAATGGATATTGCTCTTGCATTACTGGAAGCTTTCACTGCCATGTCTTGTTGCTGTATCCTTCAGATTTTATTTTATTTTTTTTTTAAAATTCTATCTAACATTTACAGTTTAAATGATAATACTCATGGTACTATTTGTATAGTTTTTGTATTCTTATTATATATTCATGGTTTCCGCACACCTGGAAAGTCAGAGAAAGTTATGGAAAATAGTCAGGGAAAGTCATGGATTTAGACAATGGATTAGTTTTGTCATGGAAAGTCTTGATTTTTCAAGTAAAATGAGTAAAAGTCATGGAAAGTCATGGATCCGCTAAACTACCGATTAAATAAAAATGCATTGAATTGTTTAATTCTATTTTTATTTGTCATTTGGCTGAAGTTACTGAGCTTGGTATTTATGTATTATCTTATTGACCATATTGCCAAGTAAAATTTGTTCACCAAGGAAACTCAAAGCAAAAAAGCTTAATGGGTGGGTAAATGTATATTATTCTGGTTTTTTCTTAAATTGTAGATTAAAATTTTATTAATATAATAATAATTATATTTTAATAAAAATTAGTTCAGATTTTTGCACAAAATATAAGTTTATCTCTAGGGATATTGTATATAAACATTATAGGGTTACATTTGGCTATTATTCATGGTCACCTGGATAATACCAAAATACCCTGAATTCAAATTGGAACCATTTTGATTGAAATATTGCTATATGATTAAACTTAGGTATGTAAATACAACAATTTATTTTTATGTATGTGGGTTTATTAACACTTATAAAGTAAGTTTATAGTTTTTTTATGATAAAATTCCTGCAATTTCTTTAAAAACATATATTTTATTTGTATGTACATCAGAAGTTTTATTCATATATACTTTAACGAAAGGTTTTTAAAGTCATAGAAAATGATCCACTAAATCAGGGAAAGTCATGAAAAGTCATGGATTTGAAAAATTTTATTTTGGCAGATACCCTGTATATTACAACAGTGGGCATGTATGAGGTCAAAAAAGGTCAAAAAGAGCTCCATTTAAGTTTTATATACCTTATATAGAGCCACACCATATTTATATGATATTAAATACTTCTTTTATTAAATTAAAATTATACACAAGTCTTTAATCCTACTAGCAATTTTATGAGGGACCATTGCAATACTGCATTCTATTGGCTAACCCCTATGTGGTACATTAGCAGACTAAAGGCCAACAATAGGCTTCTAGTTATTTTTAACAGAATCCTTACATAATATTAGTATGGACTAATAATAGCCACCTGAATACCAACGTAGTAGTAATGGCCAACTGAATGCAAACATACTATTAGGTTAAGTCACCTTAATGCCAATAATTATAAATTCGTGTTCACCATAAACTGTACAACTGCATCACACTTTTCTCCAAGTTTGGAGAAAAATGCAATTTTTTCCAAACTTGGAGAGAAGCATGATTCAGTTGTACAACTTACTGTAAACAAGAATTTGCTCCACTTCATTTCCACCTAAACATTAATTGTAAAATATTGCTACAATCTTGTAGTAAATAATATTAGTACTAAAGATGATGATTGATACACGACTTTCTTGTTTGCTGCTGATTCAGCACATGACTTAACTAAAGGGGTATTACTTATGTGCTTCTTAGTGGTATATGGAGATTTTTTCAAGTGGGATAAACGTGAATGTTTCTAGTTTGGGCCAGAAGGAGACCAACAAAACACATTAATCATGAAATATTGCAACAATCTAGTGATAAACAGCATTAGTATTAAAGATGGTAATTGATACATAACTTTCTTGTTTGCTGCTGGTTCTGCATATGATGTAGATCTGAAGGGATTAATTATGCATTTCTTAGTCAGTGGTATATTGAGATTTATGCAATAGGTGTAAACATAAATATTTCTATGTTGGGCCAAATAGAGGCCAGCAAGACACTTCACTAACTAAATGTCAACATTTCATATCCCTATTTTAATGTATACCCAACTAAAAGACCAACTATCAATTTGTGGCCAATGAATATCCAACATTTCTCTGCTTGCTGAGATATACTATATAAAATTCACAGAAAAGACTTCTACAAAATAATTTCTCAAAGTGTTATTCATATATAAATTTATGAATAACGCTTTGAGAAATTATTTTATATAACAATAAAAGGCATTGATAAAATATAAAATATTTAACTAAGACCACTGGTCAAACATTTGAAATTTAGCATAAAATTTGTTAAAGCTGTCTGCAAAAGTTCAGTAAAATTGTAATTGATGTATTGTTTCATAAGTTCATGATACATCTACAATAATATATTATTGTACCATTTACAATATATTGTAAATGGATTCAGAAATAAGCATAAGGGCCACACTGAATTAGACAAAGAGCCACATTTACCCACCACTGCTATATTATGTGAAACCTTTTAATTTTTATTGAGTAATTTATTTAGTTACAATTTATGTAAGATAATTGTTTTGCTGTATCTTTTATGTTTAAAAATTTTTGTTTCTCAAAAAGCATAAATAACTTATTCCTTTCTTTGTTAGTTAATAAAATATTTTAATAAGCATTTATTTAACAAAATTCTTTATCATTACTATAGGATTTTTAGTGAAATCTGTTATATATTTTCTTTTAATTTTTGGTGTTTAACTCATTTGATCATACTGTGTTTGTTATTTTATATTAGTTTCCTAATAAATACTTACTATTTAATGACTTATATAGTTTGATTTCCTTAATAAATAAAGTCATGAGTGATCAGTTGATTACAGAAGCTTTCTTACCTGGCCTCCGATGCCTGAGAAATGATATCCAGATTATAGCACATGAGTATGAAGATTCTGTGAATAATATGATTCAAGAATTTGAAGCGAAACTTGATCTTGGTAGAACTATTGAGAGGTTTGTTAAGTTTTCTTTCATTTGAAAAATTAATATTTCTAGTATAGCAACTTTCTTTCATTTGTGTATGTGGCTGCATTTTTTTTTTTTTTTTTACATGGAGGTATTTAGTTATTTTTAAGATTTTTATGTTTGGTCCACATAGATTTGAATGTGCCTATCAACAGGTTTGCAGAAAAACTTTAAAATTGTGCATGCATATTTCATCAATGATTTGTGTATTCTATGAACACATTGCTGAATGCTGGTCAATTGGTTAGGACACTTATCCTCAGTACTGGAGTTTGTGGGTTCGAATCCTACTATGGTATGGATTTTGTAAACGTCTGGAATTGGCTTTAAGCAGTAGGTCCCAGTCTCAGTAGACCGTAGCTCTCCAATCCAAAATCTATGAACACCTTCTCAAAAAGGCATATCTAGAAAACTTGTTGTCTTTGATATAAACACCAAATTCTATACATATTTCTTCAAAGGAATGAAGATTTATGCAGATAATCTAATTGCCACTGATGCAAGAGCTTCATTAAAAGTTAAGATACTTTCAGCACTTTTGTTAATATTAGAAAAACATGTCAGGCCATCTCTAAGACCTGTGAATCGTACAAAATACATTCATCTGTACTAATTCAGAAGATTGCATTGCACCACAAATACTAATATCAAAGAAAGGAATTGGAAAAATTAGTTAGACAAGAATTTGATAAAACTTTGGATTTTAATATGAGACTTGCTTTAAATAGAATAAATTAGCATTAAGAACTGAATATGAATATATATATATATATGTGTGTGTGTGTGTGTGTGTGTGTAACAATGCAAAAGTTTTGACACTGAATAGTAGAGAATGCTGGAAGATATTATTAAAATTGTATATCCATAATGTAGATCCGTTAACCATTTCCCTCTCATACCTTGGAGTGAGCTTTTGTAATCTATATCATATGCCTGTGATATTTCTGTGTTGAAGTGTTTTAAAGTAATGCACCAAAAATATTACAATAATTTATTTCTTAGACTCATAAATTTATTTTTCTCCTTTTACATACCAAGTGGCAGTACCAGACTTTTTATGTAATTGGAGATAGTTTATTTTAAACTAGGTGGTAACATTATACAAATATGTGTATTATTACTTGGTCAAAAAATGGGCACTTTTATGATCATTTTCTTGAAAATTATACAATTGTTAAGGGGTTAAATATAGTAAATCCGCAAGGTACAATAGTAATTAAATTCTGACAGTTGTGTCCAAGAAAATCATTATTTTCTGGAACTTAAGATTAGCCAATTTTATCTCCAGATTCACTACATGCATCATGTTTAAAGCCCAACTGTGCACAAGTAGAAAGAAAAGAGATATTGTTCTTTTTATTCTCACAGCTTTTGGGGCCCTAATATATAGACTTCTAAAATCTGGGTCTGGCATTAAAAACTTCTTCAATATACATGAGCTTGCAAGCAGAGTTTAGTTTTCCATCCGTTATCTGTCTTTGACTCGGAATAAATTTCTACTCTAAATTAGGATAAAAAAAATGGATGTTCAAGTTTAATAATTAGTTGTTTTTTTTTTATCATTACACATACACGTGTATGTAATAAAATGTTAACAAGATCTTCATTCCTACCTGTTAGAAGTTGCAACTGAATCAGCACCTTCTCAACTTCTGTTGAATCCTGGGCCGAACGATGGCCAAATGGTTAGGGTGCTGGCCTTCGGAACCGGAGTTCATGGGTTCAAATCCCACTATGGTATGGATGTTTGTAGCCGTTCGGAATCGGCTTTAAGCAGTAGGTCCCGGTCTCATTAGCCCTTGTGTTGCAAAAAGTAGACCGTAGCACTCCAAAACCAAACCGTTGAATCCTGGTTTTTTTTTTTAAGTTAACCAAAGTAGATTTTACCATCAATTAAAGCGTCATTTGTTAAGGAAGCTGACTCTCGCTGTATGTTTGGTCGTGACATATGCACGACAAATGCAATTGTAACTCCAACTCTCACTCGGCAGCTACGAACTGTGTAATTTTGTGATTGGCTGAGTGGGGGAGGAAGCCACATGATTATGTAAAATTGTATGCAATGTCTGCTGCTGGATATATAAGAGGACCTGTAGATTGCTTTTTTGGTACTTGTGCATTTTTTCCCGGCATGCAGGCAGACATCGTAAAATATATTATTTTAAGAACTAAAATAAATTTACTTTTTTTTGTTTTTAAATAGTTTGTCATTTTTATATATGGAACTTCAGTTACTTTTCATCTACAGTGGTAACTTTATAGTACTCATGGAAATCTCTATCAGAACCCTACTCTGCTCAGTTCTAATATTGAGTTGTCAGGGTTCCCACAGTCCTTAAAAATCCTTAAGAACTCCGTAATTTTAGCTTTCATTTTTAAGGGCTATTAAAACTACTTAATTTTTATCAAAGATCCTTAAAAACTCCTTAATTTTGAAATTAGAACACTATCAATTTCTTCCATGGAAAGATATAAAAGAAAAAGTTGCTGTAGTAAAGAAAATCCTCAAATACATATATGTTGTCAGTATATTACTGCAGTAATTCAAAATTCATTTCCTTGATATTCTTAAAAAAATTATGAAAATACTTTTAGCTTATTAGTATGGTCACAAGTTAGAAAACTTATTTGACAAATAATCTTTCGCATACTGAAAAGGTTTAAAGTATAAAGACATCTGTCCTTTTCTAATAGCTAACAGTCAAGCAGATTTTAATTAAATGAAGCATGGAGGGTGGGGGTTTGTAGATATTTCAGTTACTTATGGAAGTTTAATTTTCTTTGGATTGGATGTAATAGAAAAGTCTAAAACTTTCTTCTTTCCCTTGCAATGTCGGGTATAATCAGCTAGTATAAACAAACACATATACATATCAGAGTCATTTTTAATCCCTCAGAAAGTACTGTTTATAATATTGTATTTTATTCACAATTTATTTTTAGTTTAATCACTCAAAAACTTTAGATGTACATTTTTCAAAATTGATTTTTGTCAAATAGATATATATCTTATATTAATTTTTATACATTTTTAAAAACTTAATTCTGAAATATTGTAGGGCATTTATTGAATATGCCTTGTCTGGTTCATAGTCATTAAAATATGTTCCGCATGAAATAGGATTTATGTCATTATGCCGTGTATTTGAAGTAGATCCTTATAAAAAGTTACTTTGGTCCTTAGAAAGTCCTTAATTTTTCTTCTGGAAAAAGAGTGGGAACCCTGGTTATTCATCTCATTGACACTACTTTTTTTTTTTGCACCAAAAAAGCACTGCTTAAAATAAATCTTTTTTATTATTTATATCAGTGTAGAAGAACTCTGTAACAGATAATGGTAAAAATGATCCTATAATGCATAAGTAAATTTAAGGTAATCTTAAATGTGATATTTAACGTATTTTAAAGAGCAGTTTGATTTTTTTCATCATTATGGTAGTAATTTATTTACACTCTTTAATTTAATATTTTTAGCCGTCCAACATCTTTATCAATATCATCTACTGGTGGAATGGAAGAAATGAGAAACAGGGTAACAAAAATTTTCACTACAAGGCCTACTGCATCTAGACCCAACATTCCCAATTTATTCCAAAAGCGGCGAGGAAAATAGTATTAAATGATTTTAGCATTCCTTATTGCTTTTTTTTTTTTATAAGAAAATCTAATACTCTTGTATGTTTCATTTGTGATATCTCTCATAGTCAGTTAATCCAGAGTCACATTTAATTTGCATGTATCAATATTTGTGTAAGTTAATTTAGAAAAAGCTGTGTAATGTGTTTTTATAAGATCAGTAATCTCAGCACATAACCTATTGTTAGCAATTTCTCTTTGAAGGTTTTCTCTTTTTGTTGTTCCTTTATCTAATTGTTTTGGTCTGATTTTTTTTAAGTATTTTTATTGATTTGTGTATCTTTGCTGAAATACTCTTGGTGATGCTTATATATACATATTACACATTTACAATTATATGCCATGATTTCTCAAAAAGACAATATTGTACTCTATATTATTTATTTCTAATAATTTTGTATTTATCATTAATACTAAAAGTAACAATTAATTTTTTATGGTAAAAAAATTTATTATAATTAATCTATATACAAAGATTTTTCACTTTTATTATCATGGACATATGATTATCGAAATATTTCATAAAATAATGATTTAATTAACTTTACCCATAATGTATTTTCCCTGAAATAAGACCCAATCTTATATTAGTTTTGCTTTAAACAATGTTTTAAAGCCTACTGTAAAAGGATGTCTTATTTTACTGTGCACCATAATTTACATTGATTCTGGTGCTGTTTATCATTTTTGGACCATTCTACTCTTTCCAGAAAGCTGTAAGATTCTTTCCCCAGGAATCTCCTGTAATTCGTCTTTTGTATTCTGCTGAATAGCTTTTTCTTTTTAGCACTTGATATAATATCCAAATATCATTTCCTTTAAATCTATATTCAGTCAAATCCTAAGTGTCTGTTGCAACACATGATGTAACGATTGCTGAAATTCTTAATGTGCTGTGTTGTAGCTGTGCTTGGTAACACAGAAATGTTCTTGTGTTTTGCATCTGTATTGTTATTGGCATGTTGGCAACATGTTGACCTGGTTAACCTAATGAGGATTTGTTTTAGGGGTAAGCCTTATATTGTGAGCACCCTGAAGATTCATGCTAGAATGTTCTTTTCTGAATAGGTCCTATTTTCAGGGAAATATGTTATATATTTTTATCAAACTACTATTACCAGAATTTGTCATTTTCAAAAATTTTTTTTATAAATATTAGCTTTTGTGTGTTATTTTGAAAAAGCCTGCAATACCTATTTGATTTTTTAAAATATGTACAGATTTGGAGCTGTTATTTTTTAAGAACTTAAAAAATATTTTATATTTTATTGTTTTATGTATTTATCTAAATTTACAGTTGTTGAGCTGAAGACAATTAAATATCTTTGCTGAGCAAAGATTACTTATTACTATTTTTTACTCATATCTTATTTTTGATTTAAGTTATTTACTAAATTCTGTGATAAATTTAAATCTCCCATATCTGAGGTTGGAAGTGTAAATAAATATTGTACTTTTTGTATATTTTAGATTTTCTCTAACAAAAATAAAATGTCATGTAGTTTCTGACTTTGAATGCTTTGCTATTAAGTGGATTTTAATATAAACAAAGCATATATTCAAAATTAAAAAATTCTAGCATTTTAAGTTTTTACTAGCCCTTGTTGTACAAAGCATTGAAAACATTTATTTAAAAAAATTAAATCTTAAATATATATATGTTCCTCTATTGTGACATTTACTAGTAAATTTAAAAGCTTACTAATTTTTTTTTATTTTATTGGTACAGACTATATTAAAAATTGGACAATGGTACAGTACACTGCTATGCATTCTCACTTAGGTGCTATGTTAGAAAACATCTAAAACGTGAGGTAAATTTTCTTTGCATAATAGTTCAATATCAGATGCTGTGTTTAAGCCCTAATGAAAAATAAGGTGTCCTAAAAAGCCTGGCAAGTCATTGGAAATTAGTCATATGCAATGATTTTTTTAATTCAATCCATAACAATTCTGTAAATCAATTTTATTTAAAGGTTGAAAAACGAGTTAAACTCTATTTTATAGTTAAGATGAAAGAAATGCTTAAAATAAAGATGAATAAAAGAAAATGTGAATTTAAGTATTAGAAATTTACTGCTCTAACTCGCTTATGTCGTATTATCAATAGTATTTATAATGCATCATAAGAATATCATTTAAATCAATGTAATTTATTTTTTATTTTTTTACTTTGGACATTTGAATATTTTGATATCTTTATAAAAGATAATATGAAATTATGTTAACTTAATATCTGTAAAAGATTTTTTATTTTATTAATTTTAGAAAGGATTCACCCCCTCACTTATCCAGTCCAAAATGTCATTAGCTAATAGCCATTTTTGCACACTCTTAATGTATTAGTTCTTAAAATTTTTTTGGAGGTACCCCCACAAACCTCTAGCCCCGGTGATTACAGTTATTTATAGCAGAGTTTGGACTAGTGTGTGAAACAAAGTTTCATTTGTAGTTTTCTTACTTGGTTTCTAAGAAACATAAGAAAGAAAAAATTAAACATTTCCTTTAGAAGCTGATCAGGGTGACATAGTAATGGATTGTATCATTATCCTTTTTTTTTGCACATTTCAGTAATGAAAAGAAAATTTATATTGAATATTTTTTTGTTCATAAATTTATAAATTGTATAGAAAATACTTTAAGTACATTATATCCATTTTTTTTCTTGGATGTCAAAACTTTAAAAACTTTTGCATTGAAAATGCAGATTTTTTTTTAAATATGCCATTTTAAAATATTTTTAAATGGACTATATATGACTTAATACAAATATAAATATTTTATAAATTATTCATAAACAAGTTATGATTAAATTAAATTAACCCTTTGTACTCAAGGACTCCGGATCGGAGCCATTGCTCTGCTACGGAGCTCTGCTACGTAGACAATACAAAGTAATTTAGTTTTTACGATTTGTTTTTGTTCTTGTGTTAAAAACTGAAAATTATTTGCATTGACTCCATAGTGGAGCCCTCGAGTTTGAAGACAAATTTTAAATGGCTCTGCTCCAGAGCCCTGGAGTGCAAAGGGTTTAATAATAAGACAATGATAAAATATTCTCTCATTTTGTAAGCATACCCACACTGTACACAAAACTTATCAAGTGCTTAATTTAAAATCACTGATGAAAAAAGAGACATATATGGACATTTTCTCCTACACAGTATGCATCAGTATTAACCCTTTGAGGAGCACCCATAGAAACTTTTTGGTTATCAATTAAATTAGTTTATAAATGTTATCTATGATCCTTTTAAATATGAAGCATATGAAAAATAAATTATATTACTTGAAGAATAAGAAAGGGGTAATTTGATTGCGTAATTACCACCCTTGGAACAGCAAGAAAATGGCATTTTTTAATAACTTTGGAAAAATAATTAATAATTTTTAATAAAAGGGTGTATAAATCAAATAGATAAAAAATTTGTAAGTGAAGTTTAAACAGGTACTTTTAAAGTCTTAACTTGAATTTTTGCTTTTAGAATCTGGTTTTGATAGAGCCTGATTCTAAAAGCAGGTTCTGACAGGAATAATTAAAAGAAGGAAAAAAAACTAAGTGTCGATAGTTTGATGTATCAAAAAATCGAAAATCAAAAACTTTTTTCTATATAAATCAGAGACAATTTTTTAACAGCCGGTATATTATATATACCTGTGCCCTTCAAAGGGTTAAAGTAGACTATTTGTCCATTGAAGTAATTTTTTCTTTTAATATCAGTGATTTCAGTTTCAGTATTTGATTTACTAATTTTATTTGCTTTACTATTTTGTTCAAAACGTAAGTAAATTGTTTAAATATTCTTTGAGTTTAGAGTTTTTGATTATGAATAATATGAATTTTAACTTTTAAAGATTTTTATCATAAAGAAGTATGTGGATAAGTTGCATTGTTTACAGGTTAAAACAGTTTCTCATGCCATAGTATATCTCTTTGAGATTTTGACATAGTATGAAATTTTTTGCAGTAACCATTCCCTGTTAGAGTAATTTTCCATATGGTATAATACTACAATTCCACTTGTTATGTCATTATCAAATGTATGTTCTGTTGGATAAAAATCTTATTGTTTTTGCAAATGTTTTCTCTTCAACAATTATATGAATTAAGTTGTCTATTTTTTTTTTTTTTAAATTTAAAGAGTTAAATCTGTACAGTGATGGAATTGTGTCAGGTTGTGATTCTACATCTGGTGTTTTGCTAAAAGGTGTGGCATTCTCCTTCTAGAATTGTATTTTCATTATGTTTTATTGTTATATCTCAAGACTTCGTTTACAAAAATGTTTCACTGTTTGGTGTCCTTTATTATACTTACAGTCAGTTCTTTTTAGAGCTGAATATGAATATAATGGTTTTTTTAATGTGTGTTTAAAACAGGGTTGGCAAAAACCTGGGTTTTTTCAGAAAAAACCCAGCCCAGTGGATTTTTTCAGGGTTTTTGGGCTTTTTTCAGGTTTTATCAGGGTTTTTACTATACTTTAATGGGTTTTAGATGCTTTTTTGGGGATTTGAAAACTATTCAGGTTTTTTGTTATGTAAGAGGACAGGATATATAAATAATTGTATGATTAAAATAAATTTAAAATGCTAATCACTTTTTAAATTGAAAAATCAATTTTAAATTATGCAGAAGAAAGTTTTGTCTAAATTAAACGAAATTTTGAAATCTTAAAATAAATTTTATTTTATATTATAAAATTTCTCTAACATCAAAAAACTAGTTTTGAATGGCGATTATTTTATACTAAAAGTTGGCTTTGAAATAGTTGCATTTGAAGTTTTTTCTTTTCAATAAAATGTATTAAATTATTGCTCTATATTAATTAGCAGTATTGTGTTATTAAAGCATTCAGAAGATATTTTTTTTAGTTAATTTGTAAGTTATATATGATAAGTAGCAGAATTAATTATATATATTATCCCCATGTTTACTTATTTGCAGTTGTTATACATATTTTTTTCCTAATTTTTCTTGTCCATTTTTCAATTAATTTTATCACATGTAATACTTCAATATTCTTATTTTTTTCATCATACATTCTTATTAACTTTGTTTAATTTAGATTTTATTGTATTTGTTATACAGATAACTATTTTTCCCTGAAAAGTTTTTAAGTTTTTGTTTTTTCTAGCAGTTTAGACCCCCTCAAATGAAACAAAATCTAGGATCATCGTCAAAGATGAAATATGTAATATATATTATAGGTTTAATTCAATATATTTATTATTAGTTAAATATGTGGAATTTTAAATAAAGATTTTGAGAAACCAATTTTGAAAAAACCCACTTGGGTTTTTTCAAGTGTTTTTTTTTTTTTTTTAAAAAAAAACCACCCGGGTTTTTTCAGGTTGGGCAAATGAAGCCAACCCTGGTTTAAAATAGCATTGATTTTTACCATATTTATAAACTTTTTAATGTGGCATGAGTAAATAAATTGTATGTAAATAAGAATAAAGTGTATAGTAAATTCTAAGCTCAATGCTGGTTGCAGATATTTTTACTTATATTTTTTTTTTGTTCCTTTTTGCAGAATATTATTATTTTAATTAAATGCTATATGCCATATGTTTATATTTTAATTTTTTGAATTCATTTGTATAATTTATTAAAAGTGATACATATTATTAATGTATGCTTTTAATTTTGACATTTTTAATTTATCTTTTATTTTTCTATTAAATGGATGCTGCTTATTGTTATCAAAATTATATTTAGTGTTGTTATTTTTGAGTTTTAGACAATTAATAAAAAATAGAAAAATATTGATTTATCTATGAAATGTGCATTGTTTTTATAGCTAATATCAAATGAAAAAGTTTATTATCATGAATGAATAAGCTAATTATCATAAATAAATAATAACTATTAAACTGGACACCTCAGTTTCAAAATCTATGGTTATAAGAAAGTTGTTAAGTAATTTTTTTTTCTATTATTCTTAAAGGAAAATTTGTTTCATCTGAAATGAGTTCTAAATCATAAATATAATTTAGAGCACATTTTAGTACTGTTTAATTGTACTATATCCAGTATCATTTTTATATTTATTTATGAATTTTTTCTATTACCTCATATATATATATATATATATATATATATATATATATATATATATATATATATATATATATATATATATATATATATATATACACACACACACATATATATATATATATATATATATATATATATATATATATATACATACATATATATTCCAAATGCAACACTGATGCATTTAGCTAAATAACTGAACAGGAAATTTTTATTTTTAATCAGATTTGTTACATTTACCAGATCTGAGTGTCCTGAATTTTCTTAAGCTACCTGGAAAGATATTTCTTTTGATTTGTAGCATTTGTGTAATTTTTTCCATGACTTAGAATAACTAAAATTATCATTTTTCATTAAAGTTCCATTTTTAGGTCCAAATCAGGTATTTCAACCACAAATATATAATCATAATTATAACTATTTAATAGACACATTAATTCTGGATTATTAATCAGATATTTAAATAATAATTTATTTGTTTGGAAGTTACAAAACCTCTTTATAAAATTTATGATATCTGTAGTATTTATTGCTTAAACTCTATGTAATTTCATATTTATTGAGTCTAAACTTTTTAAATGGAAAAAGAATAAAAAATATTAGAATTACTTTCTAGAATTTGATACTATTGGACCCCATTAAAGTGAAATCAGCATATAATGGATAAAAATTTTACATGTCTGTTTTCTTATGGTTTTTCTTGCTAATTTATTCTTTTATAGCTAACTTCAAAATCTTTCAAATGTATAATGAACTTTTCAAGTTATCCATTAATTTTTTTGTTTGTGTTTAAACCTTTTGAGCTGCAGTAGTGAAAACATAATTTTGCATGTAATAAATATATATGATAATTAAACATAATTTTGCATATAGTCTTTAAAAGTTTTAAACATTCAGAAAAAATTCTGCTATCATGTAAAAGTTAATGTATTGAATTAATGTATAAGCAATTATTTATTTCTTTTGTTTGCAGACTCTGAAACAGTAAATTGTCTTTTTAATTTATTGCCAACCTCATAGCAGTTTATCATTAAGGTGTGTTATTCTTTTGCAGCTATGATACACAATGACATTCAAGGTTTTTTTTAAAATTTTATTCTTATTAGGGAGGTTGTACTTGAGGAATAATCTATTTATACTTTACTGAGATCTATTTTTTTAAACTAAAATGTAATGTAAAATGTGTGTATATCTTGTAAATAAAGTGGTTTTTAATTGTGAGTAATGCCATTCCATACACCAAGTTTTGTAGATTATTTATTACACTATTGATTTTTAGTGTTATAAATAAAGTTTCTTTAATTATTTGTTTTTCTTTTTCTGGCCATAATACTACATTTGTACACTATACAGTCACTTTCAGCATTATAGTCCATGTTATATCAATAACAGTATATGAGGTGTGTGTGTGTTTTAAATACCATTTTGAAATTAAAAACATGCAAGTATACTTTTTTTTTTAATCTGGTTTTTTTTTTCATGAAATTCTGTACTTTAATTTAGTTTTTAACCTAATTCCCGACAATATTATCAATTATCAATCGCACTTGTATTATAAAATCATCTTTTGAATTCCATTCTTATAAAAATCTGCCACCTGGCTACGCACTGGCTAACCGTTTAATTTTATGCACCCCCCATTCACAATTTCCTATCCCCAGCATGAGACAGATATAGGACAGTTTAAGTGTTGTACCAGAATTCCATAAAGAACACATCTTGAAACTGGAAATAATTCATTTAACACATTGCATTCGGGAAACGTACTTTCACATTTTTCGTAGACTATCAATGGATCACGTAGAAGTACATATTTAGTAGATTTTCGCTAGAGAGCGGGTAACGTATAAATTCGATGTACGATTGTATGGTGTTTGTGTTTTTAAGCAACTATTTCATTGTTTCTTTCCAGAAATTTAATTTGTCAAGTTACTCGGTCTTCTATCGAGTTACTATCTCTAGAACGTACAAATCGTGTTTTGTACATTTGGATTTTTCTTTAATTTTAAAACTAAGTATTTTTTGATTTATTGCATTTTACTGAAGGACAATTCGCGCGAGGCGCGAATAAAAAAATGCCCGCTGCATGCGTAATTCGCGACGTATAAACCCGCATGTAATGTATTAATAAAATTGATATCGCAAAACATCTGTTCTTTCACGTTTCCATTCTCTATCTACACCAAGTCTTCAGTAAAGACAGAAAATCGCTTCATCAAGCACATTCGTGCGGTCCTCTTTAAATGCTCTAACACGCGTTCATAGCATTTCTTTTCTCAGTGTTTTTTCCATATGTTTCACTGATTTGTCGAAGAATTTCAGCATCCTTTGCACTAAGAAAACGAATGACGGAGTATATTTCGGCGACGTTTTCAGTTGACCGAGGCATTTTAATTATTCTCAAACAGATTTAAAAATGGTTCGAATTTTTCCAGCATTGTCTGGGGCGATCCAATTAATGCACTCAACTCTGGAGTTGAGGAACGGTTTCCGCGGTGCTGATGCTGACAAATTTCAAAACGCTTCATAAAACACGCCTCGTGTTATTGTTGCGTTTTATAGGTTCCTATTTGGGCTAATCCTCTGTTTTAATGAACAAACATTTTTTTTTTTTTTTTTTTTTTTTTTTTTAAATTCTTAATACCGTATAACTGTTCCAAAATTCTGGAATACTCAGATTCCAAATGTATAATCCACAAATATCAGTTAAATGCTCCACGCTAAACAGGCAATAACTTCCACGTTATAAATACCAATTTGACCTGCTCTATCTTGCAGTGGGATGTGTACTAACTAGACAAAATAATAAAAAAAAACCTCTTTTTTTTTTAGCATTAAAATTTTGTTGGCAAATGTGTGAAAACTTCCTAAGCATGTTGGTTTTATTGCCGAGCCAGTCCATTTGACTGTGAAAATTATAAACAAAGAACTGTTTCAAGAAGATATGCCTTAACAAACATACTAGCGTGGATGTTTGCAGGCTTTCGAAATTTGTTTTAAGCTGTAGGTTCCGGTCTTATTAGTCCTCGTGTAGCAAAACAATCAAGCCCATATGGCATTGAAGCCCTCCAAGCTTCTCCCGGCGGTGGTGGGCAGATCGTGCGTACTGGGCCACCCCGCCCGCAACCGGTAAGCGCCCGTCGCGGCGCAGGCGTAATCCACGAGTGAATACAGAAGACTGGCATTAAAGGAGAAGTTAGAATATTACTGGATGCTTAGCGGACCTCTTGGCGCATAATTAGTGAGGTTGGCGCAAACCACGCGAGCCGAGAGGAAGAGAGCAATGAAGAGTGAAATTTGCTCGTTGTACCTAAAGACGGGAGACCGATGAGCCAAATAAGATAGACAGGTAATTTTGAGAGGCTACAATCGCAACCCTGGGTCACTCAAGGGACTATCACTCAAGAGTCATTGTGACGAAACTTTGGCCCACCCAGTGGAACCCCCCAGGGCCCGACTAAGATACTTTTGTGCCCAGGGCACAATCCAATTTTTGTGCCCTCCACCCTAATGTAAACTTATAGCAACAAGTTATTATCATTATTCATATAAAAATTATAACATTGAATTTAACAAACATATTTAAGAAATTAGCATTAAAGTAATATTCAAAATCAAAACACCAAATTTTCATTTTACGTAATCATTATTATTTCTGTTTAGCCATGCTAAAAATTAAGGACTTTTAAGGACCTAAAGTGACCCACTTTTTTATTTTCTACCTTGTCATACTCACAAGCTCTGTGGTGCAGAAAATAAATATTAATAAAAGAATTAAAAATAATTTAAATTGATGAGATGATTTATTGGTTTATAGTGGCACGTTGCTAATAATCTGTCTTATAAATATGCAATAACCCATAGGATAGAAAGAGCACCAGGTTCGTTGAGGGAATTAATTATCAGGTAAATAACAATAAAATTAAAGTAAATGAGAAACAATATAGTCCATGACAAACACAATTACCTCGTACTATAATTTATAAAAACTTAACGATAGGAGAATTGTGCATGTGAATTAAAAATTATACTGAAGAAGTTCAAATGAACAAGAAATCACGAGGAAAATGAAATTACTAGAATGACATTGACATAAAATTCAACTGTTATGCACAAAATAATGTCAAATATATTGATTGAAATTTATCAGGACTAAATATTTAGCAGGTAAAATTTAAGCACAGAAATTGATATCAATTACTGCACATTATAAAATGATAAACAAAGGTAAAAAATTATAAATTTCTTCAGGAGATGAATACAAGAAGATATGCATACAAAAATCATTAACTAAAGCAGTAGTAATATACAGCTGGCATAAAAAAGTCATAAGTAAGCAGCAATATATAACAATTAGTAAATTAGAACAATTAGTAAATTTTCGTGCCCAGGGCACGTGACTCAAGTGCCCATACGATAATCAGGCCCTGGAATCCCCGTGACTCGGCTGGCTCGAAAAAGGCCCGCTGAAGCTTCGCATAGCGTGTTGAAAAACAAGATTGTAGCGCTTCAAACCTAACCAAGGGTAATGAAAAGGAATTAAATGTCGAAAAAAATTATGGAAAATGGGGTATTAGTTTAACATACCGAAAAGTTTAAT
>CM063506.1:139699485-139704485 GCA_032207245.1 Pardosa pseudoannulata
ATTAAAAATTCTTAAAGGTTAAAAAAATGGCCTCTATTCAACAACACTTTAAACTTTCTAAACTGATATCAAGGATATCCTCATGTCATTTTTTGTCATATGAAGCTATTTACCTTTATCTAGAGATTGTTTTTTAAACAGAAAAAAGTTTTGTTGTGGCTAAGCTATATTTGTGAGGGTGGGGTTCAATAAAAACATCTTTTCAGTGCAAAATATAGTTTAATTTACATAAAATCTTAGCTTGCACACAAAACAATTAAAGGAAAAAATAAAAGTTAAAAAAGACAAAATATACATAATTACAATAGTTAACACAATTAGAACCAGGGGAGGTCAAAGTGTTGTAGCGCCTCTGAAGTCCGTAAGGCCAACTGACTTTTTGGGGAAGTTTTCTCTTACGTGTGTGTTTGTTTCTGTACAGGTGGCAGCACAGTGCTGTGGCGAAGTACATTCGTTACATTTTAGGTCAGGGGTAGGCAACGCGGCGCCCGCGGGCTCCATGGCGCCCCCGATCGATTTTTAATGCGCCCTCGCTGAACTAATGTAAATGTATGATAGCCAGAGCGATTTACTTACTCTTGTCAAACGGCGATATACAGCAAGTAGTCAGTTGAGTTTAGGACATTCAAATGCAAGTTAGTGTTGTTGAAATCCCATCTATTGAAAAAATCATTATCACATATCCCAAATATAAAATATACTGTTGAGAGTTTAAATTTAAATAACGAAAATTTTACTGCTATATCATATTTAGAAATTATAGATAATCTAATAGAAGAGTTTTCTTCTAGATTTGACGATTTTGCAGCATTAGAACCCGTTCTAAGATTTTTCATAAATCCATTCAAAGTTACTGAAGATGATGTCCTTGAATTAGTTTCAGTGTATTTCGAGCTACATAATATCGAACACCTAGAATTAGAAATAATAAACTTGCAAAGTGATATTATTTTAAAAGCGCATAGTAATGATAAAATGTTTTGGAACTTAGTCGATGAAAATAAGTATCCTATTTTAAGGAAATGTGCGCTAAAAATTTATTCATATTGTGCAACATACAATTGCGAGTCTTTGTTCTCAAATATGAAAAATTTGAAATCAAAATACCGAACAAAGATTAATGACTCACATTTAGATAATTGTTTAAGGACCGGGAACTCTAAATATATCCCCAAATATAAGAAATTAGCTGAAAATATGGACACCCAAATTTCATACTGAATTATATGTATCATTATGTATGACACCAACAAAATAAAGTTATAAAAAATCTGTATTTTAATGCCTATTTATACTTGTTGATTATCTGTAAAATATGCGCCCTCGGTGATTTTCGAATTTAGTATTGCGCCCTTAAGGACAAACAGGTTGCCGACCCCTGTTGTAGATTATAGTTTTCTCCCTTCTAATTTTTCGTTTATAGATCATAGGTAAAATACTGTAACTGTCAAATTCTGTACCAATCGCCATTGGGTATTCAGAAGAAAATCTTCTGGCTAGATACAACGCCTGGTTTTGACAAGCTCTTCTAACTGGTTGACTGACTAGCTGATTGACTAATCATCAATGAGTTCAAGTCGGTAAGAAGAAACCATTGCCACATAGTTCTTTCTCCTGGCCTTATCGAGAAATATCCAGGCGAGCACTAGTATGTGTCGCCAACAAATTAAGTAGCAATATTTAAAACTACGATATTAATTAATCGAGCTAAAAACTTTCACATTATAAAAAGAATACTTTTATGAGAACATAAGAGAAAGTCTAGGGGAGAACACTTCTTTCAATGAAAATAGCTGAATTTAAATTAACAAAGGAAAGAAAAATTAAATCCGAATCTCGCGATGGTCATAGTGGTTAGTTCAACGGGTAAAAACCCGGTGCCAAAATAAGAACTTCTACAATATAATGCACAAAACCATTTCGTCATATTCGAAAACGTGTATTCTTGTCCAGTGATGCAAGTCGGATCTATTTTCTTAAAAGCACTTTTATGGTTCAGTAAAATATTGCGAAATAAATGATCGATAGGAATAAGGAAATAGGAAATAGGAATAAGAATTTATTAATTTAATATTTAAAAGAGGTAAAAAAAATTACTATGTACCGTTGGAGAGTGGTGGTGAACAAAATGATATTATGTTTACAGTTTATTTCTCGTCTGGCACTGTCCGTTGCGGTTACAATAACTCATCTTTTCCTGGCATCCGAAGTGCCGATCTTAAAAGAGCCTAAAACATCTCTTTTTTATAAACAGAGAATATTGAGGATTAATCTGAGGGTCCCGATGAGACTTCGTTAAGTGTAAAAAAATTTTACAAAAATAGCTTGTAAACTCTCAACGACCGCTTACCCTGACGAGTGCAAGATATCCATGATGCAAAGCTGGAGTTCTTCATTTCGATCATCCTCAGGAGGGTAATTTTTTGTTCTGATTCTGTACCTCTCTTACCGACTTACCAGAGAGAGTACATCGAGAGCACAGATTTATCCTGCGATTTCTTTGAAAACAGGGAGATGTTTCGTACGCCTGCCAGGTTCCAACCCGAAACGCAGACCTCTAGGCCATCTGGGGCCAATGGAAACAGGCATTTAAGTTTTTTCAAAACTTGCAATTCTAGGGAGAGATTTTCAACATCCCCGACTAAAACCCTAGAACGTCGTTCAGACATCCCCGATCTACAACGATTTTAAAATCAGGTCCGAAACGTCCTGCATACTATCAATTAAAATGCGCAGTTCAACTGCACGGTTGAATTGAGTAAAAAACTGAACGATGAACACACTTGTATAAATACACTTGTACGTACGTACTTAAAACGTTCGAAATCCAATGCCATTATTCCGGTTTTAACCGGTTAAGAGCAAGCGATTAAATTTATTCACATTATAAATAAGTAAAAATAACATTTTTTACCAACATTATGACGTCATTTCTTAAACCATCTCACGTAATCATTTCTTATTTTAAATTACTTAAATATCATCTGCATAATTTTCATACGTTTTATCACTGAACTTAGATATTACGTAAATAATTTTCTTTTATATTTGGCTTAAATAATAGATTAGGTACGTATGTGATAATTTTAAATTTAATCATCGATTATTTTTTGTTGCAAGATAATTCTCAGCCAAAAAAGAAACCATTTTTTTACCTGCCTCATAAAGAACTTTACAATTCTGGAAAATAAAAAAAATTACTGATTCCGTCATATGATGGGCTAGTCACATGATAATACTTGATTATTTATAATGTAATTGAAGAGAGCAGGTTTATTTTAACTGTCATTTTTCATACCATTTTCTTAAATAGAGCAAATAGTCATTTTTATTATTGCCATTTGTAAAAATTATGCAATCATTAAGGGTGCTACCATATTACAGTCAGCATATATCACTGGTGACTTCTGCGTCATAATGATGCCAGAGAAGGAAATTTATGGTACCACATTCCCATATCTGGCGATTTCTGACGTCATTATGACGTAGAAGTCACCAGTGACATATGCCGACTGTAATATGGTAGCAGCCTTAGAGACAGGCAATTTTCGCAATGCTAGAATTCGACGTAAAATATGAAATGATTTTATGTTCGAAAAAATCAAGTTAGATATCTACTTTAATATTAAAACACATTTATTAAATAACATGATTTTTTCAGGGAACTAAAAGGTGTTTTTTAATGCACCGTTATTTTAAACTTTAAAAAATATTCAGTTTGATACAAATTTTTGTTTTGAATTAGTAATATCCAAATGTTCTAGATTCTTTTGTCTTATGCATTTTTATTCAAAATTTCGTAGATTGTCTACTAATATGTTTGTCAAAAAACTGGATATACTTTTTAAAATCGCAAAGTATTCTCCCGAGGTACAGGGGAATTTAATACCTTGAAACGAAAAACAAACAAACCAGTTGCTAAAATATTATATTTTTTAAAATGATTTGTGCTATATAAATAGCCTTAAACGTAAGAGAAAATCGATTCCCAGTTATGTTTCTATATAAATTCTAAAGAAATGTTTTAATATTAAAACACATTTATTAAATAACATGATTTTTTCAGGGAACTAAAAGGTGTTTTTTAATGCACCGTTATTTTAAACTTTAAAAAATATTCAGTTTGATACAAATTTTTGTTTTGAATTAGTAATATCCAAATGTTCTAGATTCTTTTGTCTTATGCATTTTTATTCAAAATTTCGTAGATTGTCTACTAATATGTTTGTCAAAAAATTGGATATACTTTTTAAAATCGCAAAGTATTCTTGCAAGGTACAGGGGATTTAATACCTTGAAACAAAACAAACAAACCAGTTGCTAAAATATTATATTTTTTTAAAATGATTTGTGCTATATAAATAGCCTTTAACGTGAGTGAAAATCGATTACCAGATATGTTTCTATATAAATTCTAAAGAAATATTTTAATATTCAAAGACATTTAATAAATAACATGATTTTTTCAGGGAACTAAAAGGTGTTTTTTAATGCACCGTTATTTTAAACTTTAAAAAATATTCAGTTTGATACAAATTTTTGTTTTGAATTAGTAATATCCAAATGTTCTAGATTCTTTTGTCTTATGCATTTTTATTCAAAATTTCGTAGATTGTCTACTAATATGTTTGTCAAAAAATTGGATATACTTTTTAAAATCGCAAAATATTCTCCCGAGGTACAGGGGATTTAATACTTTGAAACGAAAAACAAACAAACCAGTTGCTAAAAAAATGTATGATTAAAAATGATTTGTGCTATATAAATAGCCCTTAACGTAAGTGAAAATCGATTCCCAGTTATGTTTCTATATAAAATCTAAAGGAAGACTTTAATATTAAAACACATTTATTAAATAACATGATTTTTTCAGGGAACTAAAAGGTGTTTTTTAATGCACCGTTATTTTAAACTTTAAAAAATATTCAGTTTGATACAAATTTTTGTTTTGAATTAGTAATATCCAAATGTTCTAGATGTATTTCTCTTATCCTTTTTTT
>CM063506.1:139716985-139860621 GCA_032207245.1 Pardosa pseudoannulata
AACCCGTGAATCATCGTTCAAGGTCGCCATCAAAACCAATACAGGAGTGTTAAACAATTGGCCATAGTGGGGAGACTATATAATGTAGCCTCCACACTATGGCCAGTTGTTCACCACTTCCTGATGGTGACCTCGAACGATGGTGCACGGGTCGCATCCACACGCTGGGCCACTAAATGAGCTGAGCGCATTGATTCGTCCATAAGGTCTACTGCGCACTTTATTTGCGCATCTGGCTGCCTTTGATCTTTGGAGAACAACCGCCTCAGAAGCCATCGTCCGCCAAGGCTATTTTATCGTCTGCCGCCATCGGCCACGATAAGCCAAACCCCCTCCAGACGGTGGGGATGGCTTGCAGTGGATCATAGTGGGGAGGCTCCTTTAAACATGGTATCTAAAGCCTCTTCCCCACTATGGCCAATAGTCCACCACTGCAGCACTGGCCTTGATGGCGACCTTGGAACGATGGTTAATGGGCTGCGTCCACACGCTGGGCCACTAAATGAGCTGAGCGCATTGAATCGTTCTCTATCTATTGCGCACGCTGCGCAGTGATATTTGAAGTGTTAGGATTACTTGGACTTAACCAGCGGTTAAGTATTGGTCTGATTATATACAATTTTCGACACAAGATGAAACACAAATGTACTAGTCATCAGTAAATACATTTAGTACTGTGAGGATTTTAAGTGTAAATTTTAAAACTTTATGCAAATTTACACGTGTATGTGGACAGCCCAGTTGTATTCAATTGTAGTTTTATGTGTGCACTCTGACGGTGCGACCCTGTGTGACACGATAGTCTAATTGCTCGTGCATCAATGTTATTAACTTGATTCATTTAAATAAACGGCATGAATCGTTCTCTACTCTATTGCCGCTGCTGTCGTAGTGATATTTGAAGAATAAAGGTCCCTCCACACTATGGTCCACGGCAAGCCATTACCACCGTCTGGAGGGGGTATGGCTTATCGTGGTCTTTGGTGGCAGACTATAAAAAAGCCTTGGAGGACGATGGCTTCGGAGACGGTTTTTCTTCAAAGGCAACCAGATGCGCAACTAAAGTGCGCAGTAGTCCCTATGGAGGAATCCACGCCTCGGCTCATTTAGTGGCCCAGCGTGTGGATGCAACCCTTGTACCATCGTTCAAGGTCACCACCAGGAAGTGGTTAACAATTGGCCATAGTGTGAAGGCTACATAACCGTTTCCGAAGCTATCGTCGTCTGCCAAGGTCATTTTATCGTCTGCAGAGGTCAATCCAAATAAGCCTTATCCCCTCCATATAGTGGTAATGGCCTGAAAACGATGGCCGTCACGTTGAACATGTTTTGTTGTAATAAACGTTTTTAAAGTAGAATAAAAGTTGGCTAAATTTGTAATTCATCAAAAAATTTTGAACTGTTTTTTTTTTCTCAACAGATTATTATTCCTTTATTATGTCTTACAAATTCCATAACTTTTTGAACAATATTTTTGACTGTAGACAACTTTAAAGTAGGGAAATTTAATTATGGACACTTTGTATTCGCTTTAGATAAGCTCTTTTCTCTTTTTTAAATAAAAAAGTACTAAATGATTTAATTTTCATACTAATTGGGTTTCTTATTTTGTCAACCATTAAAGATGGATATTAACTAAAAATCTTAATCATCCTGACGTTTACATAGATATTTGTAATAAATAATACATTGTCTGTCTACATTTGCAAGAAAAATGTTATTTGTTAGTGTTACTGTAGATGCAGTTTTAATCAGTACACTTTAAACCAGTGGTATGAAAATAGGTAGTCATCAATAAAATTTTGCAATCCCCGACAGAATTAAAAAGATTCATATTTAAAACAAATATAACATTTATTTCAGTAAATATAATACTATTTGATTGATTTACAAATTATTATTATAACTGTATATGTATGAATTTTAAACCATTATATTGTTAATTTATGAATAACAGAAACTTTAAAAAAATTTATTGTTTTATTTCAAATATGTATATACGCACATACATACATACATTCAGCTTAGCACTCCCCGTACTCTCTCTCTCTCTCTCTCTCTCTATATATATATATATATATATATATATATATATATATATATATGTGTGTGTGTGTGTGTGTGTGTGTGTGTGTGTGTAAAAAAAAGTAAACTAGATCGGGGAAACCAATGTAGGTATAATATCGGTGGAAAAAACCCACTTGTTGCTTAAGTTTTGCATACAGTGTAGTAAGATCTAAATAAATGTGACTACACACGCGTAGACACACATAAACACACACACACACACACACACACACACACATATATATATATATATATATATGCATGTATGTTTATCTATATCTATATATACATATATAAAGAAAATATATATATAGTAAGAAAAAGTAAACTAGATCGGGAAACTAATGTAGGTATTTTGTATAAAACCCCAAAGACGGTTTTCATTAACCCCGAGATAATTCTCAGGGGATTTCAAATCTTAAGTCAAGGGCAAAAAACTCCGCTTTTTTTTGCTTTCCATTTTTAACCCCTAATCTAAATTGTTCACTGGGGCTACAGTTCATGCCCTCAGGGAAGGAGTCTAAACAATTATAGATTTATACTGCCCTAGAGGCCTATTTAGGAAATTACAGAAGAAAAAGAATATGCAAGCTATCGGATGCAGATTTTAACTGAGGTTTTCACACAGATCTTGACCCAGGTGTTACTTATCCTTTTACACAGAACTTCATGTTAGCTGATCTCTCAGTTTGTTGGGAAGGTAATGAAGTGGGAATCCGTCCTCTAATGTTCTGCTAATAAAGGTGTTTGACTATAACGGTGTCATTTTTATGGCCATGACTGCAACCACCCATTGTGAACTACACAGCCACACACACACACACGCATATACATAATAACCGTTTAAGTACAACATAAGTAAAAGATGTCCAATCTTATATTTGCATAAGATACAATTCCAATGCGGCCTGTGGAACCCTTTCGAATGCCCAGGCATGCATTATTCAAATAGCATGAGTGAATTTAGATAGTTTTAAATATCTTCCGACTTATCTGCGGTTTTGCTATAAATGAACCTTATTACCTTCTATAACCAAAATAGGTTTCAGTATTTAATTTGAATTATGAACCAAATTTGTATTATAAAAGTTATGAAAATAAAGTATTTATGATATGGTCATAAAATTAATTGTTTTTTTATACAGGCTTTCATATGACACTTACTGAAGCTTTAGAATTTTAAAATGGAGAATGTGTTAAAAAATGCAATTTCTTAGATTTATCGAATTTTATACTCTCTAAAAACTGATAAAGTATATGATTCATCTATTAGTTTCAGAATTTCTTCTAGATTTTATGGTAATTTTGGGACATTTTAACTCCGTTATTTATATCAAAATAGAGTTAAACATTCTTTTACTTTTTTAACTTTGAGAGAAAAAAATGCAGTTTTTTTAGTTTTTTATCGGATGCCATACTATACAAAAACCGTTTATTATACATCTTTCTATAATGGCAAATAACATTTACTATGAAATTTCTTCAAAATTATAAAATAGATTTCGTATTTAAAAAATTAACTATTTCGAAATTTCACTCAACTTTAGTTAGATTATATCTCAAAGGGAAAAAAAACAGTTGTTGCTATGATGCATACGTAAGCTTGATTTTCACCTGCTGACCATTTAGAATATTGTTTTAAAAATTGTCGAAGCTGATTCGACGAGATGTTATTTTCATATATATCGTCCTATGTATTTGCGTGGTTGCCTTGGCAAGATATTTATCGCTCTTTTGGCATTTTTTTTATTTCTAAATCCAACTTTTTAAAAAAATCCAATGAAACCAAATACACAAAACAGTCACAATATGTTTGTTCTAGTATAAGCAGAAACTTGTTTTAATTTAAAGCACATTGAATATTAAATGTTGCTTTATATATGAAAGCTAAGCAATTTTTTTCTGCAAGACTTTAATTGAAATTTTGCATAAAATCTGTTAATAAAAGTATTTGATAAAAATATTTAATTATACCACAACAAACGCATAGTCGTAATTAAATTGAAGAATACTTTTGACCTATAAATTTAAGATTTGTTTTCTAAATAACAAGAAAAATCTTATATGAGACTTTAACTCCGTTATCAATATATTCTTTAATATAATTCTTTAAATATTCTTTTACTTTTTTTTAAATTTGAGGGAAAATGGGATTTTAATTATTATGAGCCATTGATTTTTGAAATAGACAGTGACAAATATAATAAATATTATACCGAGTTTCAATTATTTTATAATTTACTGAATTCAGTTATCTATTTGATGATTGTTTCCTTAAAATATCCGACATTTTCTAGAAATTATATTCTATGTTATAGCAGAGTAACAAATCTAAACATTCAGAATAAGTTTTTATTCTGTTGATTGTATACACATAACATATAAATTAATGGAAGTGATTTTAGCGAAGGGAAGCAAAGAAAAATCATCAATGCTTTTGAGCTAAATGAAGTATACGCTACAGATTGGGTGATAAGATCTTGTTCTAGAGTGATATGTTTACTATTTTGTTACACGATGGCTATCGACACTGTGATCTACTGCTTAAAGAGGATTCAAAATGGCTTCGAACAACCATGCCAGAGTTATTCGAACTCGGTACCGAAGAGCAGAGTCTTGATAGATTATCATTCTGTTCAAAACGGATTTATTTGATGTACCTCATATATTAATAAGGTACTGATTTCACGCTTTAAAAACTTTAAGTTGTAAGGGTTGAAACTCCCCCATAGGGATTACTATATATATGTGTTATAGAAAAGTACGGATTGCTGTATTGATTTTGAGATATGTATTGAAGAAGGAGGTTTATTTTGGAGCTCTACCTTCTACTGCTTTGCAACACGAAGGCTAAATAAAATGAATGGGGTTTGAAGCTATTAAGGTCTACTTAATTTTATTCCTTTTTTTGTAGTTTCTTTTTATGAGAGTGATATCTACTGCTTAAATCCGATTCCGAACGTCTATGAGTATCCATGCCAACAGTCGGAGTCGATACCAAAGAATAGCGCCCTATCCATTCGGTTCTTGAAGATAGAGAAACCCCTCGATGAGCAATTTCTTGCCACTCCCGGAATAAAATCAAAAATACTTTTTTTAAGTTTAATTAATTTTCAATTGTTTAAGATAACTGTCCTATTTTCCGATATTTTAAAACACATTTTGTAATAACTGATAGATTAGGAATTGGAAATTTTTAAATGATGTTTTATGAAAATCATAAGCAAATGTCCATAAAACTTTATGTAAAAAATTTGACTCCGAATATGGTCGATTACTTAAGAATATCACTTCAAGTGACCATATTCTGTATTGCACGGGCCTATATGGAACTTCCGTGGACGGTAGAAAGCGAGAGGCCGAATGAGAAAAAAACATTTTTATTTTTTCTTTTTAGTATTTTCTTTTTTTTTCTTTTGAATTTAATTTTCCTTCTGTTTATTATATGTCAGTTTTTCTCTGCCATTGAAGATAACAAATAAAAAATTTTAGGACAGCGATTCGTATTCTGATTTTTAAAATTTTAGAATAAATAATTGCTGTGATCAAAGACCAACCCTATCCTCAGATTCTTTTTGCACCTCAAAATATTATTAAAGAATAAAGCTTTAACTGTTTTCATTTTTATCTTAATTGTCAGTATAAGAATTTTGAAAAATGAGTAGGCCATATTTTAAAATTATTCAAGATAAAATTAATTTTCTTTACTGCTGTGCAATATATAATACCTTTACAAGTTACGTATCGTGAAAGTACGCCAACCAGGTGTTATATTGGTGCCAACTTTCTTCTGGCAACCCTGATTCTTAGTGATATAATAAAACCATTTGGATTAGAATAAAAAATTATTGGCTTGATTAGTTTTGTGCTTATCTCGCTGCGATTTATTCTCTTCTCTGGAATTATATTCTTAAATGTGATCTTAATCATGGATACTATTTCCCGTCGTTATGTTAACGACACAAACAAGAGACTTGCAAAAATAGAACAGGAGGCCACCACCACATCAAATGTAAGTGTTCGAATATATTTTTTTAAAAATTGCTTTTATAATTAAATTTATAAACTTTAACGAAATCTGTGTGAATCGAATATGTTCTTTATGACCATTTACGTTCCATAAGTCGATGTATACGTTAAATAGCTGTCATATCTTCTAGAAGAGTTTTCGTGCTTGCCGAAAAGAATATATGCTTCAAAAAACCATTAAAAATTTTGAATTTTTAATAAAATTATACAAAAAAAAGTAAGACTTAGAACGTTTTGTTCTTTACTTAAGAATTGTTTCAGCTCTTTTGAAATCACCAAAATAATTCGTCTGAAATGATTATCATGAATAATACATAACAATTAACTGCAGGGGTAATTCTGATCCAAAAATTTCAGAATTTCCCGAAAATTTATAAATAACAGATTTTTTCTAAGAAAGTTTGAAAAGAATTTTCAAAAAAATTTGTTTCTGAAAATTGAAATAAAAGTTTTTTAAAACCAACTTCAGCTTCAAATAAAAAATATATAAATTAATTTGGTGATAATCAGAAAGTTTTATATCTTTTCTCACCCTTTTTTTTTTTTTTTTGACGCGTCCACAAATCTTTTTTCTATCAAAGAGCAATAATAACATGTAATGTGATTTTCTTTTTTAAAGCAATATGTTAAAACTTAAATTTATGAATTCAGATTAAGAAATTGAATTTTTGTTTTCTAGATAATCAACACACACATTGATATATGTTTGTATTATTTTATACAGAACACACTTATATTTGAAACTCTATAATAAGGTGATATATATTAGAACATATTAATATATTGATATTTGGTAAACGATAAATCACGATATTAATATTCAGATATCATCCTGCTCTAGTTTTGACATTCAGAAATTAACCTTAATATAGTTTTTATTTTAAGCGTAGCGTATTAGTAGCGTATTCTTTTTCAGAACATTTTGTAGGATGCTCAGAAAATTTTTTCTTACTTAGTATCACCATGAATTAACCATTTACATGCCGAATTAAGAACGGATAATAGTACCAATATAAGTTTTTAGTTATTGGGGAATTTTTTGAAAAAATGTAATTTTTTCGAATTTAGGAGAAAATTTCCAAAAATTAAGAAACATTAAAAAGAACTAATTTTCAATTTCATATCATCTAAGTAAATATTATTACAGAAACTTTTGAATTTTACAGTTAAGGAAAATTGAAACGTTGTTTACTTAATTTATGTTCTGAAGAATGTGTTAAATATTTGAAAAAGAAAAATGCATAAATATAAAAAGGTGAAAATTAATTAAATTATTACTGCCTTATTTATGTTTTTCAAACCCATATAACTTCTAAAATAATTTCCATTTATTTTACAATTTGATCGTATTTCCAAAATGAAAATATGTTTAATATTTGGGCATGTGTGCCTTTCACATTAAACTTATCGCGTTAAATACCTGTCTTCAAAATTTCAGCAAAATTTGTTTCGGATAACGTTATTACATTGCAGAGATTTCGAAAAACACAGCGGACATTGTATTTTTTTTATGCAAAATCCAATTTTCCATTGGGAAAATATTTGTTTTTCAAAAGCTAGTATATTTGTGTATATTTATTGTCTATATTATTTATATATAAAAAATATATATAATTTTCTCTTATACATTTTAAATGTAATTCTATTTTACAAAATATTATATAAATTTAAATTTATTAATTGTCAGGTTTTCTCCCAAATTAATTCTATCATAAAATATAAATTGGTTATTTGCATCACCTACGACATAAATTATAAAAGTAAAATTTAGATGTAGTTAGTAGTTTTATTTTCATAATTAATGTTGATTTAAACTTTTTATATAAAACAATTTTATATAATTAATATAACTTCAATTTATTAATTTTAAAATCTTTGTTTTTCAAAAGCCAGTATATTTGTGTATATTTATTGTCTATATTATTTATATATAAAAAATATATATAATTTTCTCTTATACATTTTAACTGTAATTCTATTTTACAAAATATTAATTATATAAATTTAAATTTATTAATTGTCAGGTTTTTTCCCAAATTAATTCTGACATAAAATATAAAATATAAATTGGTTATTTGCATCACCTACGATATAAACTATAAAAGTAAAATTTAGATGTAGTTAGTAGTTTTATTTTCATAATTATCGTTGATTTAAGCTATTTATGTAAAACAATTTTATACAATTACTATAACTTAAATTTATTAATTTCATACAACTAATAATTTTTTATTAATTTTGTACAATAAATATAATTTTATACAATTAATAATTTATTTAACATCTCATCTTTATTTTAATTACGTACAATGTATGTAATAATACTACTATACCTAATATATTCTGAGTTAATAACAAATATCAGTTTGCTTAAATGTCAGTTTTTTTTTTCTCCCTTAAAATGTTTATGTATTTGCCTGTTATATATCAAAATATTTTGTAACATGAAATGAAAATCTTAAATTCATTAAATGTATGTTGTTTAAATAGAAAAGAAACACTTAATAGGTGCTTCGCTTAATGGGAGGTCTCAGTTCGAAATAACCCAGTGAGTTTTTTCGGACTGGGTCCACATTTGCAAATACTATTAACACTAGATTGCCCGAGATTTCTTGTATATCTATATTGCCCCAAAACAGTCAAAATGACTGCATTGTGAAAAAATAACAAATATGTAAAGAAATTTGTTTAAAATTAATTTTTAATATTTCTTATATTATTTACAATTAAACAACAAGTTATTACTAAATATTAACAATAAAAAAATTTACTTTAATTTAAAAAAAAATAATTTATGCATTATTATTTGTACATTTTATGCAAATGAAAGTGGAAATCTTTTTATGTGTACATCTTCCTCAAACATACTTTTGACATTTTTCACATATATTATTTGTTTTGTTGTTGTGGCAAAGTTGTACTTGACAAAATTTGCGTTTGTGAGAATGGGTTGCAGTTGATCTTTGTGGGTCTTCATGTTCTGATAAATTTTTCTGTTTTGCAACTCTATATTTGTTGGAAAGAAATTTCAGAATTTGTTGCATTTGATTCTATATCGGAGCACTCTTCACTTATGTTCGTTAGCTTTTCCAATAACTCATTTCTGTTCGACATTTTTTTCATAAAGTTAGGGTGCAAAATAAATAAAATAAATAACTTGTTAGAACAACACTTTATAAAGATTCGAATAACTAGTACTACTTTAGCTTATTGAGCAACTGACACTTATCAAGTATACGCCCAAATCGACAATTTATCATGCATCGGTATGTTACCGTAATCGAAAAAAAAATGTTATTTCAATACAAAGCCGGACAGGCCATATAAGAAATTTACTCAATTCAATAAATAAAAATCTTTTGATTATTTAAAATTTCCAAAGCAGTCAAAATGACTGCTTCTGGGCAATATAGGTATAACACATATATATATATATATATATATATATATATATATATATATATATACGGAAATAAAGGAGGGCGGATGTAACTACAATTATTCATAAACCCATTTATATGTTATAGAAAAAGTCACCAAATTCTAAGAAATTGTGTCATTATATTTCATAATTGTTTTTCTAATTGAAATTAAAAAACAGTCAAAATGACTGCCTTGGGCAATCTAGTGTTAAGTACATGTTATTTGACTTTTATTATAATTTACATTCACTGTGTTTTTTATATTTATTCCTATTCTATTTTTTAAAAATTTTTCATATAATAAATAAATATGTTTAAATATTTATTTTTTTTTAATAAATTTTCTTATTTTTTAAAATGCTTCTAGAGACTAAACTTGGTATAGTTTTTTTTTAAAAATGTTTACCAAACACTACTAATATGCTTTAATATAAATCTGGACATTGTTTTCAAGTTTTGAATTTATTAAAGTTATTAAGACTAAATTTAAATTTAGAAATTCGACAATTTTTTATGAAAATTCAACGTGCAAATAAAGAAAAAATTACCATCAAATAGACAATTCAGTTTATCAGCAGAATAATATCCCCAAAATGTTCAAAAAATCTTCAAGTATTAATAAGGTAAAAATAGAAGAAAAATTTAAAATTAATTTACTAAGAACATTTTAAGAGTTAGCAAAATATTTTGAGTTCATCCTGAATGTAAGATATAAAAAACATGTTTATATATTTTCTCACTATATTTGGTGGTAAGGGCGCAGACCAGTTTTTTGCCACGGGCGCCAAAGTACCTAGTCGCGGCCTTGTTTGATACTAGCAATTCATATTTAACTCTTTTAAGGACAGTGATTTTGCAGTGAAACCACTTGATAATACTTTTTCTCTGTTTTAAACACATATTATTCTATACTGTTTTCTTTGTTTTTGACACTTGAAACTATAAATAAATGGTATCACTATTTCTTTTTGAAATATACGTTTTTTTTTAAATTTACTTTACATGGAAGAATCAAGAGTTCGATTTTCTTCATAATCTCATATGAAAATAGTTACCCAAAGCAATACTTATAATTTGTTTAACTATTTATTAATTACAATATTTTAAGGGTAATTCATTGCTCTCCTAATTTAATTATAATTTTAAGAAAGAAATATCTTCCAGCTGTGCAAGGGAAGCGTTTCACAGTTCAATCACCCTCTCTAAATCTTGCCCCACCCCACCCTAAGGAATGCAAAAATATTTTTTTTTTCATATATTTCAAATTTATAAGGTTCATGGATAAAGTTTATAACCTAATTGCATTAAATACTAAAGAATTTGTAATCATGATATTCAAAGGGTTAAAGCAGAGAAAACAATATTTCATATCGTGGCCAGCGACATGTTTTTCCATATGGCCGTTGCAATTGTTTTTCGGAGAATAGAAATATATGCTCGCTTTACACACGGTTAAACTTCCAGAGAACATTGCATAAAAGACCCAATAAAAACATCGTTATATCGTCTGGTGATAAGATTTTAAAGTAAAATACTTCAAATATGGCTCGTTTGATATCTTTGTGGCACAATCTAATTTTCTAAAAAATCAGATTCTTAAATTCTGTTAAAGTATTGAAATTTTTGAAAATATAATGCATAAAAGTAGTAAAAATCACATACCTGAGAAATTTATTTATTAAAAGGAGTCCATCTTATTTTTTGTGTATTAATTTTTATCTTCAAATATGGCTCGTTTGATATCTTTGTGGCACAATTTAATTTTCTAAAAAATCAGATTCTTAAATTCTGTTAAAGTATTGAAATTTTTAAAAATATAATGCATACATGCAGTAAAAATTACATACCTGAGAAATTTATTTATTAAAAGGAGTCCATCCTATTTTTTGTGTATTAATTTTTATCTTCAAATATGGCTCGTTTGATATCTTTGTGACACAATCTAATTTTCTAAAGTATCAGATTATTAAATTCTGTTAAAGTATTGAAATTTTTAAAAATATAATGCATACATGTAGTAAAAATCACATACCTGAGAAATTTATTTATTAAAAGGAGTCCATCCTATTTTTTGTGTATTAATTTTTATCTTCAAATATGGCTCGTTTGATATCTTTGTGACACAATCTAATTTTCTAAAGTATCAGATTATTAAATTCTGTTAAAGTATTGAAATTTTTAAAAATATAATGCATATATGCAGTAAAAATCACATACCTGAGAAATTTATTTATTAAAATGAGTCCATTATATTTTTTGTTTATTAATTTTTATCTACGTTAAATCAAAGAATAATGTATGCACAGAGTCTAAAGCCCGAAAACAATAATAATTTGTGAAGGAAGGCTGGAAAAATGTTTGTAGAGACTTAACCGATTGAAATGCTTCAGGAGCAGTCAATAAAGAAAGTGATTTGGTTTTTCATTACTAATTTCTATATCACCGTTTTCCTTTTTATTCAAAATTTCGGACAAAATTCTTCGTTTCTAACTCCTGTAAAAACCATACCTTCATCATTCGATATTTAATTCTCCTTCTACAATTCTTTTCTCGGTGTTTGAAGCCTAAAATCAGGGTTCGTACGGTCCTTGAAAGTCCTTTAAATCTCCCTTTTTTATATGGATAAAAGTCATTATTATTTAAGTGTGAAAGTACTTTTTATACATGGAATTATCTCAAATTTTTCCTTCCTCGAGCATTATTATTATCGCATTTTTATAATATCATTATTGCCAAAGCCATTTGATAATGTGTTAGAATTTATTTTCTTTAAATCTGTTTATTGCAAGTATACATTGTGTTTTCATTTGATAGTTATTACAATCTTAATTTTGGTATAATATTAATGGTAACCAACTTCATAGCATACATCTTTAATTTTTTTTATTATTTTATATTGTTAGTTCACGTTATAATATTCATAAACAGTGAAATTTGTAAATGCAATAAGTGCATTCAGAAGGTTTGCATTGATAAAGTTGCATCAGGCGATGTATTGCTCATCATGTTGCATCAGACGATATTTAATTATTTTGAATAAAACACAGTGGATCGTATGGTGAAATGCTAATAAAGGCAAGTGCCACGCATTTGTAAAAGAAAAGAAAAAACAATATGTGAAATGAATATGGGGCTTGTTAAATACATATTTTACTTTTTTTCTTATTACATCATGTAAATTTACATTATATATACATAAACAGTAAAATTTGAAAATGCAATAAGTGTTCTCCAAAAATTTTGTTTAAAGTATTACATTGTACACAGGGTTCCCACGGTCCTTTAAAGTCCTTAAGAACTCCTTAATTTTAGCTTTCATTTTTAAGGGCCCTTACAACTACTTAATTTTCGTCAAAGGTCCTTAAAAACTCCTTAATTTTTAAATTGGAACGCGATCAATTTCTCCATTGGTGAGATCCGCCTTCGTCATGTGATTACCTATCAGTTTTCTTATGACAGTTTTTCCTTAAGGTCCCCATTGTGTTACTTTTTATGCTTCTTTTAAAAATCATCTTTAAATTCCTGTAAACTACATAAAAATGTTTAATTTTAAATGTCGGTCATGTGTCATCTTTATTATAGAGGGATTTGTCGTTGTATCGGATACTGTTACATCGGCGTTTTACAGTATATAGATTTGTAGATCTGAAAGAAAGCGAAACAAAGTTTTTCTTTTCGCGGGGCACTTGCCTGTTAGGAATTCGCCCAATATCTGCGAATATGTTACTCTTTTAGCATCCTCCGGACAGGTGTATGCTACGGACGTAAGTAACATAACCTCCGTTGGATCCTCGTAATTTAGAAGAAACGATTAAGATCCCCTCCCCAGGTTTGACCTGCCACCTCAAGAGGTATTATTTGAAAACTTGGAGAACATTGTGACCATGAACCTATTTCTCCGTGCCCCAGGTGCCATGAGTGAACACGGCGGAACCTAGGTCGGTTCGAGTGCCCATTACCCACCAGTCCATTACAAAATCTATTACAAAATCACTGCCTTTACCGACTGAGTTACCTCGGCTAGTGATACAAAGGGTTAAAGAGAGAATCACGTCTTATTTAATCATTTTCGTCTGTTTCACAGGATGCGGCTCACCTCAGGCTCCATCTCTTGGCCCGCATGCTGGAGCTGGGCATGGAATTGGACGACGCCTCCTACGACAGCTTTTTCGGTTACATCCGAAAAGCTATAGATCTCCTGCTGCTCAAGCTGTTGAGGGACACTCAGTAAGTTTGCAGTATTTTATTTATATTTTTTCCTAATACGCGACCATGGACGCTTGAAATTAACTTCTGTTGTTTGAGACTGATTAGATTGAAAATGTTATATGAAAAATCAGAGTAAGGGATATAACGAAAATGAACATTTGGGGATAACCTGGGAAAATGAGAGGAGAAATATGTATTTTAAATTTAACCCTCTGGCTGCTCATCTCGCTATTTCCATGGGCAACTCAAATGTACCAAAATTTGCTTATCACGCGAATTTCGCGAGCATTTGCTTTTCTTCCTTTTTTGAGGAGCGCATCCCACTTTTTCACCGTTTAAACAGTGAAATAAATTATATACAGTATTAGATGTTTAATTATGTAGTAAATAGAATTATATGAATAGAACTATAGTTATATTAGATAATATAATAATATTATATACAGGCTTGCAATTCCGTCACTTTTCTCACCTTTAGTCACTTTTTTTACAATTGATCACTTTTAGTCACTTTTTTAAATAAACAGTCACTTTTAGTCACTTTTTTCATGGTGTATCACAGCAAAAGTCTGTTTTTGAAAAAAGAAAATCTGAATTAATAACAAAATATTTTAATAAAAGACCAAAAATGTGATGCTCTAATCTTATTTTTCTTATTAAAATGTAATTAGTCATATGGTTTAAAGAATTTAATGATTTTAAAAAGTCGTAAAGAGTTCTTGAAATCTACATTTTACTGAAATGTACATTTAATAAAATAAAGTAATTTACGTCAAAAGTCAAAGCACACATTTCTCTTTTTCTTCACACTTTTTGTTTAGATACTCTAATCTAGCTATGTACACATTTCAAAACATCATTAATATATGCAGAAAATTGTGATTATAAAATTAATGTATTGTATGAATTCAAATCTAATTTATAGATTTTCTTGAATAAAAAGCAATGTTGAGTTGTGTTAAACAAAATTTTTAACCTTTTTGTATTCGACGCTAAAATCATGTCTTGCATGAATCATTTGATTTAGAGTTAAAATAAATAGAGAAATCTTGATAATAATAGCATCTGTAATCAAGAGGAGAAAAAAAATTGCTTTTGTTTAATGTTTAGTCACTTTTTGGTCACTTATTCTGTATTATTTGTCACTTTTCTCACCTTTTTGAAAGTACCTCAGCAGTTGCAAGCCTGTATATATCATAATTATAATACTATATTTATATAATTAATTATATAATTATATTATGTATTTATTACATAGTATAATTATAATATATATTTATATATTATATATTATAATTATATTATGCATTTATTACATAATATAATTATAGTATATAATTATACATTATATATTATAATTTTATTATGTAATAAATAGAAATTAACTGTAATTCAACTGAAATTTATTTTTAAAAAATTTCTTTCTTGTGATAACATTTAAAATTGGTTTTTCTGACAGTTTAGTTTCTCACTATAAAAATCTATATAAAAGATCTTTTCTAGAAAGGAATATATATATATATATATATATATATATATATATATATATATATGTATATATATATATATATATATATATATATACATATATATATATGTATATATATATGTATATATATATATATATATATATATATATATATATATATATATATATATATATATATATATATATATATATATATATATATATATATATATATATATATATATATATATATGTACAAAAACAAATGTAAAATTTTTGAACCGATTTTGGTCTGCAAATTGAGCAGTCGGAGGGTTAAACTAAGATATATAGGATTTAATCACAAAAAATGAGTAAATAAAAACTTATCAAGAAAATATCAGTGAGTTTGAAAATCGTTTTTTAACCACCCTAATATAGGATTTAATCCTAAAAATATTTATATAAAAAAACTTATAGAATTTCCTTTACAATCTAAAGTTGTACTAATTTTGCACAAATTTTACTATTGCTACGTACATTCCTTTGCTTTATGCTACTCCACATCATGCCGTTGGAAGTATTATATTTATATAAAAGTAAGCACTGTTAGGAAGTAAAATATTAATTATTTTTGTAGTTATTATATATTAATTATTTGAAAGTGAGCCTTTGTTGGAAATTCTCCATGCGAGTTTCTATCACACATAACAGTAACATTTTAATTTGAAAGATGTCTTTTAAACTTTAGAATAGGACTTAGTTCTTTCCATAATTATTCGGACAGGGTTCGTAAGGTGCTAGAAAGTGCTTTAAATCTTTTTTTTTATCTATGTGGAAAAGGCATTTTAAAACTGCTTTTTTAAGTGTAAATGCATATTTTTAAATACGAAATTATGTGGTTGTGCTTTTTTGTTGTTATCGTTTCAACCTTTATCTCCCTCGTACATATTATTGATTATTTTATCTAATAGATTAATACCAAAACTACTTCATAATGAATTACAGTTATTTTCTATAATGTATGTCTATTGAAAATGTAGTATATGTTTTCATTTAATTGTTATTTGATTGTTTCTCATGACTCATGCCTGCATTTAGATTAGAACACACATTGCTCAGCAAGTGTGTGCTGTTTCTAAACCCGAAAATAGATCTGAATGTGCAGTATTTTATTCTGAGTTTGTTTTGTAGGCAGGAGAACTACGGCAAGCTGTCGGCCAGAAACCTGGCCTATGGCTATAGGAGGCGTTTCCCAATGGTAAGTTTTTTGGACTGATTTCTTTCTATTTATTTCTCCTTTACATAACAATTATCAATGGTTATTAAGTAATTCAATAAACGAAACTCGTGCATCCATTAGGAAAGACTACATGAAATCTTCGTATCTTTCATTAACCCTTTTTATCACAACTACCTTGAATTAAAAAATATTTCCTCAAGGCGCCTACACTATGGTCCACTGCAAGCCATCACCACCGTCTGGAGGGGCTTTGGCTTATCGTGAATCCAGACGATAAATGCCTTGGTGGACGATGGCTTCGGAAGCGGTTTTTCTAAAGATCAACAGCCAGATGCGCAACTTAGTGCGCAGTAGACCTATGGACGAATAATGCCTGAGCTCATTCAGTGGCCCAGCGTGGATGCGACCGTGAACCGTTTCGAGTCACCATGAGGAGTGGTGAACAACTGGCCATAGTGTGGAGGCTACATCAAATGTTATGGACCCTCAACAAAGTAGCCTAGTAGCCTCTAAACCACCACCGCCTTGAGTGTATGAAACACACTAGATGCCATTCATGATGGGTCAATTACTGCACTTTCATTACGCATACTGGACATCTTTAAATTTTAGAGAAAAAACTGTTCCTAAAGACATTCTCCATCACTGCTTCCGCCGAACGATGGCCGAATGTTAGGGTGCTGGCCTTCGGTACCGGAGTTTGTGGGTTCGAATCCCACAGTGGCATGGATGTTCGTAGCCGTTCGGAATCGGCTTTTAAGCAGTAGGTCCCGGTCTCATTAGAAACACTTGTTCTGCAAAAAGTAAGTAGCGCTCTAAACAAAAAAGAAATAAAAAAATGCATAAATTTAAAACCTACAATTTACTCGGAAAATATCGAAATTTTGAACAGCTAAAAGATTACAATTACGCAATTAAATACAACTGTTTTGCAAAAAATAAATGCTGGATATTACTCTTTCCACACAGTAATGCTGCATGGATGGAAAAATCAAACTGATTTTAGGTTCAAATTTGAGTTGACAAACTATAGAATTATGATAGAAAAATAAATATTTTATCAGAGTAAATGTTATTACAAGAAAATTGTTCTAAAAATAAGTTGTTAAAGCTAAAAAAGCTACTCATAAATTTTTAAATGCATAAATTTTAATTTACCTTTTACAATTTATAATGTAATTTTTAAATTAATTTTAATTTAAGAAAACCCAAATAAGATATGTACTTAATGTATTCTTAATTAGTGTATAAAATTTCAAAACTCATGTCTGAGTCACAAGTGCCTGAATGTTGGCATGTCTGCAATATTCTTGTAGGCCTTTAAATGCCTGCTCAGTTTGAAAAAAATCACTTCCGAGATATAAAATTAACAATATTACTATTCAAATCATCTTAGAAATTAAAACCAGAATATTTAGAATCCTAATTTAGCTCTACAAAAAATAAACGTTAAATTGTTACAATTTTTGCACAATGACCTTTTGAGTGTAGGCAGGAAACACATTGGTGGAAAAATAAATTAAAATTTAAAAATTGTAAATTTTAAGTATGCCAAAATTATTTTTCTTCTGAATGGACTTATGAGCAAGGCTTAATACCATGCTTTAAAAATGCATATTTATAACTAATTTTTTATGCATGCACATTTTGATACTAATTTATCCGTGTACTAACATGTTTTTATTTTGCAGGAGAGCCTCCACTCTCGCTTCAAGCCCAGGTAAATGACTATTAACACTTTTTTTTTAAATATTGTATCTGTTAAATTGATATTTTGGTATAAGCAGGCTTGCGATTCCTTCACTTTTTTTACAATTGATCACTTTTTGTCACTTTTGTAAACAGTTTATTTTAGTCACTTTTTTCATGGTGTATCACAGCAAAAGTGTGTTGTTGAAAAAAGAAAATCTGAATTAATAACAAAATATTTTAATAAAAGACCAAAAATGGGATGCTCTAATCTTATTTTTCTTATTAAAATGTAATTAGTCATATGGTTTCCAGAATTTAGTGATTTTAAAAAGTCGTAAAGAAGTTCCTGAAATCTACGTTTGTACTGAAATGTACATTTAATACATTAAAGTAGCTTACGTCAAAGCACACATTTCTCTTTTTCTTTTTCTTCACAGTTTTTGTTTAGACACTCTAATCTAGCTATGTACATATTTCAAAACATAATTAATATATGAAGAAAATTGTGATTATAAAATTAATGTATTGTATGTATTCAAATCTAATTTATAGATTTTCTTGAATAAAAAGCAATGTTGAGTTGTGTTAAACAAAATTTTTAACCTTTTTGTATTCGACGCTAAAATCATGTCTTGCATGAATCATTTGATTTAGAGGTAAAATAAGTAGATAATTTTAATAATAGCATCTGTAATCCAGAAGAGAAAAAAAATCGCTGTTTTTTCCAATATTTAGTCACATTTTAGTCACTTATTCTGTATTATTTGTCACTTTTCTCACCTTTTTGAAAGTACCTCAGCAGTTGCAAGCCTGTATAAGCATAAAACATTAATATAAGTTTCTTTTTAAATCGTAAAATAATTTTCGTAGCTCCTTGTATATTGAAATTTGTTTAAATTATACAGTTAAAGATGGATGCATTAACAGGAAAAGATATTAAAATTTAGTTATATTTTTTTTATAGCAAGGTTCTGTGATATCTTAAATAATACTATGCTATATAAAATACGATACCACTTCATTCTATGAATTAAAGAGTTAAGAAATGTTTTATAGCTATTACTATACAGAATATCGTAAAAAAATAGAGGCAAATCCAACGAGAATTAGAGTATTTAAGGTCTTATCACACGTGAACTTCCACACGTTGTAAAAGCAATGGATTCAGTTCACGATTCTTTTTCCGATGAAGTTTGCACGTATTTTCCATGTGGCAGAAATTTTCACCCCATTTATTTGGGTTGAGGTTGACAAGTGATAAGGCCTGTAATCGGTTTAAAACACTCTACACCAAACCTAACTATTAATCCTCAACAAGTCCGTCGCATCAAACTTTTCTTTCTCTTTCTGCCAACTTTTATAGAGCATTTAATCAAATTTGAAACTGTATATTAGTTTAACTGTATATTAGTAAACTGTATATTAGTTTATTAACTGTATATTATACAAATTTGAAACTGTATATTATTGTAACTGTATAACAATATATTTATTTATATATAACTGTATATTAGTATTATTTTAACTGAATATTATTAGTATTATTAACTGTATATTACTGTATATAACTGTATATTATTATATGGATTTATAAAAAGGTTGAACACAAAAGTTTTTTTAATTGTTTTAAATTTTATTTTATATCTTAAATTCCCAAAGGTGATTCTGATACAAAAATTTGTGTGAATTTGTTCCGAAAATTATAAAAATAAATACCCCCCCCCCTTCCCGATAATTTGAAAAGAATTTTCGGAAATATTTGTTTCTGAAAATTATATAAAAAAAAGCTTTTTAAAACCATCTTCCGCTTCAAATAAAAAATATATAAATGAATTTTGAAGATAGTTCGAAATTTTTATACTTTTTCTCACCCTTTTTCTTTTTTGACTCGTCCACAAATATATTTCACCGGAGAACAGTAATTATATGCTATGGGATTTTCTTTTTTTAAAGCAATATGTTAAAATTTAAATTTATGTATTCATATTAAGAAATTGAATTTTTTTTCTAGATAACCAGTACATACATTGATATATGTGTGTTTGTATTATTTTATACAGAACACACTTATATTTGCAACTCTATAATAAGGTGATATATATATTAGAACATATTAATATATTGATATTTGGTAAACGATAAATCACAATATTAAAATTCAGATATCATCCAGCTCTAGTTTTGACATCCAGAAATTAACCTTAATATAGTTTTTATTTTAAATTAGTAGCGTATACTTTTTCAGAAAATTGTGTAGGATGTTCAGAATATATTTTCTTGCTTAGAATCACCCATGAATTGCCCCTTATGAGGTTCAGGTGTAGTTTAGGTCATCTCCAAATCAAATCAAACCAAACTCATTGCATAATATGCTAGTACAGCAGCTGGCCATTCCAATTTTGTCTTGATTGGGAATAAATCTCATGATCTAAAGCAGGCAAACGTTACCAAAAACTTATGACCCTAGAACCATAAATTTGTCTAATGGGTTGGTCGCTTCTCTTCGGTACAGAAGTTCGTGGGTTTGGATCCCACTGCCGGCATGAAAGTTCGTAACCATTCTGAATCCTCTTTAAACAGTAGGTCCACGCCCTATTTCTCCTCGCGTAGCATAACAACAAACCGTAGCTCTCAAAATTAAATAATTATGTTTATTTACCTTATTAGATGCTGACATTTGTAATATTTTCTTACAGGGGCAATGGGCAGAGAGCTGGGGCTCCTCCCCCACCACCTCAACAGGTACAGTGTACTTTATATATTTGTATTTTATTGATTTTATTAACCTCTTCCTCACTAGAAAATTTTAATGGCATGCATCGGTAGCACAAGGTGTTTTCTAGTGAGAATTTTGAACGCATTTTTATTGCATTTAATCTGACAACAGACCATCAAAAATGATAGATTTTAACTAAAATTATGAAATGAATTTTTGTTAAGAAAAAAAAATAAAGTATAGTTTTATTATCAAAAGACTTCTTTCGAATAACATATTTATTTTAGTACATTGAAACCTGTTTTTGTCATACAGCCTTATTTTTGCATTTAAATTAAACATTTCGAAATGTTCCAGGTTCATTACTTTTATGTATATTTCTTATTCAAAATTTTGATGATTATCTATTAATGTGTTGGAAATTAAACTGAGTATGCTTTTAAATACAACAAAGTGTTTTTTCGAGTTACAGAGAATTCAGTACCGTAAAAAGGTCAAAACATTCGCTGAGCCATTGTATAATTTTTATAAATTGTCTTATAGCAATTAACGTAAGTGAAAATAGGTACCCAATTTAGTTTCTAAATAAGTTCTAAACATAAAATGAAAATATAAAAGCAATTGGTTAGTATGTTATGCAATAGGAACATGTTGGACGGCTCAGTTTTTATCCTATAGACCCGTATTTTAATTTCTTGTGTGTCCTTTACATCACATGATATACAAATCTAATGCTTATACGCTTGTATATCCCATGTGATACACAATGATATAAAATATAAATAAAATATCCTATCATATAATAATACCCATTTGGCTTTGGTAACCATACTTAACTCCCCCAAAGAAAGTTTAAAGCAAATTTACTTAGCCCTTTGCCTGTCTTATACATCACTTATGATATACATACTTAATGCTTTAAACGCTTGTATCATATGTGGTATAAAATGTATAAAATTTTTATATAAAATGTAGTTCATTGTGTATGTGTATATCTTATGTGATAACAGGGTCGTAACTAGAACGTGACGAAAGTGGCATTTACCACGAGCGCTTCAGTCATAGGGGCTCCGTACTGTGATGAAAATGGGATCCGAAAGTCTATTAATAAGCGTATAAATTTGAAATTAATATTGTTGAAAGAATTTTCCCTGACCCGCTTAAGCCTTGACATCCATAAGCCCTTGTACTCTTAAAAGGACATAGTGCTTTTTGAGATGAAAAGTCTTCACTGTTTTCGATTCAGTATAAAACCAATAGTTCTGCACTGTTTTTATTTAGAAAAATATTTAGAAATTTTTTTCTAAATCTTAAATGTGGTTCTAACTTTATAAAAATATCAAATTTTGTTTTAAGAAGCAATACATATAAAACACATAATATATATGTATATACTTAGTGAAAAAAGTAGAAATACCGTTACCAGTAAAATAACTAGAAATTTGTAAATTACAAGCTAAATTTTTATGTCAAATAGAGGCTATTTTTTTTTCATGCCGTGAATTGCTGTTATATTAAGTATATAAAAGATGGCCTCCTAAAGAATTTGCTGTTCTATCAAGTGGAATATTATTTTTTAGAAAATTTTTAAAGTGCCATTTGGTCAGAGTGAATTTTATTTTTTCCATTGGTTTCCATTGTGTTAGTCTAATTCAATAAGGCAGGTACAGATTTACCTGAAGCAGACATCTTATCTATTTTTTCTTTCTACAGCCTCCACCTCCCGCTCAAAGGGGGCCTGTGGTGCAGGATGCACCACAACAGCAGCAGCCACCACCGCCGCCATCACCACCACCAACACCACCATCACCACCGCCACCACCACCACCACAACCGCGGCCACCACAACCTCGGTCGCCACGACCGTCACCACCACCACGCCGCCAGCAGAAGAAGCGGCCGGCACCAGCCGCAGTGAGTATTTACAACAATAGTCGCAAATAAAATTTTATTAAAGTACCAAATTCACAGTTGACCGAAATGTAAATTTTATCGAATGCCATTATCTTATGTTGTATACGTAGTGTGTGTATAATTTTTTTCATTTGTAATGAATAATGAGCAAAACATAGGGATAGGATAAAATATTTTTCATACAAAAAAATTTTTATAATAATAAATGTAATAGATGCATCTGCAACTCGGTATTAATTTTATAAACGATGTTTTAAGCCATTTATCGGTCTATTGACGTGTTTGTTCAGTCTTATATAACACCAAGTCAGTATACCTCCTTTCATGGCGTTAAAAGAATTTTTTTTCATTTTATATTTTACTTACTTGTTTTATTGATATTGATCAGCCGAGGGATGGCCTAATGGTTTGGAAGCTGATATTCAATACCGGAGTCCGTGGGATTCAATCCCACTGTGGCATGGATGCTTAGAGCCTCTCGGAATAAGGAACTCTGGGCAGAGAGCCTAATCAAAAACACGGTGCTGATAAGGAAGGCCAAGAGCCTGGTTGACTGGCTCACCATTAATCTAGGCGCCATCGTGCGGCCATGAAGATTTTAACCTAAAACCATACCGCAAGGGTCAAAGTACCTCTTCACGAATGACCATCACAACTGCCCTGTGCAGATATTGCTTCCCTGGCCAACACTTGCTCTCATGTCAGAAAGTTCCCAAAAAACACCGGGTCAATCGGACTTTTAACCTGGGCAGAACTCCCGCGGAGTATCCCCCGCACTTTCGGAAACTGCATTGGTTGTACTTATTTGTCTAGATTGTCTACATTTTTTTTTTTTTTTTTGTTATTTTAAAATTTTATGGGCTGAATGCTAACTTGGCCCCTGCCTAACGCATTGTTGCCGGACGGTCAGACCGAACCAGCAATTCAACACCCTACACCCAACTTCGGGTGGGTGGCTGGTTACAGGTAGTACACGACTTTAAGCAGTAGGTCCCGTCTCATTAACCCTCTTGTTGCAAAAAGTAGACAGTAGCTCTGCAAACCAAACATTTTTATTTGTATTTCAAATTCTTTAGCATTCTAGTCAGCACCGAAAGACGGCCGAATGGTAGAGCGTTTGTCTTCAGTACCGTAGTTCGCGGGTTTAAATCCCGCTACTGGCATGGATGTATGGAGCCGTTCGTAATCGGCTGTGAGAAGGAGGTCCTGGTCTCATTACACTTCGCGAGGGGAATAGTAGACCGTAGCGCTCCAAATCAAACCAAACTAACGCAAAACGTGCAAGTCAGCTTTATATTTATTCAGGAAGGGGCAAAGGGAGTAATTTCCTCCTCACCAAAGGTACGGAAAATAGTTTTTAACGTAAAAATACTGCTATTGCTTATAATTACTATTGTTTGTTATATGTTTAGCCTTTATTTTTCTTTATGTGTATATTCTAATTGGTTCACTGTTACTGTATCAGGGTTTGTACAATTCTTGCAAGTGCTTTTAACACTAGGTTTACGGACGTTTCTTATATACCTATCTCTACGAACACGCGCCAATTTGACGCATGAACGAATACATAAAACAACACCCAGAAAGCAAAGTAATTATACACTATAAGTAAAAAATAAAAATATGAGATAATATTGAGGTTCACAATAATATTACTAATTCAAAAAATCTTCTGGTATTTTTATTTTTCAATACTCGAACCAAGCAACTAAAACCTTCAAAATCTCTTTACATTTTGACTTAAACTGACATTCTGCGTTTCGTTCTTTCTACTGTTGCTTATTGCTTGTTTCATTTGAAATAACAATATCGGATAACGGATCAAAGTATTGTCGGTACATTCCAGTTTATTACTGTTGTGACGTTTGCATGGGTAAAACTAATCTACTAAAATTTTGTCTACATTACGATCGTGTCAAATCGAAGCATATCCGTAGAAATAGATATACCACAAAGAATATTTCAATATTTCAACATTTTTAAAGAAAATAGACTTTCATATATATTTACCAATAGATAAAAGTCAGTACAAGAAATAAATTAAGAATGCAAAATGTTTTTGTAATTTTCTTTATAAAATTCGAAAAGCTTCAAAATGACGCGTCCCCTATCATCCTAACGCATTCACAAGGCTGCAAACCAGTTACTCATTTAGCACCACCCGAGGAACACGTGTAACTTAAAGTATGCTACGGACGCGAGAAACATTACGCGCCCGCTGGGTCCTCGTAATTTAGAAGCAGTAGACACCAGGGCTTCGAACCGGAACTGAACCGAAAAAAATATCGGTTTATTTCGGTTCGATATATCTTTCAGTCATTTTGTTACTGTTACCAACTTATCAATATTTTCTAATTTAACGTCAACTTTATAATTACATATCCGCACTTGTATAAGATTGCAATGGTGGTTTTGGCAGCTCCAGCTACACTAGTGTTGAAAGAGCGTTTTCAGGTTTGAAATTTATTCTCCGAGACAACAGAAGTAATCTCAGTGAAACCACGTTAGAAGATATATTAATAATTAGAGGCAATTTTCATATGTTAAATAAATAATATATTTTTTACATAATTATTGCAAGGCCAAGTGCACGATGTGAGAGTCAAACGACGAATGTGGGTAATCATGAACCTAGTTGTCAAATGCGATTTTGATAATGGATAACAATGCCAATGCTCGCCGCTCTTATCGTACCTGCTGTTTGTATCAATTCACATAGTGTACCAATTAAAAAAAGAATAAAATCTTCTAAATTTTGATAGAATTACATTTTTTGTTTATAATAGAATTATATTTTTAGTACAAATAAGAATATACATAAAATGAAATTATTCATTTGGAACTGAAACGAAAACAGTTATTTTTGGCGGAGCGAAAACCGGAACTGAACCGATATTAATTTTTTAGTTGAACCGGAACGAAAACCGGAACAAACAAAATTACGGTTCGAAGCCCTGGTAGACACATAAGACTGGCCTGCCATCTCCAGAGGTATCGTTTGAGCTCTGAGAAGACTTTGTGACCACGAACATATTTTACGTGCTTTAGTCCCCTTTAGCGAACACGGCGGATCTTAAGCCGGCTTCAGCCCCCAACCTTCAGCCTTTTAGTACGAGATCGCTGCTTTTGCCCACTGTGCTACTGCAGCTCTAAATATGCCAACAGCACGCTGTGTTCCCAGCAGGGCCGTAAGTAGGGTTAAGCAAAGGTGACATTTTTCACGAGCACATCAGTCTTAGGGATGTCGCCCCGTGAGGAAAATGGGGTCCGAAAGAGGACAATCTGCCTCGAGTAGAAATAACATGCTTGCAATTCCGTCACTTTTCTCACCTTTAGTTACTTTTTTTACATTTGATCACTTTTAGTCACTTTTTTAAGTAAACAGTCACTTTTAGTCACTTTTTCATGGTGTATCACAACAAAAGTGTGTTGTTGAAAAAAAAATCTGAATTAATAACAAAATATTTTAATAAAAGACCAAAAAATGTGATGCACTAATCTTATTTTTTTTATTATAATGTAATTAGTCATATGGTTTCCAGAATTTAGTGATTTTAAAAAGTCGTAAAGAAGTTCCTGAAATTTACATTCGTACTGAAATGTACATTTAATACATTAAAGTCATTTATGAGCCGAACGATGGCCGAATGGTAGAGCGCTGCTCTTCGGAACCGGAGTTAGCGGGCTCGAATCCCGCTGCTGGCATGGATGTTTGTAGCCATTCGGAATCGGCTTTAAACTGTAGGCCCCCGTCTCATTAACCCTCGTGTGCAAAACAGTAGACCGTAGCGCTCCAAACAAACAAAACAAAGTCATTTATGTCAAAGCACACATTTCTCTTTTACTTTTTCTTCACAATTTTTGTTTAGATACTCTGATCTAGCTATGTACATATTTCAAAACATCATTAATATATACAGAAAATTGTGATTATAAAATTAATGTATTGTATGTATTCAAATCTAATTTATAGATATTTTTTTAATAAAAAGCAATGTTGAGTTATGTTAAACAAAATTTTTAACCTTTTTGTATTTGATGCTAAAATTATGTCTTGCATGAATCATCAGATTTAGAGTCAAAATTAATAGAAAAATCTTAATAATAGCATCTGCAATCAAGAGGAGAAAAAATCGCTTTTTTTTTCAGTGTTTAGTCATTTTTTAGTCACTTATTCTGTAATATTTGTCACTTTTCTCACCTTTTTGGAAGTACCTCAGCAGTTGCAAGCCTGAAATAAGGGAATAAAAAGTTGAGAAATAATTTTTTATTATAAAATTCAGTCTGTCTAGAAATAATTTTTTATGAGTTTTCTTATTTTTTTAAATGCTTCTAGAGACTAAACCTGTTATAGATTCTTACAAAATGTTTACCAAACAATCCTAATATGCTGTAATATAAATACGAGTTTTCTTTTTAAAATTTAAAAATATCAATGTTATTAAAACTAAATTTAAATTTAAAAATTCACCAATTTCTTTTTATGAAATTTCAACATTTAAATAAAACATATTTTTCTCAAATAAACTATTCAATTTATCAGGAAATAATACCCCCAGATTGTTCAAAAATGCTTTTAAGTACTGATTTGGTAAAAATAGAAGAAAAAAAATAATTAATGCAAGATACATCTTAAGAATTAACAAGCATTTTGGGAGTTCATTCTGAATGTATGATATAGATAAACACATGTTTATATATTTTGTCACTATATTTGGTGAAAGGGGAGCAGACCAGTTTTTTTACCACTGGAATTAAAAGACTAGTTACTGCCCTGGTTCCTAGGTTTAAAAAACTATATCACGTGATAAAACAACAAATATTCTAGGACAATGGTCGGCAAAAAGCGGCTCCAGAGTCGCATTTGGCTGTTTGGCTCCTTAAGTGCGGCTCTGGCACAAATATTCACGGAAGGCGCAATAATATTTTCATTAAAAAAAAAAAACTTGGTAAGAAAAAACATTACACGTTATTTCGATAAATTAAAATTCTATAAATCGAGAACATGTATAATTTATTGTTTAAGTTAAAAGATAGGTAATTAAAATTTTATATTGTTGTAAAAATACTAACGAACATCGAGTTTAATTTTATAAGTTTTCGTAAAACTAAAATTAAAAACAACAAACCTGACTTATTCAAATTTCCAAAGAGATTTAAGCAAATTGTTCGCATTAATAAATATTAAAGTATGAAATTTAGTTTTATTTAGTGTACTACTTATTTAGTGTTATAAAGTTTACTAAACAAGCAGATTTGGCTTTTAATTTTTTTTTTAAATTGTTGTAATGTTCATATTTGGCTCTTTGGCTAATAAGTGTGCCGACCACTGATATAGGATGCTACTTTTTCCTTTTTTTAAAATTACGTCTGTTACATTTTCTTGTTTTTCACGTGCATCAGCAGACATTAATGAATATGACGGATCTTTGGCCGCCTAGAGCGTCGAACCCATAACAGGCCAGTTATGACCTAGACACCTTTGCTGCAGTGGTTGTAATTGTTTGCTTTTATAGGTTTTTTATATGTATAATTTTGCATAAAAATTATTCGAATTATATATTTTTGATGTTAAAGCAGTAACAGTTAAGCAGGCATCAGATATAAGATTTTTTGTGTTTGTTTATTTCAGGAGGATCAGCCTCCCGCAAAGAGAGGGAGGCGATCACCAAGAAACACCACCACCACCACAACCACCACTACCACCACCCAGCCGCCATCAACATCGGCGGAGGAGTCGACGTCTGCAGCAGCAGCAGCGGCGACTCCCGTAAGTATAATTTAGAACTACTGTTCGGTTTTTGGAATACTAAGAATTCAAATATCAGACCTTCGACAATTTTTTTCAGCGTACAGAAGTTGTTGTATCTTGCTCTTATATTTCGGTTTTAGAGCATTGTTCTCCCATTTCAGATTATTAACGCATTATTTTGATACAATTTGTTGACATAATTTCACCATCACATTTGATTTTCTGAGGTGAATTAAATGCAATGTAAAGAAAAATCAGTAAAAAATTTAAGTACTTGCATTCTGATGTCGGTTTTTTTTATTACTTGTTGTTGACTTTGTGTAAAATGGTACATTAGATTAAAACGTTATCTGTACAGAGTCTATAAAAAAAATCTTAAAAGAGAGTACTTCCCTCCCCGCCGGATTATGCAGTGCCTTATATATATATATATATATATATATATATATATATATATATATATATATATATATATATATATATGTATACATATATATATATATATATATACATATATGTATATATATATGTATATATGTATACATACATACATACATACATACATACATATACATATGCCAGGTCTAAAAAAGGGGTAGTTGGAAATTACGTGAGTTAAAAACGATTTTAAAAAGGGAACTCTTTTATAATAATAAAATAAATGAAAAAGACCCACGCTCGCGTAAGCTTTTAGGATCATCCGGTCAGGCGGAAGCATTTTGAAAGAATTTGATGAGCTTGCAAACAGATAAGTTTCAATTGGCGCGTGGACAGGGAGCGATCAACACCTTCACGCATAGCTCCGCCACGAGCAATGAAAATGTTACATGGCCATTTTAACAGGCCATTTTCATGTGATTAAAATGGCCATTTAACAGGAAAGTGGCGGCCGCAAATCCCCCCCTACCGCTTCAAGTACACCATTTCTTTTTCCATATTCGTTCCAATTCTTTATTTTATATTTGTTTCCTTTTAATATATATGTGTATATATATATATATATATATATATACATATATATATAATATATACATAATATATATAGTATATACATATATATACAAACATACATGTATATATGTATATATATATATATACACACATATAGATGTATATATGTGTATATACATATGTATGTATATATATATATATGTATATGTATATATATATATATATATATATATATATATATATATATATATATATATATATATATATACATATATATATATACACACACATATATGTATATGTACATATATGTATATATGTATGTATATATATATATATATATGTTATTGTATGTATGTATATGTATATATATATATATATATATATATATATATATATATATATATATATATATATATACATACATAACTATAAATATACACACATATACATGTATATTGAACTGTATGTATGTATAAATATATATATATATATATATATATATATATATATTTATATGTATATATATATTATTATATATACATATATGCCGAACAAGGCCTGGTTAGGGCACTGACCTTCAGAACCGTGTTCGAAATTCACTTTACATATGTATTCATAGCCGTTTTATAAGCAGTATGATCTCATTAACCCTCGTATAGCTAAAAAAGTAGGTCTTAGTGCTCCAAACCAAACTATAAATATATACATTTAATTTAGCTTTTCAAAATTTTTATGCTTAGTTTTTATATATACATATATGTGTGTGTGTGTGTGTGTAACACGGCGAAAATTAATCCTTGATTACAGAAAAAATAAAGCCGCCCCCCCACTTTTTTTTTGGAGAATCCTAAACAGTACATAGCAGCCTTGGCTCCATAGTAGAGAACGGCGAGTCCGCAGGGAAATTTAACTTTTATTTCAGATTTAAGGAATGGGCATCTTTCTATGTCGAAAGTAGAGTATGAAATGACACACTGACAAGGTTGCACTTAGAAATGACACATCGAGAGACGCGGAGGTTATTCCCACGGAACCACCAGCTTAGTCAGCGGATTTAATAGTCAGAAAGGAACTTAAATCAGTGGGAAAAGTGAGCCATTCGTCTGAGACAACTAGAAAATCTGGAGAGTGAGCAGAAAACTTTCATTTATTTCAAGGTGCCTCCACACTATGGTCCACTGCAAGCCATCACCACCGTCTGGAGGGGCTTTGGCTTATCGTGGCCGATGGCGGCAGACGATAAAATAGCCTTGGCGGACGATGGCTTCGGAGGCGGTTTTTCTCCAAAGATCAAAGGCAGCCAGATGCGCAACTAAAGTGCGCAATAGACCCTATGGACGAATCAATGCGCTCAGCTCATTCAGTGGCCCAGAGTGTGGGTGCTACCCGTGAACCGTTCGAGGTCACCATCAGGAAGTGGTGAACAACTGGCCATAGTGTGGAGGCTACATCAGAGTTAGCTTTGGGAAATCGGTCCAAAGAAGTAAAATCGCGAACAATTCTTTTTAATTTTGAGATTTTGCGACTGGGAAAATAGATATCAAATAATTAGTATGAGGAAAAGGAAAATTTTTAACAGATATTTTAAGTATAATAATTTTGATTATTGCTTATATTATAGAGTCAGCAGCCGGCCACACCACCTCCGGCAGCAGCGCCATCGCCACCACCACCGGCGCCAGAGAATGAACCGGTGTCTCCGCCATCAACACCGGCATCACCGGCACCAGGTCCTGCCCGGGAGCCATCCCCACCACGCCGAGTGCCACCGGCACTGGACCCACCACCAGTCCGTGTGATACGAGGTGTAGATGCACTGGTGACGCCTCCACCATCCCCTGGCCCTGTAAGTATTGCTTAGGACTGTTTTAAGTTTCTAGAACCTGAGAAGGGGATTGCCACGAGAGGCGAATGGTGGTCGATTACGGACGATGAATCATGATAAGCATTGCTCTGAATCATTGTGTCTTATACTGATGATATGTTATTACCTGAGTGTAAACACCACGTTGTGGGTCCTCAGGTAGAGACATCGACACCAAACTATTTCATTAACGTTAAAATACCAAAAATCAAAATTTTTATATTTTTTCCTATCGATCTTTTCAACTATTAAATATTAATCATATACGTTGTTTTTTAATACCCCTGAACGTGATTTTTTTCTGGTCCGTTAAATAATGTTGCGTTTCACGCAAGGCCGTAGGCAAGGGAGGGGATTTAGGGGACCGGTCCCTCCCCGAAATTCCAAAATTCTAAAAGACTGTTTTGAGGAAAGAAAATTGACCACGTGTGTGGGTGTGTCATCTGTCTAGGTGTGCATAGACAACAATGTTCTCAGAAAGAGACCGCTTCGGCCATAAATGTCTTGAGGAACGTTTTATCTACCCCAACCCCCATCCTCTATAGTCATTCCTGTCAAGATCATTTTTCATAATCTATTGTATATCGTCTAAGGTGCTCCATTTTGAGGCAGATCCTGTGTTCTAATTAGCTTGAAATTATTGCATTAGACTAAATTTTGGAATTTAGCTAAATGAGAGAGAAATTTAAACGAATAAATGTAAAAACGGTTAATTTTACAATTAAATTCATTGTGCTTGCAGATGCATCATTACTCATTCTAAGCTTTAATTTTATTCATTATATCCTTTTTTAACCATTTTGTCATTTTAAAACCACAGGTTATGGTACTCACTAGGGTTATACATGCATAGGAAAACTTGTAGTTTTACTTCAGTATCATTCACAAAAAACAAGGACTTTCCCCTTGGTCCACCTCCAAACATAATTTCTGGCTACGATCCTGGTTTCACGTATATATTTAAAAAAGGTATATAATATATTATTACGTATATATATACAGGATTAAATGTATATACATGCATACATATATCACACATATTATCATTATTTGTTATCCTTGATCGTTCTATACATAGTCACCATTCTGTTATACGTTTCTTCCACCGTTTTATAACCTGTCAAAGGCAACTGCCAGAGGTGGCTCTTTATTTTATTATAATATTTTCTTTATTAGTGAAAAATTTGTCTAAGAACACTTTTTCAAGAACAATTCTTTATAGTCTAGAAGTCCGGAAAATAATTTTTTTATGTTTATTAGATTTAATTACAATACCAGTGAAAATAAAATGTGTAAGGAGTATATATATATATATATATATATATATATATATATATATATATATATATATATATATATATATATATATATATATATATATATATATATATATATATATATATATATATATATATATATATATATATATATATATATACGTATATACTCCTTACACATTTTTTAAGAAACATTAGGCCTAATTAGTTTGGGGGGGAGAAGAGGGGGTAATGAGTATACAGCAAATTAAAGCCAGATTTTTTTCCATGACTTTTGCTGGCCTGTTATAAGACCTATTATAACAAGAAAAGCAATGATTCTAAGGTTTTATTTATTTTATTATATTATTCGTGGTAATAAATAGTCAGTGATGTAAAATTTTTGAGACGAGTAAAATAAATATCTTTTTTATGTCTATATAGACTTGCGAAAATGTTCATAAAGGGCGGCATTATACATCTTTGAACATGGCGGCAAAGCTGTTAGAACCGGGTCTAATCATTTTTCAACTACCCTGCTATCCCCTATCTTCTCCATTCTGACGTTGCTTCAAGATACAACTTTCCAAATATAAATTAATAGGTGCTAGGTATCTATACAGTTTTAATTGGTTAGGTCCCTGGCAAAACGGCGTGAACTATAGCCTTAGAGTTAAGCTTGAAATGGTACCATTTCAAGCTTTACTCTAAACTTACTGAAATATTGACCTCGTTATGCAAAATATCGACCATACCACTACAAACCAAATACAAATGGCCTTACACAGTTGTAATGTTATCAATTTTACGAGTCGGAAATGCTAAAATTGCTAAAAAACATTCGAGCCCATTTGCCTATTGTTATATGAGATTAGTGCTGTGAGACACTAGTGCCGTACCTCAGGCATCCTAGTACACTGATCGAAGATTTGAAACCCCGTGAAAATATTCTGGAACCGTAATGAGGGCATTTGGCCATAAATTTACTTCGGTATTTTTTATGTATCAAGCTACCGTTTACTCATCAACACTACGGGCCGTTTTAGGTGGTTTTATTGAAAATTTTAATTATATATTATTATATACATGCACTTGAAGATTTAGTTTACCATAATTTCCTTCCTATAATCCGCGAATTATACGTTAAAAAACTTTTAATTTTCTTCTAATGTGTATTATATGCCGCCTCATTTTATATGCTGTTTAAAATTATTTTTGTAATAAAATTTACAAATATCTCTCCTTGAGAATAATAGGCGGCAGCACCTGCTCATATATACACAGATTTTTTTTTTATGAGGATAAAAGTTATTTTCGTTCAAGGACACAGCGGTTTGGATAAAAATTACTGATTAAATTAATAATGTCCATATTGTATATTTATTTCTATCAAAAAATAACACTAGAATTATTTGGAATGGCGGCTTTTTTTGCACTCGCCATTTTTTTCAGTTTCAGCTCGCCAGATGGCGCCATAACTGCAGCTTACAATTTTAACACAGATCGCAAATAACCATATCCAATTAATATAAAAAGATTTATTTTTAGAATTCTAAATTTTAACATCTTTTTTATTTAAATATGTGTTTGAATCATTTATTTGTATCAATGTAATGTAATGTAAATTTTTAGATTATATTCTCACTGTTGTTAAATATAAAATTCTTCTAAGTCTATCAAAATTTTCACTTTGTTAAATTACTTTTTTTTTTTAATTTAAAGAAAATGTTATCATTAAATAAAAAAAGTTTAAATTAAATTTTTTTAACTCTAGAAGATATAATACTTCTTTCCATATGTCTTTCATTTCTGTGAATCACATGAGATTAAAGTGAAAATTTAATCTGCGGATTATACATTTTTTTCTATAAATATCACAGAATTTGCACTTGAGGAAATAAAGGTACTTTTTCTTTACAATAAATATATAAAAAAGTACACTAATTTGCCTGTCTATATAAATATATACATATAAAAGTACCTGCCTATACATATATGTCTTTCTGAGTGTGTGTATATATATACATATATATATAGAGAGAGAGAGAGAGAGAGAGTATACGCACTCACCTCATACATCTCATAAATTAGAAAATCTGTAATAGTGTATTCTATATTCATTCACGTTGTAATTTCATTTGTAAAATAATAAGATTGAAATAGTTTTATTATATTTTGCTATAGGCCATACTGAGGCAGGCGTGGCGTCCCGAAGACCCTGCATTGGTCAGGGATTTCAACAACAGGCACCCGGCGCGAGGATATGGACGCCGGCCACCACCTCAGCCCGGACGTTATGAAGCCTGGTGGGAAGCCCAGATTCGGGCAGCAGAGGCGCAGCGCCAAGCAGAGGCACTGCGCCAAGCAGCGGAGGAGCGCCGCGAATAGGCGCAATAGGTGGGTGTCACCACCAACAAGCAATACCATCACCACCACCATTTTGTAATTTTATATGTATTTTATATGTTATTTGTAATTTTATATGTATTTTATTATATATATTTGTAATTTTATATGTTATTTGTAATTTTATATATATTCAAGAGTGTTATTTATTATAGTATGTCATTTTTATTTTAGTATTTTATCTACTGCAATTGGATTTTCAAAATCTACTACAGCCACCACCACTACCACCATTAACCAATATATAATCTTAAATTTTCAATATTTTATAAACTAAATATAATTTATATGTAGTAAATATATTATGAAATTACAAAAAATTTAACTTTTAAAATTAAAAGTTAAATTTTATCTAATATTTCTTTATGTTTTAAAATTCATTTTAGTTTTTTCATTCATTTATAATTTCTAATCTTAATTTTCTGCAAGTATTTAATAAGGAAAAAAATTATATATATATATATATATATATATATATATATATATATATATAGATAGATATACACTGAAGAGCCCAAAAAACTGATATAAGAATTTGTATGCAAATAAAAAGATAATTTCACGATTATACCTCCAGCACTACTTCAGACATTAGTGAAGTCCATGCCTCGTCGTGTTGCGGCACTTCTGCTTGATAACTACTATTTTTAACCAGAATTTTTTTTTATGTGTGTGTACATTAAAAATTAATAAGTTAAATTTTTAAATTGCTAACAATTTGAAAATAATATAAATTATGTTTCATACAATGTTTTAATTATTTTGAAATTTCATTTTTAGATATATAATAATCACTACTTCTTGTTTTTAATTTCATATCTATTGGGTTGAAGGGAAAGTTCTGTTGTATTTTAAATAAGTAGGTGATTTTTCTTGTAAATAAAAAAAAACATCGGGCTAATGAGCTATTCGGATTTTTTTTTTTTTTTTAAATTTCTGTATAATATAAAAAGAGTTTTTTTTACCGTTCAACATTTACTTGTGATATTTAAAGTGAAAAACATGTCAGTAGATAAAGTCATTTATGTGTGCTCTATTTAGAAAAGATATTGTAAATGTTTGTACTTGTCAAAGAATTTCGTGGAACTGAGCCTCCAAAAAAGTGATCAATCTGGACGACCATTCAAGATTGATAATGATGTTTTACAATCCATGTTGCATGAAGAGAAATTGCAGAAGAGTGTGGCATTCATCATACAACTGTTGGAGATGAAATTAAATCTCTTGGGTTTGTGTTAAAGCAAAGTGTTTGGCTTCCACATGAATTAACAGAAAAGAATTTGTCTGATCATGTAAGAATGCTTTCATCACATTTGATTAGACACAATGTAGATCTGATTTTGGATAATCTAGTTACTGGAGATGAAAAGTGGATTCTTTACGAGAATATTAAGAGATAAAAAATCTTGCTGCAAATCAGGAACATAATCAGCAACAGTTCCAAAACCAAGTATCCATCAATGAAAAGTACTGCTTCGTTTGTGGTGAGACAGGAAAGGTCCAGTGTACTACAAGTTGCTGAATCAGGGAAAACCATTAACGTGGAACTGTATTGCAATCAGCTGGTTAAACTGAATGCAGCTATCAAAGAAAAAAGGGCTGCATTATCGTGTAGAAAAGGAATCGTGTTCCACCACGATAATGTTCGAAGGCATACTGCAATGGTGACACAACAAAAACTGAATGCATTAGGATGGGAAGTCCTTAGTCACCCACCGTATTCACCTGACATTGCACCATCTGATTATTACCTGTTCAGATCTCTGCAAAATTATCTAACAGGAAAAAAAAATTCAAATTTTTTGAAGGTGTTTCTAAGACAGTTGCTGACTATTTTAACTCTAAGGATAAGAACTTCTACAAAACAGGAATTAACAGGTTACCTGAAAGATGGCAATAGGTTGTAACAAATAATGGAGCATATATAATTGATTAATATTAAACATGTATTTTTATAAATGAATTCAAATATTTTCTTTAAAATGCGATAGAACTTTCCCTCCAACCCAATACAAGGATTCGTATATATTTAGTCAAACCCAGGTAACCTCTATTAGCACCATTACAAATTTATAATCTTTTCAACTATTTTATAAATAGAACTTTTATATACTACAAAAATATTTCTTTTAATTACTGCAAATGTAAAAAATATTAAATTTTGTATAATTTTTTAAATTGAATTTTTAAGAAACAAATGCAAAATTAAATTTTTAAATTACCAAAACATGTTTTGTTAAAATTACATTTTATGTAATTTTATATGCATTTTTAAGTTTATTTTTTTGCAATAATAATCACTACATTTTTATAATTTTGTATGTACAAGAGTGTAATTTATTTTTGTATTTCATTTTTAGTTGGGTTTTTATTTAAAACTCTTACTAAAATAAATATACTCCTAATAGAAATATTTCTACTAAGCCTACATATGCAGACATGCCAACTACTCCGGAGTTGCTCCGGAAAATAATGAAACTTATGAACAGCTGAAAGATTACAATTCAGCAATTAAATACAAAGTTTTGCAAAAAATAATGCTGAATATTACTTTTTCCGCATAGTAATGCTGCATATTAAAGAGTTTTCAGTACTGTGATGAAAAACCAAACTTAATTTAGATCAAATTTGAATAGACAAACTCTAGAATTTCTGATGATAGAAAAATGGAAATATTTTAATTAGGGTCAGTGTCGCTATAAGAGACACTGTTCTAGAAAAATAAGTTGTTAAAGCAAAAAAAAGCTACTCATACATTTTTAAATGCTTAAATTTTAATTTAGCCTTTACAATTTACTACAGTGTAAATATTTTAAGCTTAATTATAATTTAAAAACCAATAAGATATATACTTATGTATAATCCGTAATTAGCATGTTAAAATTTCAAACCATGCTGTTGTTCCTGACACAAGTGCCTGAATGTCGGCATGTCTGTATATACTCTAATAAAATATGTATATATATATATATATATATATATATATATGCATTAAATTCTTCATATTTTTAAAAAATAAATATTTATAATAATAAAAAGTTTTATATAATATTTTTTAATTTTGTAAAATTAATTTTTAGCAGTAATTCTATTTTTAAATCTTAATTCCTTTTGTAGAAAAAATTTCATTTGTTTATTCTTTAACTAAAATACTTAGTCTATACATAATCCTTTAAAAATACTTCATATATTTGTGTGTGTGTATCATTGTATATTACTTTATTCGCTATTATAGAAATTTTTTATATTTCTAAAATGTTCTGTTTTAAGTTTTGAGTTTAATGATTACTATAATGTGTTTAATAATATAAATTTAAAATATGTGCTGAATGTTGCTAATGTAATTAACAATTTAAAATAAGGCTTAAACATACGAGCATTCAAAATTTTGGTAGTTAAAAATTAACGCACAAAATGTGAATCAAAATATTTAAAAAGCTAAAGTGATTAAGACATGAGAAAATTAAAACTGGCATATTTAATGTTGTTTCTTAACTACATATTCAGTTTATTCGTCAGTGCTGAGGTGTGCATGAGACTTAACCAACATGAGCAAAATTCAGAGAAGGGTCATACAATTCTCTAAAACCGCTGTACAAATAGAGATATCCAGAGATATACCAGGGATAAACAAATCAACTAGAGTTTAGGTAGTTTTAGTTAAAATTGTATCACAAACTCCTGAAAACACTGAACTAGATTTTTAATCAATAATAGAAATTTTATTCTAATAACATGAAAGATCTCCCCAAAATCATATTCCAGAAAGCGGTACTTTTGAATAACTGAGGCAGAGCTAAAACTGAAGCAGCGGGTAGAAGCTTATAAATGTTGGTCGATCGAAAAGAGATGAATGTCCTGCTTTTTAACATAATTTTCATGTTCTTCCAAATGGAATTTCAGAGAACAATTTAATCTGGCTAATATGAGTAAAGTCACAGCGGTAAATAATTTGCTAAATTCTCCAGTTCCTTAAGAAATCTGTTCTGTTTGAGATTTGAAAAAAACATTATATTCACTACTGAAAAAATGGCGTTAGAGTCATATATTTTGAGAATTTTAGAATATTTCTTACTGATTTGGATGGAAACATTAAAGTCGCTCCAGTCCTTGTTGAAATCTGAGCTATTCTCTTTGTGGATATGGTTAGATTATTACAAATTGTATTGGTTTAATTGGAGGAGAAATCACTATCAACTAGAAAACTGAGATGATTAATCTCAGAGTTACTTAACTCAGCAAATATTTAAAGCAGGGCAATTAAAAATGTTAAACACAGCAAATGTTTGGTTAAGGGGACTGAAAAGGTAGAGAAACAGAGACAATTTTACAAAAGAAAGTAGTGGAAATAGCCTAGATGTTGGAGATAAGGTCATCCCAGAATATAAATTGATTTCTACACTTGTTTTCAAATGTTCCTTTTAGATTCATTTTATCCAATATTGGCACAGCTTATAATTTCACCAAGCGCTTGGTTTCTGTTTTCTCTACTCAATTTGGAAATTATTCTTGTGTTACTGTTAGTACTTTGCATCTTATTTCGAGAGTTCTTTGTTTTAAGTCATTTGGTTATATGATTGTTTTTCTTCTCTTCAACTGACTTCATGAATTCCATTTTTTGCAATGTGAGAATGAGCTCATTCACCTCTCTGGTCTGTAACAGACTTTCATTGTTTAAAATGATTGTTTTTATCGAAGGACTGATGGTCTTGCTGTAGCTATGTTCTTTTTTGAATGATATTGACATGCATTACTCTGAAGTCCAGTTATTTGGAACCCTAAAGTTTCCTATGGATATCTATTTTGTCTTGTTATGTCCAAATATTTTAGATGCTGACTACCTCCTTTCCATAATCAATTCCATTGGATGTTCTTAACAACAATATCAGGTGTTTTCAGATTACACTTTTGTAAACCTTTCTGTGTCTCTTCAAATTATTTCCAAAATCGTATGGTTGTGGAAACCATAGGATTTTTTCTCATTCCTCCTAACCAAACAATTTTTGTACTTAACTCTTTCTCCTTGTTTTAATTATTTGCTCAACTTAAGTGTTACTTAAAACAGATAAGTAGTATTTCAATAAGAAAGTTACGAGATCAAGGCTCAATCTGGCCAAAGATCCACCTTGTTCATTAATGGCGGCTGGGGTGTATAAAACAGGGTCGTGGTCAAGTGGCATTAGTACCACTAACAACAGTAGTTTTGCTTTCCCCTCCTCCCAATCAGTTAAAGAATTTCTAAAATTCTCAAAATATTTGACTTATTACGAACTTGACTATGCACTCTGCGTAGATGGTTCTTATATGAAAAGTTTTGTCACTGTGGCTCTTTAGCTATAATTACAAAATTATAAGATCATTCTAAATAACTACACTTTTATAAAGACAGAATTAGTCTGAGTTTTCAGATACAAATGCAAAGTAAAACAGTTTATAGAGTTGGTACAGCTGAGGAAAAAATGAATAAATATTGTTTTGTATGTGTCCAACTATTTTCCATTATCACAGTGTTGAATAAATATAAGACCATATTTTTAAAAAAATAATTCAGCAATTTTTCTGTAAAGTTTTGAGGTTAACTGAACCTGACCTACATAGAAAGGCTCATAAGAAGGATAAAATGGTCAACATTTGGGAAACTTAGGTAGTTTTTTTTTGTTTGTTTGTTGGTAAACTGAATTTTAGACCTGAAAAGTCTGAAGTAAAAATGGAAAATGCATGGTTCCACAATAGTTAAAAAAGGATTGTATGTGAAATAAGATTCTCAATAATTCTAAAACTGATATTTACAGTATTTTAAGAAAACAAAACTAGGGAATGTTAATTAGATCCTATCAAAAAAAGGTAGTATCAATTTAATAAGATGGTGAAAACAGGAAAATTTTCTTTCTTGAAAGAATAAACACCAATCGAGTCGTAAGACTCTACAACAGACAAGTCAACGGTGTTGCAACTAACTTGTGTTCAGTAAATCGAGTGTTTATATTAATCTTCGAGTGCTAATCGAGAAAATTTAACTACTTAAACTCCTTCTCCCTTTCTTCCCCCCCACTCCCTTCTCCCTTCCTACACTCCTTACTCCCTCCATCTTATTTTTCCCTCCCAATCTATCTTCTTGTTCCCCATCTCACTCCTTTACTTCACTCTCCTTCTCCCCCTTGCTCCCTTCCTACTCCCTGTGTTCTATCTTTTCATCCCCTTCCCTTTATTCTTACCCTTAATCATTAAGAGCCAAACGGAAGACCCCCATCCTATCTCCATCTCAATCTACCTTCTTGCTCCCCACCACATTCCTTTACTTCATTCTCCTTCTTCCACTCCTTGATCCCTTCCTGCTCCCTCCCTCCTATCTTTCCATTCCTCTCTCAATTCGTACTCCCTCTGTTCTATCTTTTTATTCCATTCCCCTTAATCATTAAGGGCCAAAGTGAAGACCCCCAAGCTCGGCCTGGGGGTCTTCTGTTTGGCCCTTCTTTTAAATTATAAAAACTATATACCTTCTATCTTTCCATTCCTCTCTCAATTCCTACTCCCACTGTTCTATCTTTTCATCCCATTCCCCTTAATCATTAAGGGCCAAACAAAAGACCACCAGGCTTGGTCTGGGGTTCTTCTGTTTGGCCCTTCTTTTAAATTATAAAAACTATATACCTTCTATCTTTCCATTCCTCTCTCAATTCCTACTCCCTCTGTTCTATCTTTTCATCCCATTCCCCTTAATCATTAAGGGCCAAACAGAAGACCCCACAGGCTTGGCCTGGGGGTCTTCTGTTTGGCCCTTCTTTTAAATTATAAAAACTATATACCTTCTATCTTTCCATTCCTCTCTCAATTCCTACTCCCTCTGTTCTATCTTTTCATCCCATTCCCCTTAATCATTAAGGGCGAAACAGAAGACCCACAGACTCGGCCTGGGGGTCTTCTGTTTGGCCCTTCTTTTAAATTATAAAAACTATATACCTTCTATCTTTCCATTCCTCTCTCAATTCCTACTCCCTCTATCTTTTCATCCCATTCCCCTTAATCATTAAGGGCCAAACAGAAGACCCCACAGGCTTGGTCTGGGGGTCTTCTGTTTGGCCCTTCTTTTAAATTATAAAAACTATATACCTTCTATCTTTCCATTCCTCTCTCAATTCCTACTCCCACTGTTCTATCTTTTCATCCCATTCCCCTTAATCATTAAGGGCCAAACAGAAGACCCCCAGGCTCGGCCTGGGGGTCTTCTGTTTGACCCTTCTTTTAAATTATAAAAACTATATTCGATTTGTTTTCGTTTTTTTAAAGCTGAATGAACTCTAAATACTATTTTATTTCACATATGTTCTTTAAAATTTGTATTAATGCTGTCTTTGTTGCAAAAATTTTGAAATTTGGAGAAGTCTCATGATTTGTATATTGGTCAGATTAGACATAGTCAATAATTCTCATTGAAATAATATAGAAATTATGTTAAAAATACAACTTTAATTGTTCTTGAGCTTCTAATCACTGTTTGGACTTTACCTCAGCCTTCCTGATTCAAAAGTAACTTAAATGTATCATGTATCTTTGGAAGTTTTTAACTATATTAAATATTTTCTGCTATTGCTTAATAATCTTACTAATTCCCCAGAGTTCTACTAGTTAAACAAGATGAACAGATCATTTATTTAACTTTGTGATCACCTAAACTCTGATTTTACCTTCCTCTTAATTTTTCTCGCTGTTGATGAGTCTTTTCTCCAGTGGTTTCCTATTTCCGTTTTTACCTATCTTAGTGGTGGACAGTATGATGCACATCAAGTGGGAGACCAAATTTAAGGCATTGATAAGCATAAGGCAGTCTTGGGTGCAAAACTTATTAATTCAAATTTTGATTCGAGAAATTAGACTTAACAAGCCAAAGTAATTAGATTTTGCCCCACTCAAACTAATTTTTGAATATCACCTCATTGAAGAAGTAGCTTGTTTTGCAGTTATGGAACAGATATATGCGTGTCTGTTTTATATTCATTTTCTTTGCAATGTGTTAGAAATATATTTTTAATAGATAATGCTAAACGGGGTGAAGAAAGGACTCGGAACTGAAGCAAATTTTACTAGAGCTGCAGTTCCAAAACACTAAGAGGCTATAATAGAGCCAGCTTATCATGTCTGCCTTACTAATACCATATTGATTTGAGTTATATTTGGGGCGTATTAAAAGTTGTATTTGAATGCATAAAACAACTCAACTCCCCAGTTTCAGAAATAATACCGTCCTTCAGTAACAGAGTCCACAGGTTCAAATCTTGCTTTTGTCTCAGATATTCCAAGCTGTTTAAAATTAGCTTTAATTAGGAGAACCTGCTTTCTATAGATTCTCATGTGACAAATAGACCGTAACACTCCACACCTAGAAACTATAATGTCAAATTCAAGAGTGATATAAATAATTTAAAATTTATAATTTAAAAGTTATAACTTTAGTTTAAAAATTTTAGTATCAATATACAATAATATGATATTACTAATATCAGAACTTTTTAACAAATACATGAATTTTATATTGCAGAAATTCAAAATATTTATACAAAGCCGTACTTTGCCTTTTAAGTTATGTTTTTCAAATTTAGTAGGAGAAGAATAAGAAATTTCGAATTTATAGTGTTAAATATATAATTTTAAGCACAAAACTTAAAACAGTAAAAATTTAACAAGTATTCTTACATTGAATTAAAAGTTAGTGAACTTATATATACACACACAAATATGTGTATATATGTATATCTAAACTTTATTAAACCTTACACAAACCTTGATACTGATTGATACTGCTCATGATGTAATCTTACTTGCATTATGACATGTTTTGTCCTGTAGATAAGTTGCTTTGTTTTCTAAATGTTTTTACTGCTACTATCCAGTATACTTTATAAACTAATATAGATTATGAAATAAAAATAATCTTCCACTCGGGACAATCTTAATTACATAGATTGAAGGCTGAACAAAAAGTGTCTATTATTAAATTTAAAATCTGCTTGATTAGTACATCCGAAAGGAAGCATTGTAATAAGGATCACCTTGTACATACAAAAAAAAAAATAAATATATTTTCAACTTATTTTATTTTTAATAATTAGTTACAATTTCTATATTTTTATTATTACTTATAAATATCTCTAAATAAGTTAATATACAAAATGTAACTTGTAATAAATATTTCAATTTATAAAAATAAATGATAGTAAGATTCAAAAATCATTGTAGTCCTGAAAAATATTTTTATGTTATGTTTATTTTTTTAAGTTTATTTTTTAAATATTTTTTATTTATATGGTGCTAATAGTAGGAAGCTATGGTTATTATATGCTCCAGTATATCTTATTAATTGTCAATGTTCTTATAAGAATTTAAAAAAAAAATAATTTGTCTATCATAAAAAAAAAAAAATTTGAGGTATTGGTAAAGGTTCTCAATAAGTCATGAGCTCTTTAAAAAATACTTGCATTTGAAATGACTTAGAAATAATTCTTTTTTCATTCAAACTTGTAAATAGTGTTATAATTATATATCTAATATATAAATATATGTATACATATTCCTACTTTTAAATATATCAGTATGTGATAGAATTATTGTAGTACATGATACTAGTAAATTTGTCAATGCCTATATACTACTAGAACTTTTTAAAAAATGTCTGTAATGAAGAAAAAAATGTGCTCCTCTAGAATAAAATCTGTACGAGTAATACTTGCATCTAAAACCATGATTATATAAAAAATTTGAATTTGTACTTAAAATGATACTTTGATTTTATATATATATATATATATATATATATATATATATATATATATATATATATATATAAATTTTAACTTAAAATTGATTTTTAACGGTATTTGAATTTATTGTAATAATATATGAATATACATGTAAATAGTTAATGCCTATATAATATAAAAACTTTTTAAAAAGTGTCTCTAAAGAAAAAAAAAATTGAGATGGTGGTGCTGTTCCTGTAGTATAGATCTGTACATGCAAAATTTCATTTCTAAACCATGCACACTAAAAAATTTTAAACTCATAATTTAAACTGTGATTGTGTTTATAAATATATATATATATATATATATATATATATATATATATATATATATATATATTTCAATTTTAAATTGTTTTATAACAGAATCTGAACCTACTTTATTAATCTATGATTGTACATGTAAATAATCAATGCTTATATACCGTAACACTTTTTAAAAAAAGTCTGCAAAGAAAAAAAATTGATTTGGTAGAGGTGCTCCTTTACTAAAGATCTGTAAAAGCAATACTTGCAATTAAAACCTTGCTTAGAAAAAGAATTATTTTAACCTGTATATCATGCTTTCATTGTATTTATAAACAACATATATATACATACATATGTTTCACTCTTTATAATAACAACTGAATCTATTGCAATTGTATATCATATATGTAAACTATGCTTATTTACTATAAACACTTTAAAAAATGTCTCTGAAAATGAAAATTGTTGTGGTGGTAGTGCTTTATTAGTAAAGATCTGTACAAGTAAAATTTCAGTTTAAGACCATGCACTGAGAAAAAGTAATTTGAACTTGTAAATTGTATTTTGATTGTATTTATAAATATATATATATTTCAACTCTCAATTATTTTATCACAGTATATGAATCTATTGTAATAATATTTGTTTGTACATGTAAAAATTCAATACATACATAATATAAAATCGTTTAAAAATGTGTCTAGAAAGAAGAAAATTTCTGTGGTGGTGTTACTACTTTAGTAAAGATATGTACAAGCAATAGTTTCATTTAAAACCATGCCAAGAAAATAAAATTATTTTAACCTGTAAATCATAATTTAATTGTATTTAAAAACATATGTATGAATAAATTTAAACTTATAAGAGATTTTTAATAGTATCTGAAGTTATGGTAATAGTATACTATTGTAAATGTAAATAGTCAATTTCTATATGCTATAAAAACTTTAAAAAAAACATCTGTAAAGAAGAACATGTGGTGGTGGTGTTCCTTCAAGAAAGATTTGTACAAGCAATGCTTGTATTTGAAACCATGATTAGATTTTAAAAATATGTTCAAATATGAATTTATATATCTCACTTTGACTGCACTTATGATTTTATATATAGTTGTGTATATATATTTAAATTTAATATGTTTTGTAATAGCATTTGTTTAAATTGTAGTAATATATTATAGTACATATATATAGTCAATCCTTATATACTATGAAAGTTTTTATGATAGTGTATGTAAAGAAGAAACTTTCATGCAGTGGTGGAACTCCATTAGTAAATATTTGTACAAAGAATACTTGTATTTAAAATTTTGCTTCGAAAAAAAGAAAATTATTTAAACTCATATCGCATACTTTGATTCTACTTATATATATATGTATTTTACTTAACTTTAAATTGTTTTGTAATTTTCTCTGAATCTTGTATAATTGTATATCATTGTACATGTAAAAATTCTATACCTATATCTTATATTAACACTTTAGAAAGTATCTGTGAAGAAAAAGAAAATTGATGTGGTGGTGGTGTTCCTGTAGTAAATATCTGTACAAGTAATACTTACATTAAGAACCATGCTTATATATAAAAATTTTGAATTTGTATTTAAAATCATGGTTTGATTGTACTTATATCTATGCACATATATATACATTTCAACTTAAAATTGTTTTTTAATAGCATCTGAATCTATTATAATAGTATATGGAAGTACATGTGTAAATAGTTAATGCCTATATACTATAAAAACTTTTAAAACAGTGTCTGTAAAGAAAAAAATGATGTGGTGGTGCTGTTCCTGTAGTAAAGATCTGTACATGCAAATTTCAATTTTAAACCATACACACTAAAACATTTTGAACTTGTAATTCATACTATGATTGTATGTATAAATATATATATATTTCAATTTTAAATTGTTTTGTAACAGTATCCTAATCTGTTCTAATAATCTATGGTTGTACATGTAAAAAATCAATGTTTATATACTATAAAAACTTTTAAAACAATGTCTGTAAAGAAAAAAATTGATTTGGTGGAGGTGCTCCTTTACTAAAGATCTGTACAAGCAATGCTTGCATTTAAAACCTTGCCTAGAAAAATAATTATTTTAACCTGTATATCATGCTTTCATTGTATTTATAAACACACACATATATATATACGTATGTTTCAACTATTTTTAATAACAACTGAATCTATTGTAATTGTATATCATTATACATATAAATAATATATGCTTATTTACATAATATATAAACACTTATATATTATATAAACACTTAAAATTATATAAACAATTATATAAACACTTAAAAAAAAGTCTGTGAAAATGATAAATGTTGTGGTGGTAGTGCTTTTCTAGTAAAGATCTGTACAAGTAAAATTTTAATTTAAGACCATTTAAGGCGTAGAAAAAAATTAATTTGAACTTGTAAATTGCACTCTGATTGTATTTTAAATACATATATATTTTACTTTAAATGGTTTTATTATAGTATATGAATCTGTTGTAATATTTGTTTGTACATGTAAATATTCACTGTGTACATAATATAAAATCTTTGAAAAATGTGTCAGTAAAAAAGAAAATTGCTGTGATGGTGTTTCTACTGTAGTAAAGATCTGTACAAGCAATACTTGCATTGAAAACTATACCTAGAAAACAAAATTATTTTATAAGTCATACTTTGATTGCATTGAAAAATACATATATACATGTATTAGAACTTTGGTGCTCCTTAAGTTTCTTTTTATCAGGAGAACCAGTGCTTCCTTTTAAAACTACAATTAGAATATAACATTATCTTAACATGTAAATCATGCTTTGATTGTCTCTATAAACATATATTTCAGCTATTTTTAATATCATCTCAATCTATTGTAATTGTATTTGATTATATATGTAAATAGAAATAGCTTATTTGCAATAAACACTTTAAAAAAAAGTGTCTGAAATAACAAAATATGATGTAGTGGTAGTGCTCCTGTAGTAACATCTGTACAAGTAAAATTTCAATTTAAGACCATGCTTAAAAAAAAGTTCATTTGAACTTATAAATTGTAATTTCATTGTATTTATAAATCTATATATATTTCAACTTTAAATTGTTTTGTTATAGTATTTGAATCTACTGTAATAATATTTGTTTGTACATGTAAATATTCTATGCCTATATAATATAAAACCTTTTAAAAAAGTGTCTAGAAAGATGAAAATTCCTGTGGTGGTGTTGCTACTTTAGTAAAAATCTGTACAAGCAATAGTTGCATTTAAAACTATGCCTAGAAAAAAAAATCATTTTAACCTGTAAATCGTACTTTGATTGTATTTAAAAAGCATATATATATATATATATATATATATATATATATATATATATATATATATATATATATCATAAATTTCAACTTATAATTGATTTTTAATAGTATCTGAAATTATTGTAATAGTATATTATTGCAAATGTAAATAGTCAAATCCTATATGCTATAAAAACTTAAAAAAAACATCTGCAAAGAAGAACATGTGGTGGTGGTGCTCCTGTGGGAAAGATCTGTACAAGCTATGCTTGTATTTAAGACCATGATTAGATTTTTTAAAAAAATGTTCAAATATGCATTTATATATCTTGCTTTAAATTTATTTATAATTTTATGTATGTTTGTATATATACTTTTCAAATTTAATTTGTTTTATAATAGCCTTAGCTTAAATTGTAGTAATATATTACAGTATATATATATATATATATATATATATATAGTCAATGCGTATATACTATAAACACTTATAAAAAGTGTCTGTAAAAACAAAATTGATGTCATTTTGGTGCTGTTTTAGAATAGATCTGTTAAACCTATATATGCATTGAAAACCATGCTTAAATTTTTTTTACCTTTAAATAGAACTTTACTTATGAATATATATATATATATATATATATATATATATATTTCACCTTAAAATTGTTTTGAAATAGTATCTGAATCTATTGCTATAGTATATGTTTGTACATTGAAATAGTCAATGCTTTTATACTATAAAAAGTTTTTATGAGAAATTATGTAAAGAAGAAAATTTGATGTGGTGGTGTTACTCCATTAGTAAATATTTGTTCAAAGAATACTTGCATTTAAAATTTTGCTTAGATGAAAAAAATTATTTAAACTCATATTGCATACTTTGATTCTACGTATATATGTATTTTATGTAACTCTTAATTGTTTTGTAATCTTTTCTCATTCTTGTATAATAGTATATCATTGTACATGTAAAAATTCAATGCCTGTATCCTATATTAACATTTTAGAAAATATCTATGAAAAAAAATGATGTGGTGGTTGTGTTCCTTTAGTAAAGATCTGTACAAGTGATACTTACATTAAGAACCATGCTTATATATAAAAATTTTGAATTTGTATTTAAAATCATGCTTTGATTGTACTTATATCTATGCACATATATTTACATTTCAACTTAAAATTGTTTTTAAATAGCATCTGAATCTATTATAATAGTATAAGAAAGTACATGTAAATAGTTAACGCCTATATACTATGAAAACTTTTAAAACAGTGACTCTAAAGAAGAAAATTGATGTGGTAGTGGTGTGCCTGTAGTAAAGATCTGTACAAGATATATTTCAATTTTAAACCATGCACACTAAAAAATTTTGAAGATGTAATTCATGCTTTGATTGTATTTATATATATATATATATATATATATATATATATATATATATATATATATATATATATATATATAGATAGATAGATAGATAGATATTTGAATTTTAATTTCTTTTGTAACAGTATCTGAATCTATTCTAATAATCTATGGTTGTACAGGTAAAATTTCAAAGCCTATATATTAAAAAACTTTTTTAACAATAGCTGTTAATAAAACAATTGATGTGGTAGTAGTGCTCCTTTAGTTTTCTTTTATCAGGAGAACCAATGCTTCCATTTAAAACCACAATTAGAATATAACATTACCTTAACATGTAAATCATGATTTGATTGCCTTTATATATATATATATATATATATATATATATATATATATATATATATATATATATATATATATATATATATTTCAACTATTTTTAATAACATCTCAATCTATTATAATTTTGTTTGATTATACATGTAAATAGAAAATGCTTATTTGCAATAAACACTTTTAAATAAGTGTCTGAAAAGAAGAAATATGATATGGTGGTAGTGCTCCTGTATTATAGATCTCTACATGTAAAATTTCAATTTAAGACATGCTTAAAAAATTAATTTCAACTTATAAATCATAATTTCATTGTATTTATAAATCTATATATATTTCAACTTTAAATTGTTTTGGTATAGTATCTGAATCTATTGTAATAATATGTGTTAGTACATGTAAATATTCTATGCCTATATAATATAAAATCTGTTAAAAAAAGTGTCTAGAAAGATGAAAATTTCTGTGGTGGTGTTGCTAATTTAGAAAAAATTTGTAAAAGCAATAGTTACGTTTAAAACTGTGCCTAGAAAAAAAATTATTTTAACCTGTATATCATACTTTGATTGTATTTAAAAAGCATATATATATATATATATATATATATATATATATATATATATATATATATATATATACACTAAATTTCAACTTATAATTGATTTTTAATAGTATCTGAAATTATTGTAATAGTATATTATTGTAAATGTAAATAGTCAAATCCTATATGCTATAAAAACTTAAAAAAACATCTGCAAAGAAGAACATGTGATGGTGGTGCTCCTGTGGGAAAGATCTGTACAAGCTATGCTTGTATTTAAGACCATGATTAGATTTAAAAAAAATGTTCAAATATGCATTTATATATCTTGCTTTGAATTTATAATTTTATGTATGTTTGTATATATACTTTTCAAATTTAATTTGTTTTATAATAGCCTTAGCTTAAATTGTAGTAATATATTACAGTATATATATATATATATATATATATATATATATATATATATATATATATATATATATAGTCAATGCGTATATACTATAAACACTTATAAAAAGTGTCTGTAAAAACAAAATTGATGTCATTTTGGTGCTGTTTTAGAATAGATCTGTTAAACCTATATATGCATTGAAAACCATGCTTAAATTTTTTTTACCTTTAAATAGAACTTTACTTATGAATATATATATATATATATATATATATATATATATATATATATTTCACCTTAAAATTGTTTTGAAATAGTATCTGAATCTATTGCTATAGTATATGTTTGTACATTGAAATAGTCAATGCTTTTATACTATAAAAAGTTTTTATGAGAAATTATGTAAAGAAGAAAATTTAATGTGGTAGTGGAACTCCATTAGTAAATATTTGTTCAAAGAATACTTCATTTAAAATTTTGCTTAGATGAAAAAAAATTATTTAAACTCATATTGCATACTTTGATTCTACGTATATATGTATTTTATGTAACTCTTAATTGTTTTGTAATCTTTTCTCATTCTTGTATAATAGTATATCATTGTACATGTAAAAATTCAATGCCTGTATCCTATATTAACATTTTAGAAAATATCTATGAAAAAAAATGATGTGGTGGTTGTGTTCCTTTAGTAAAGATCTGTACAAGTAATACTTACATTAAGAACCATGCTTATATATAAAAATTTTGAATTTGTATTTAAAATCATGCTTTGATTGTACTTATATCTATGCACATATATTTACATTTCAACTTAAAATTGTTTTTAAATAGCATCTGAATCTATTATAATAGTATAAGAAAGTACATGTAAATAGTTAACGCCTATATACTATGAAAACTTTTAAAACAGTGACTCTAAAGAAGAAAATTGATGTGGTAGTGGTGTGCCTGTAGTAAAGATCTGTACAAGATATATTTCAATTTTAAACCATGCACACTAAAAAATTTTGAAGATGTAATTCATACTTTGATTGTATATATATATATATATATATATAGATAGATAGATAGATAGATAGATAGATAGATATTTCAATTTTAATTTCTTTTGTAACAGTATCTGAATCTATTCTAATAATCTATGGTTGTACAGGTAAAATTTCAAAGCCTATATATTAAAAAACTTTTTTAACAATAGCTGTAAATAAAACAATTGATGTGGTAGTAGTGCTCCTTTAGTTTTCTTTTATCAGGAGAACCAATGCTTCCATTTAAAACCACAATTAGAATATAACATTACCTTAACATGTAAATCATGCTTTGATTGTCTTTATAAATAAATATATATATATATATATGTATATATATATATATTAGTTATTTTTAATAACATCTCAATCTATTATAATTTTATTTGATTATACATGTAAATAGAAAATGCTTATTTGCAATAAACACGTTTAAATAAGTGTCTGAAAAGAAGAAATATGATATGGTGGTAGTGCTCTTGTAATAAAGATCTGTACAAGTAAAATTTCAATTAAAGACCATGCTTAAAAAATTAATTTGAACTTGTAAATCATAATTTCATTGTATTCCTAAATATATATATATTTCAACTTTAAATTGTTTTGTTATAGTATCTGAATCTATTGTAATAATATTTTTTTGTACATGTAAATATTTTATGCCTATATAAAAAATCTTTTAAAAAAGTGTCTAGAAAGATGAAAATTTCTGTGGTGGTGTTGCTAATTTAGAAAAAATTTGTAAAAGCAATAGTTACGTTTAAAACTGTGCCTAGAAAAAAAATTATTTTAACCTGTATATCATACTTTGATTGTATTTAAAACCATATATATATATATATATATATATATATATATACACTAAATTTCAACTTATAATTGATTTTTAATAGTATCTGAAATTATTGTAATAGTATATTATTGTAAATGTAAATAGCCAATTCCTATATGCTATAAAAACTAAAAAAAAAAGCATCAGTAAAGAAGAACAAGTGGTAATGGAGCATATATAATTGATTAATATTAAAAATGTATTTTTATAAATGATTTCAAATATTTTTTTTTAAAGGTGACAGAACTTTCCCGCCAACCCAATACAAGGATTCGTATATATTTAGTCAAACCCAGGTAACCTCTATTAGCACCATTACAAATTTATAATCTTTTCAACCATTTTATAAATAGAACTTTTATAATACAAAAATATTTCTTTTGATTACTGCAAATGTAAAAAATATTAAATTTTGTATATTTTTTAAATTGAATTTTTAAGAAACAAATTCAAAATTAAATTTTTAAATTACCAAAACATTTTTTGTTAAAATTATATTTTATGTAATTTTATATGCATTTTTAAGTATTTTAAAGTTTATTTTTTTTGCAATAATAATCACTATATATATATATATACATACATATATATACATATATATATATATAATATATATATATATATATATATATATATATATATATATATATATATATATATATATATGCATTAAATTTTTCATATTTTTAAAAATAAATTTTTATAATATTAAAAAATTTTATATAATATTTTTTAATTTTGTAAAATTAATTTTTAGCAGTAATTCTATTTTTAAATCTTAATTCCTTTTGTAGAAAAAATTTCATTTGTTTATTCTGTAACTAAAATACTTAGTCTATATATAATCCTTTAAAAATCCTTCATATATTTGTATGTGTGTGTATCATTATATATTACCTTATTCTTTTTTATAGAAATTTTTTATTGTTCTAAAATGTTCTGTTTTAAGTTTTGAGTTTAATGATTACTATAATGTGTTTAATAATATAAATTTAAAATATGCGCTGAATGTTGCTAATGTAATTAATAATTTAAAGTAAGGATTAAAGATACGAGCATTGAAAATTTTGGTAATTAATAATTAACACACAAAATGTGAATCAAAATATCTAAAAAGCTAAAGTGATTAAGAAATGAGAAAATTAAAACTGGCATATTTAATGTTGTTTTTTAACTACATATTCAGTTTATTCGTCAGTGCTGAGGTGTGCATGAGACTTAACCAACATGAGCAAAATTAAGAGAAGATTCATACAGTTCTCTAAAACTGCTGTACAAATAGAGATATCCAGAAATATACCAGGGATAAACAAATCAACTAGAGTTTAGGTAGTTTTAATTAAAATGGTATCTAAAACCTCTGAAAACACCGAACTAGATTTTTAATCAATAATAGAAATTTTATTCTAATAACATGAAAGATCTCCCCAAAATCAAATTCCAGAAAGCGGTACTTTTGAATAGTTGAGACAGAACTAAAACTGAAGCAGTGGGTAGAAGTTTATAAGTGTTGGTCGATCAAAAAGAGATGAATGTCCTACTTTTTAACATAATTTTCATGTTCTTCCAAATGGGATTTCAGAGAACAATTTAGTCTGGCTAATATGAGTAAAGTCACAGTGGTAAATAATTTGGTAAATTCTCCAGTTCCTTAAGAAATCTGTTCTGTTTGAGATTTGAAAAAAAAAAAAAAACATTATCTTCACTACTGAAAAAATGACTTTAGAGTCATATATTTTGAGAATTTTAGAATATTTCTTACTGATTTGGATGGAAACATTAAAGTTGCTTCAGTCCTTGTTAAAAATCTGAACTATTCTCTTTGTGGATATGGTTAGATTATTACAAATTGTATTGGTTTAATTGGAAGTGAAATCACTGTCAGCTAGAAAAGCTGAGATGATTAATCTCAGAGTTGCTTAAATCAGCAAATATTTAAAGCAGGGCAAATAAAAATGTTAGATGCAGCAAATGTTTGGTTAAGGGGAATGAAAAGGTAGAGAAACAGAGACAGTTTTACAAAAGAAAGTATTGGAAATAGCCTAGATGTTGGAGATAAGGTCATCCAAGAATATAAATTGATTTCTACACTTGTTTTCAAATGTTCCTTTTATATTCATTTTATCGAATATTGACACTGTTTATAATTTCACCAAGCGCTTGGTTTCTGTTTTCTCTACTCAATTTGGAAATTATTCTTGTGTTACTGTTAGTACTTTGCATCTTATTTTGAGATTTCTTTGTTTTAAGTCCTTTGGTTACATGATTGTTTTTCTTCTCTTCAACTGACTTCATGAATTCCATTTTTTGCAATGTGAGAATGAGCTCATTCATCTCTTTGGTCTGTAACAGACATTCATTGTTTCCAATGGTTGTTTTTATCAAAAGACTGATGGTCTTACTGTAGGTACTTTTTTTTTTAATGATATCGACATGCATTACTCTGAAGTCCAGTTATTTGGAATCCTAAAGTTTCCTATGGATAACTGTTTTGTCTTGTTAGGTCCAAATATCTTAGATGTTGACTACCTCCTTTCCAGAATCAATTCCATTGGATGTTCTTAATAACAATATCAGGTGTTTTCAGATTACTCTTTTGTAAACTGGCTGTGTCTCTTCAAATTATTTCCAAAATCCTATGGTTGTGGAAACCATAGGACTTTTTCTCATTCCTCCTAACCAAACAATTTTTGTACTTAACTCTTTTGTCTCCTTGTTTTAATTATTTGATCAACTTAAGTGCTACTTAAAACAGATAAGTAGTTTTTCAATAAGAAAGTTATGAGATCAAGGCTCAATCTGGCCAAAGATCCACCTTGTTCATTAATGGCGGCTGGGGTGTATAAAACAGGGTCGTGGTTAAGTGGCATTAGTACCACTAACAACAGTAGTTTTGCTTTCCCCTCCTCCCAATCAGTTAAAAAATTTCTAAATTTCTCAAAATATTTGACTTATTACGGACTTGACTATGCACTCTGCGTAGATGGTTCTTATATGAAAAGTTTTGTCACTGTGGCTCTTTAGGTATAATTACAAAATTATAAGATCATTCTAAATAACTACACTTTTATAAAGACAGAATTAGTCTGAGTTTTCAGATACAAATGCAAAGTAAAACAGTTTATAGAGTTGGTTCAGCTGAGGAAAAAAATGAATAAATATTGTTTTGTATGTGTCCAATTATTTTCCATTATCACAGTGTTGAATAAATATAAGACCATTTTTATTTTTTAAATAATTTAGCAATTTTTCTGTAAAGTTTTGAGGTTAACTGAACCTGACCTACATAGAAAGGCTCATAAGAAGGGTAAAATTGTCAACATTTGGGAAACTTAGATAGTTTTTTTTTTGTTTGTTTGTTGGTAAACTGAATTTTAGACCTGAACAGTCTGAAGTAAAAATGGAAAATGCAGGGTTCCACAATAGTTAAGAAATGATTGTATGTGAAATAAGATTCTCAATAATTCTAAAATTGATATTTACAGTATTTTAAGAAAACAAAACTAGGGAATGTTAATTAGATCATATCACAAAAAGGGTAGTATCAATTTAATAAGATGGTGAACACAGGAAAATTTTCTTTCTTGAAAGAATAAATACTAGTCGACTCGTAAGACTCAACAGACAAGTCTACAGTGTTGTAACTAATTTGTGTTCACAAAATCGAGTGCCTATATTACTCTTCGAGTACTAACAGAGAAAACTTAACTACTTAAACTCCCTCTCCCTTTCTTCCCCCCACTCTCTTCCTACACTCCTTACTCCCTCCATCTTATCTTTCCCTCCCAATCTATCTTCTTGTTCCCCATCTCACTCCTTTACTTTACCTTTTTTGTTATTTTTTACTCTTTACTCTGTTCTATCTTTTCATTTTTATTTTAATCCACATCTATCTTCTCTTCATCTATATATTTTTTTCTTTCCTTCCTTTTATTCCTTCCTTAATTAAGGCCAAACAGAAAAGACTCGGGTCTTCTGTTTGCCCTTCTAAATTATAAAAACTATATACCTTCTATCTTTCCATTCCTCTCAATTCCTACTCCTCTGTTCTATCTTTTCATCCCCTTCCCCTTATTCCCCTATATCATTAAGGGCGAAACAGAAGACCCACAGACTCGGCCTGGGGGTCTTCTGTTTGGCAGTTCTTTTAAATTATAAAAACTATATGCCTTCTATCTTTCCATTCCTCTCAATTCCTACTCCCTCTGTTCTATCTTTTTTTCCCCTTCCCCTTAATCATTAAGGGCCAAACAGAAGACCCCCAGACTCGGCCTGGGTTTCTTCTGTTTGGCCCTTCTTTTAAATTATAAAAACTATATACCTTCTATCTTTCCATTCCTCTCAATTCCTACTCCCTCTGTTCTATCTTTTTTTCCCCTTCCCCTTAATCAATAAGGGCCAAACAGAAGACCCCCAGACTCGGCCTTTTCTTCTGTTTGGCCCTTCTTTAAATTATAAAAACTATATGCCTTCTATCTTTCCATTCCTCTCAATTCCTACTCCCTCTGTTCTATCTTTTCATCCCCTTCCCCTTATTCCTCTATATCATTAAGGGCGAAACAGAAGACCCACAGACTCGGCCTGGGGGTCTTCTGTTTGGCAGTTCTTTTAAATTATAAAAACTATATGCCTTCTATCTTTCCATTCCTCTCAATTCCTACTCCCTCCCTTCTATCTTTTCATCCCCTTCCCCTTATTCCCCTTAATCATTAAGGGCCAAACAGAAGACCCCCAGACTCGGCCTGGGGGTCTTCTGTTTGGCCCTTCTTTTAAATTATAAAAACTATATGCCTTCTATCTTTCCATTCCTCTCAATTCCTACTCCCTCTGTTCTATCTTTTCTTCCCCTTTTCCTTAATTATTAAGGGCCAAACAGAAGACCCCCAGACTCCGCCTCTGGGTCTTCTGTTTGGCCCTTCTTTTAAATTATAAAAACTATATACCTTCTATCTTTCCATTCCTCTCAATTCCTACTCGCTCTGCTCTATCTTTTCATCCCCTTCCCCTTATTCCCCTTAATCATTAAGGGCCAAACAGATGACCCCCAGACTCGGCCTGGGTTTCTTCTGTTTGGCCCTTCTTTTAAATTATAAAAACTATATACCTTCTATCTTTCCATTCCTCTCAATTTCTACTCCCTCCCTTCTATCTTTTCATCCCCTTCCCCTTATTCCCCTTAATCATTAAGGGCCAAACAGAAGACCTCCAGACTCGGCCTCGGTTTCTTCTGTTTGGCCCTTCTTTTAAATTATAAAAACTATATACCTTCTATCTTTCCATTCCTCTCAATTCCTACTCCCTCTGCTCTATCTTTTCATCCCCTTCCCCTTAATCATTAAGGGCCAAACAGATGACCCCCAGACTCGGCCTGGGTTTCTTCTGTTAGGCCCTTCTTTGAAATTATAAAATCTATATACCTTCTATCTTTCCATTCCTCTCAATTCCTACTCCCTCCCTTCTATCTTTTCATCCCCTTCCCCTTATTCCTCTTAATCATTAAGGGCCAAACAGAAGACCCCCAGACTCGGCCTGGGTTTCTTCTGTTTGGCCCTCCTTTTAAATTATAAAAACTATATACCTTCTATCTTTCCATTCCTCTCAATTCCTACTCCCTCCCTTCTATCTTTTCATCCCCTTCCCCTTATTCCCCTTAATCATTAAGGGCCAAACAGAAGACCCCCAGACTCGGCCTGGGAGTCTTCTGTTTGGCCCTTCTTTTAAATTATAAAAACTATATACCTTCTAGCTTTCCCTTCGTCTCAATTCCTACTCCCTCTGTTCTATCTTTTCATCCCCTTTCCCTTATTCCCCTTAATCATTAAGGGCCAAACAGAAGACCCCCAGGCTCAGCCTGGGGGTCTTCTGTTTGGCCCTTCTTTTAAATTATAAAAACTATATACCTTCTATCTTTCCATTCCTCTTAGTTCCTACTCCCTCTGTTCTATCTTTTCATCCCCTTCCTCTTATTCCCCTATATCATTAAGGCCCAAACAGAAGACCCCCAGGCTCGGCCTGGGGGTCTTCTGTTTGACCCTTCCCTTAAATTATAAAAACTGTATTCGATTTGTTTTCGTTTTTTTTTTAAAGCTGAATGAACTCTAAAAACTGTTTTATTTCACGTATGTTCTTTAAAATTTGTATTAATGCTGTCTTTGTTGCAAAAATTTTGAAATTTGGAGAAGTCTTATGATTTGTATATTGGTCAGACTAGACATAGTCAATAATTCTCATTGAAATAACATAGAAATTATGTTAAAAATACAACTTTAATTGTTCTTGGGCTCCTAATCACTGTTTGGACTTTAACTCAGCCTTCCTGATTCAAAAGTAATTTAAATGTATTGCGTATCTTTGGAAGTTTTTATTTATATTAAATATTCTCTGCTATTGCTTAGTAATCTTACTAATTCCTCAGAGCTCTACTAGTTAAACAAGATGAATAGATCATTTATTTAACTTTGTGATCATCTAAACTCTGATTTTACTCTCCTCTAAATTTTTCTCACTGCTGATGAGTCTTTTCTTCAGTGGTTTCCTATTTCCGTTTTTGTCGATCCTAGTGGTGGACAGTATGATGCACATCAAGTGGGAGACCAAATTTAAGGCATTGATAAACATAAGGCAGTCTTGGGTGCAAAACTTATTAATTTAAATTTTTATTCGAGAAATTAGATTTAACAAGACAAAGTAATTAGATTTTGCTCCGCTCAAACTAATTTTCGAATATCATCTCATTGAAGAAGTAGCTTGTTATGCAGTTATGGAACAGATATATGCTTAGAGATATGTCAGTTTTATATTCATTTTCTCTGCAATGTGTTAGAAATATAATTTTAATATATAATGTTAAACAGGGAGAAGGGGTATTCGAAGCTCAACTAAATTTTACTAGAGCTGCAGTTCCAAAACACTAAGAGGCTATAATAGAGCCAGCTTATCATGTCTGCTTTACTAATACCATATTGATTTAAGTTATATTTATGGCGTATAAAAAATTGTATTCAAATCTATAAAACAACTCGACTCCCCAGTTTCAGAAACAACACTGGTCTTCAGTAATAGAGTCCACAGGTTCAAATCTTGCTTTTGTCACAGATATTCCAAGCTGTTTAAAATTAGCTTTAAGTAGGAGAACCTGCTTTCTATAGACTCTCATGTGACAAATAGACCGTAACACTCCAAACCTAGAAACTTTAATGTCAAATTTAAGAGTGATATAAATAATTTAAAATTTATAATTTAAATTATAATTTAAATGTTATAGCTTTAGTTTTAAAATTTTAGTATCAATATACAATAATATAATATTACTAATATCAGGTTTTTTTTTAACAAATACATGAATTTTATATTGCAGAAATTAAGAATATTTATACAAAGCCTTACTTTGCCTTTTAAATTATGTTTTTCAAATTTAGTAGGAGAAGAATAAGTAATTTTGAATTTATACTTTTAAACATATAACTTTAAGCACAAAACTTAAAACAGTAAAAATTTATACATTCTGACATTGAATTAAAAATTATTGAACTTTTATATACACACACAAATATATGTATATCTATATGTATATCTAAACTTTATTAAGCCTTACACAAATCTTGATACTGATTGATTTTGCTCATGATGTAATTTTACTTGCATTATGACATGTTTTTTACCTGTAAACAAGTTGTTTTGTTTTCTAAAGGTTTTTACTGCTACTATCCAGTATACTCTAAAAACTAATTTAAATTATGAAATGAAAATAATCGTCCACTTGGGACAATCTTACTTACACAGACTGAAGGCTGAACAAAAAGTGCCTATTAGTAAATTTAAAATCTTCTTTATTAGTACATAAGAAATAATTGTAATAGCATCGAACATACTTAGTATATCTAAGACTTATAACTAATTAAATTTCCTATTTTATTATTACTTATAAATATTTCTATATAAGAATGTAACTTTTATATTTCTTTATTTTACTGCAAGATTAATTATTTATTAAAAATATTTTATTTCTAATAGTAATGCTATTGGTTTTAAATTATGTTTTATTTAATGTACTTATTCATAAAAATTTAAAGTTGTCTATATAAAAAAGAATATAATTCAAATATTTTTTAAAAATACTGCATTTTTTATAAATATTACTTATTTAAATTCAATAGTATAATTGTATATCAAATATAATATATTTTTATCTTTTCTAATATACGTATGTAGAATTTTTATATTACATGTAATTGTAAATTTGTCAATGAATTTTAAAACTTTTTAAAATTATGAAGAAAAAATTGAATGGTCTTTTATAGATCTTACAAGAAATACTTGCATGTAAAACACTTAATATAAAAATTTGAATGTACTTAAAGTCATATTGATTGTTATTTATATATAAATATGTACATCTTAACTTAAATTATTTTTAAAATATCTGAATATGTAATATATTAAAATGTATGTCAATGCCTATATAGTATGAAAACTTCTTAGAGTGTCTCTGAAGAAAAAAATTGATTTGGTGGTGCTTTTCCTGTAGTAAAGATCTGCACATGCAAATTTCAATTTTAAACCATACACGCTAAAACATTTTGAACTTGTAATTTGTACTTTGATTGTATTTATAAATATAGATAGATAGTGCTATTTAATTTTAAATATTTTTAAAAGTATCTTAATCTATTCTAAATCTATATTGTAAATAATTTAAAGCCTATATATTAAAAAAAAAAACTTTTTTTAAAATCTGTAAAAAAAATTAATTTAATTTATAGTTTCCTTGTATAAAAATGCTTCATATAAACCAATTACAATATAACATTACTTTAACATGTAAATCATGCTTTGATTGTCTTTATAAATAAATAAATATATATATATATATGTATATATATATATATATATATATATATATATATTATATTAGCTAATATAACATCTAATCTAATAATTTTATTTCATACATAAATAGAAAAGCTTATTTATAAAAACACTTTAAAAATGTCTGAAAAAATATGATATGGTGGTAGTGCTCGTGTAATAAAGATCTGTACAAGTAAAATTTCAATTAAAGACCATGCTTAAAAAAAATAATTAATTTGAACTTGTAAATCATAATTTCATTGTATTCATAAATATATATATATTTCAACTTTAAATTGTTTTGTTATAGTATCTGAATCTATTGTAATAATATTTTTTTGTACATGTAAATATTTTATGCCTATATAAAAAATCTTTTTAAAAAGTGTCTAGAAAGAAGAAATATGTTGGTGGTGCTCTAGTAATCTGTAAAGTTATGAAAACTGCTAAAAAAAAAAAAAAATTATATACAAAAAAAAAAAAAAGAAAAAAAAGAAAACATCTGTACAAACATTATTTGCATTTAAAACCATGCATAGAAAATAAAGTTATTTTAACCTGTAAGTAATGCTTTGATGGTATTCAAAAATACATATAATTCAACTTTGAATTGATTTAATAATATCTGATTCTACTGTAATAGTATATGATTGTAAATGTAAATAGCAAATTCCTATATACTATAAAAACATTTTTAAAAAATAATTTGTAAAAATGATAGTCTTTTGATGGTGTACTTACTTTAGGAAAGATACGTACAAAAAATTTTTGCTTTTAAAACCATTATTACATCAGAAATTTTTTCAAATATAAATTTATAAATTTTATTTTTATTGTATTCATAAATATACATATATTTATGCATAATTACTTTAAATTTAAATTGTTATGTAATAGTATCTTTATTAATTTTAGTAAAATATGATAGTACATATAAGTAGTTAATTCCTATATACTATAAGAACTTTTAAAATAGTGGCTAAAAATAAGAAAATTCATGTGACCATGGTGCTCATTTAGAAAATATTTGTACAACCAATACTTGCATTGAAATTCATGTTTAGGAAAAACATTTTTTTTTAACTTCTTACTGATAATTTAATTTGAATTTTGAATGTATACATATATATACATTTTAGCTTAATGTTAATTTGAAATAGTATCTGAATCTATTGTTATATTACATGTTTTTACATGTAAATAGTCTATGCCTATATTCTATAAAAATTTTTATAAATGTGTATAGAAGGGAGAAACATTGATGTGGTGGTGGATCTCCTCTAGTAAATATCTGTACAAAGAATACTTGCATTTAAAAATATGCTTAGATAAAAAATTTTATTTCAACTTATAATTCATACTTTGATTGTACTTAAATGTATGTATTATATTCCAACTTTAAATAGTTTCTGATTATTGTGTAATAGTTTATCATTGTTCGTGTAAACATTCAATGTCTCTATACTCTAATATCATTTCTAAATAGTGTCTGTGAATAAGAAAAATTGATGTTTTAGTGGTGTTACTACTATAGTATAGATCTAAACAATACTTTAATTTTAAACCATGCATACTAAAAAATTTTATTTAACTTGCAAATGATACTTTGATTGTATTTATTAATATATATATATATATATATATATATATTTCAATTTTAAATTGTTCTTGTATACTATAAAAACTTTTTTAAAATGTCTATAAAGAAGAAAATGATGGGGTGGTGGTGCTCCTTTAGTTTTCTTCTATCAGCACAAGCAATGCTTGTATTTAAAACCATGATTAAAATATAAAATTACCTATAAATCATGCTTTGACTGCAATTATAAACGTATATATATATATGCATATATTTCAATTACTTTTAATAACACCTGAATCTATTTTAATCGTATATGGTTATATACGTAAATAGAAAAAGCTTATTTGCAGTAAACACTTTAAAAGAAATAGTGCCTAAAAAGTTGAAAAATGATGGTGGTGGTGGTGCTCCTTTAGTTTTCTTCTATCAGCACAAGCAATGCTTGTATTTTAAAACCATGAGTAGAACATAAAATTACCTATAAATCATGCTTTGACTGTAATTATAAATGTATATATATGCATATATTTCAATTACTTTAATAACACCTGAATCTATTTTAATCGTATATGGTTATATACGTAAATAGAAAAAGTTTATTTGCAGTAAACACTTTAATAGAAATAGTGCCTAAAAAGTTGAAAAATGATGTGGTGGTGCTCCTTTTAGTTTTCTTCTATCAGCACAAGCAATACTTGTAATTTAAAACCATGATAGAACATAAAATTACCTATAAGTCATGCTTTGACTGCAATTATAAATGTGTATATATTGCATATATTTAAATTACTTTTAATAACACCTGAATCTATTTTAATCGTATATGGTTATATACGTAAATAGAAAAATTTTTTGCAGTAAACACTTTAAAAGAAATAGTGCCTAAAAAGTTGAAAAATGTTGGAGTGGTGGTGCTCCTTTAGTTTTCTTCTATCAGCACAAGCAATGCTTGTATTTAAAACCATGATATAGAACATAAAATTACCTATAAATCATGCTTTGACTGTAATTATAAATGTATATATGCATATATTTCAATTACTTTTAATAACACCTGAATCTATTTTAATCGTATATGGTTATATACGTAAATAGAAAAAGCATATTTGCAGTAAACACTTTAAAAAATAGTGCCTAAAAAGTTGAAAAATGGTGGAGTGGTGGTGCTCCTTTAGTTTTCTTCTATCAGCACAAGCAATGCTTGTATTTAAAACCATGATTAGAACATAAAATTACCTATAATATCATGCTTTGACTGCAATTATAAATGTATATATATGCATATATTTCAATTTATTTTAATAACACCTGAATCTATTTTAATCGTATGTTATATACGTAAATAGAAAAAGCATATTTGCAGTAAACACTTTAAAAGAAATAGTGCCTAAAAAGTTGAAAAATGATGGGGTGGTGGTGCTCCTTTAGTTTTCTTCTATCAGCACAAGCAATGCTTGTATTTAAAACCATGATTAGAACATAAAATTACCTATAAATCATGCTTTGACTGCAATTATAAACGTATATATATATGCATATATTTCAATTACTTTTAATAACACCTGAATCTATTTTAATCGTATATGGTTATATACGTAAATAGAAAAAGCTTATTTGCAGTAAACACTTTAATAGGAATAGTGCCTAAAAAGTTGAAAAATGAGTGGAGTGGTGGTGCTCCTTTAGTTTTCTTCTATCAGCACATGCAATGCTTGTATTTAAAACCATGAGTAGAACATAAAATTACCTATAAGTCATGCTTTGACTGTAATTATAAACGTATATATATGCATATATTTCAATTACTTTTAATAACACCTGAATCTATTTTAATCGTATATGGTTATATACGTAAATAGAAAAAGCTTATTTGCAGTAAACACTTTAATAGAAATAGTGCCTAAAAAGTTGAAAAATGATGGGGTGGTGGTGCTCCTTTAGTTTTCTTCTATCAGCACAAGCAATGCTTGTATTTAAAACCATGATTAGAACATAAAATTACCTATAAATCATGCTTTGACCAATTATAAACGTATATATATATGCATATATTTCAATTACTTTTAATAACACCTGAATCTATTTTAATCGTATATGGTTATATACATAAATAGAAAAAGCTTATTTGCAGTAAACACTTTAAAAAAAAATAGTGCCTAAAAAGTTGAAAAATGATGGGGTGGTGGTGCTCCTTTAGTTTTCTTCTATCAGCACAAGCAATGCTTGTATTTAAAACCATGATTAGAACATAAAATTACCTATAAATCATGCTTTGACTGCAATTATAAATGTATATATATGCATATATTACAATTACTTTTAATAACACCTGAATCTATTTTAATCGTATATGGTTATATACGTAAATAGAAAAAGCTTATTTGCTGTAAACACTTTAATAGAAATAGTGCCTAAAAAGTTGAAAAATGATGGGGTGGTGGTGCTCCTTTAGTTTTCTTCTATCAGCACAAGCAATGCTTGTATTTAAAACCATGATTAGAACATAAAATTACCTATAAATCATGCTTTGACTGCAATTATAAACGTATATATATGCATATATTTCAATTACTTTTAATAACACCTGAATCTATTTTAATCGTATATGGTTATATACGTAAATAGAAAAAGCTTATTTGCAGTAAACACTTTAATAGAAATAGTGCCTAAAAAGTTGAAAAATGATGGGGTGATGGTGCTCCTTTAGTTTTCTTCTATCAGCACATGCAATGCTTGTATTTAAAACCATGATTAGAACATAATATTACCTATAAATCATGCTTTGACTGCAATTATAAACATATATATATGCATATATTACAATTACTTTTAATAACACCTGAATCTATTTTAATCGTATATGGTTATATACGTAAATAGAAAAAGCTTATTTGCAGTAAATACTTTAAAAAAAAATAGTGCCTAAAAAGTTGAAAAATGATGGGGTGGTGGTGCTCCTTTAGTTTTCTTCTATCAGCACAAGCAATGCTTGTATTTAAAACCATGATTAGAACATAAAATTACCTATAAATCATGCTTTGACTGCAATTATAAACGTATATATATGCATATATTTCAATTACTTTTAATAACACCTGAATCTATTTTAATCGTATATGGTTATATACGTAAATAGAAAAAGCATATTTGCAGTAAACACTTTAAAAGAAATAGTGCCTAAAAAGTTGAAAAATGATGGGGTGGTGGTGCTCCTTTAGTTTTCTTCTATCAGCACAAGCAATGCTTGTATTTAAAACCATGATTAGAACATAAAATTACCTATAAATCATGCTTTGACTGCAATTATAAACATATATATATGCATATATTACAATTACTTTTAATAACACCTGAATCTATTTTAATCGTATATGGTTATATACGTAAATAGAAAAAGCTTATTTGCTGTAAACACTTTAATAGAAATAGTGCCTAAAAAGTTGAAAAATGATGGGGTGATGGTGCTCCTTTAGTTTTCTTCTATCAGCACATGCAATGCTTGTATTTAAAACCATGATTAGAACATAATATTACCTATAAATCATGCTTTGACTGCAATTATAAACGTATATATATGCATATATTTCAATTACTTTTAATAACACCTGAATCTATTTTAATCGTATATGGTTATATACGTAAATAGAAAAAGCTTATTTGCAGTAAACACTTTAAAAGAAATAGTGCCTAAAAAGTTGAAAAATGATGGGGTGGTGGTGCTCCTTTAGTTTTCTTCTATCAGCACAAGCAATGCTTGTATTTAAAACCATGATTAGAACATAAAATTACCTATAAATCATGCTTTGACTGCAATTATAAACGTATATATATGCATATATTTCAATTACTTTTAATAACACCTGAATCTATTTTAATCGTATATGGTTATATACGTAAATAGAAAAAGCTTATTTGCAGTAAACACTTTAAAAGAATAGTGCCTAAAAAGTTGTAAAATGATGGGGTGGTGGTGCTCCTTTAGTTTTCTTCTATCAGCACAAGCAATGCTTGTATTTAAAACCATGATTAGAACATAAAATTACCTATAAATCATGCTTTGACTGCAATTATAAACGTATATATATGCATATATTTCAATTACTTTTAATAACACCTGAATCTATTTTAATCGTATATGGTTATATACGTAAATAGAAAAAGCTTATTTGCAGTAAACACTTTAAAAGAAATAGTGCCTAAAAAGTTGAAAAATGATGGGGTGGTGGTGCTCCTTTAGTTTTCTTCTATCAGCACAAGCAATGCTTGTATTTAAAACCATGATTAGAACATAAAATTACCTATAAATCATGCTTTGACTGCAATTATAAACGTATATATATGCATATATTTCAATTACTTTTAATAACACCTGAATCTATTTTAATCGTATATGGTTATATACATAAATAGAAAAAGCATATTTGCAGTAAACACTTTAAAAAAAATTAGTGCCTAAAAAATTGATAATTGATGTAGTGGTAGTGCTCTTTTAGTAAACATCTGTATAAGTAAAGTTTTAATTTAAAACCATGCTTAGAATTAATTTGAACTTATATAAATCGTACTTTCATTGTATTTAAAAAAATATGTATTTTTTTCAACATTAAATTTTTTTGTTATAGTATCTGAATCTATTGTAGTAATATTTAGTTGTACATGGAAACATTCTATGCCTATATAAAATATGTTAAAAAAGTGTCTGGAAAAAAAAAATTTCTGTTGTGGTGTAGCTACTTTAGTAAAATTTGTAAAGGAAATAATATTAGCTTGCATATAAAACCAGGCCTAGAAAATAAAATTATTTTAAACTGTAAATCATATTTTAATTGTATTTATGAATAAATTTCAACATATATTTTTTTTTTAATAATATCTGAAAATATTCTATTATTATACTATTATAAATGTAAATAGACAAATCCTATATACTCTAAAAGCTTTTTCAAAAAAAAAAAGAAAAACCGTAAACAAGATAATTTAGTTGTGGTGTTCTTTTAAGAAAGACCTGTACAAGCAATGCTTGTATTTAAGCCCATGATTAGATTTTAAAAAATGTTCAAGCAATAATATATATATCTCACTTTGATTGTACTTATAAATATACATATATCTATATATATTTCAAATTTAAATTGTTTTGTAATAGTATCTGCATCAATTGTAGTAATATATGATAGTCCATATAAATAGTCAATACCTATATACTATAAACACTTTTAAGAAGTGTCTGTAAATAACAAAATCGGTGTGACCATTGTGCTGTTTTAGAGCAGATCTGTTCAACTAATATTTGCATTCAAAACCATGCTTAAAAAAATGTTTTTTTGACCTCTAAAATATGTTTTGATTTTACTTATATATATATATATATATATATATATATATATATATATATATATGAATATAAACATATATCAATTTAAAATTTTTTGAAATAGTATCTGAATCTATTGTTATAGTATATGTTTTTACATAGAAATTGTCAATGCTTAAATACTATAATTTTTTTTATAAAATTGTATCTGGAGATGAAAGATTGATATGGTGGTAGGACTACTCTAGTAAACATCTCTTCAAAGAATACTTACATTTAAAAATATGCTTACATGAAAAAAAAAATTATTTCAACTTATAATTCATAGCTTGATTGAACTTAATATATAGTTATATATATATATATATATGTATTTTATTTAACTTTAAATTGCTTTGTAATAGTTTCTGAATCTTGTATAATAGCATATCATTCGACATGGAAAAATTTAATGCCTATATACTATAAAAACAATTCTAATAAGTGTATGTAAATAAGAAAAATTAATGTGTTAGTGGTGTTACTTTAGTAGAGATCGGTACAAGCAATAGGACAATTTTAAACCTTGCATTCTAAAAAATTTTATATGAACTTGTAAATCATAATTTTATATATATATATATATATATATATATATATATATATATATTATATATATATATATATATATATATATATATATATATATTTCAATTTTAAATTGTTTCTTAACAGTATCTAAATCTATTCTAATAATCTACGATTGTAGATTTTAATATTCAAAGCCTATATACTATAAAATCTTTTTAAAAATATCGGTAAAAAAGAAAATTGATGTAGTAGTGGTGCTCTTTTAGTTTCGTTTTATCTGGAAAAATAATTCTTGCATCTAAAGCTATGATTAGAAAATAAAATTACCTTAACCTGTAAATCATGCTATGATTGTATTTATAAACACACACACGTATATATATATATATATATATATATATATATATATATATATACATATATTTCAACTATTTTTAATAACATCTCAATCTATTGTAGTTGTATATGATTGCACATGTAAATAAAAAATGCTTATATGTAATAAACACTTAAAAAAGAAAATGTCTGAAAAGATGAAAATTGATGTGGTGGTAGTGCTCTTTTAGTAAAACACATACATACATAAATTTCAATGTACAATTGTTTTTTAATAGTATCTGAAACTATTGTAATAGTATACTATTGTAAATGTAAATAGCCAATTCCTGTATTCTATAAAAACTTAAACATCTGTAAAGAAGAAAATGTGGTGTGGTGTTTAGGAAAGATCTGTACAAGCAATGCTTGTATTTAAACCATTATTAGATTAAAAAAAAAAAAAGTTCAAATAAGAATGTATATATCTCACTTTGATTGTGCTTATAATTTTATATATATTTGTGTATATATATATTATAAATTTAAGCTGTTTTCTAATAGTATCTGTGTCAAATGTAGTAATATATGATAGTACACACACATATATATATGTAAAGTCAATGCCTATGTACTATAAAAATAATTCTAATAAGTGTATGTAAATAAGAAAAATTAATGTGTTAGTGGTGTTACTTTAGTAGAGATCTGTACAAGCAATAGGACAATTTTAAACCTTGCATACTAAAAAATTTTATATGAACTTGTAAATCATAATTTGATTATATATATATATATTTCAATTTTAAATTGTTTTGTAACAGTATCTAAATCTATTCTAATAATCTATAATTGTAGATTTTAATATTCAAAGCCTATATACTATAAAATGTTTTTAAAAATATCGGTTAAAAAAAAAAGTTGATAAAAGCTTTAAAAGTGTGTGTAAATAGCAAAATTGGTGTGACCCTGGTGCAGTTTTAAATAGATCTGTACAACCAATATTTGCATTAAAGACCATGCTTAAAAAATTTTTTTGACCTCTAAAATATATTTTGATTTTACTTATGAATATATTTATGTATACATATATTTGAACTTAAAGTTGTTTTGAAATAGTATTTGAATCTATTGTTGTAATAGTATATGATTTTACAAGGAAATAGTCAATGCTTTTATACTATAAATTTTTTTATAAAACTGTATGTGAAGAACAAAGATTGATGTGGTGGTGGAACTACTTTAATAAATATCTGTTCAAAGAATACTTACATTTAAATATATGCTTAGATAGAAAAAAATGTTATTTCAACTTATAATTCATGCTTTGATTTTTCATTATTTATATATATATATATATATATATATATATATATATATATATATATATTATTTAACTTTAAACTGTTTTCTATTACTTTCTGAATGTTGTGTAATAGTATATCAATCTTCATGAAAAAATTTAATGGCTATATACTATGAAAACATTTTAAAAAAGTGCTTGTGAAGAAGAAAAATTGATGTGATAGTTGTGTTTCTTTAGTAAAGATATCTACAAGCAATACTTCAATTTTAAACAATGCATACTAAAAAATTTTATTTATCTTGTAAATCATACTTTGATTGTATTTATGGATATTTATATATATATTTTTTAATTTTAAATTGTTTTGTAACAGTATCTGATTCTATTCTAATAATCTATGATTGTACATGTAAATATCCAATGCCTAAATACTATAAAAAAATTTTTAATTTCTGTGTAGAAGAAAATTGGTGTGGTTGTGGTGCTCCTTTACTGAAGATCTGTACAAACAATGTTTGCTTTTAAACCATGCTTAGAAATTAAAATTATGTTAACGTGCAATATATATATACATATACTTCAACTGTTTTTAATAATATTTGAATGTATCTTAATTGTATATGATTATACATATAAGCAGAAAATGCTTATTTACTATAACACATTTTTTTAAAAATGCGTATGTAAAGATGAAAATTGATATTGTGGCAGTGCTTCTTTAGTAAAGATCTGTACAAGTAAAATTTAAATCCATGCTTAGCCAAAAAAAAAAAAAAATATTTGTAATTGTACATTTATTGTATTTATAAATAAATACATATATATAGGTTTTATTTTTGCAAAAAATATTATAATAATATTGTACATGTAAATATTCTATGCCTAGCCTATATAAAATAAAATCTTTTAAAGAAGTGTTTGCAAAGAAGAATATTGCTGTGGTGATGTAGCTGCTTTAGTAAAGATCTGTAGAAGCAATACTTGCATTAAAATTTATGCCTAGAAAGTAAAATTATTTTAACCTGTAAATCATGATTTGATTGTATTTAAATTACATATATACATATATATCAACTTAAAATTGTTTAACAGTATCTGTATCTATTGTAATACTATATGATTATAAATGCAAGCAGGCAATTCCTAAATGCTATAAAAATTTTCAAATACTTCCATAAAGAGGATATTTGATGTGATGTTGTTCTTCATCTAGGAAAGATTTGTACAAGAAATGCTTGCATTTAAAACCATTATTAGATAAGAAAATTTTTCAAGTATGAATATATAAATCTCACTTTTGTTGTACTTATATAAATATATATTTAAACTATATATACATATTTCAAATTCAAATTGTTTTGTAATAGTATCTGTATCAATTGTAGTAATATATGATAATACACATAAAAAGTCAATGCCTATATCCTATAAACACTTTTAAAAAATGTATGTAAAGAAGAAAATTGTTGTGACCATAGTGTTCCTTTAGAAAATATCTGTAAAACCAGTGTTTGGATTAAAACCAATGCTTAGAAAAAAATTTTTAACCACTATATAATACTTTGATTGTACTTATGAATATATATTTTAACATAAAAATATTTTAAAATATTATCTAAATATATTGTCATAGTATGTTTTTGCATGGAAATAGCCAATGCTTTTATGCCATAAAAACTTTTATAAAAGTGTATGTAAGGAAGAAACATTGATGTGGGAGTGGAACTCCTTTAGTAAATATGTGTACAAAGAATACTTGCATTTAAAAACATGCTTAGAGAAAAAAAATTATTTTAACGTATAATTCACACTTTGATTGTAGTTACATATATGTATTATATTCCAACTTTAAATAGTTTCTCAATATTGTCTAATTGTGTATCATTGTACATGTAAATATTCAATGCCTATATACTATAAACACATTTCTAAAAAATGTCTGTGAATAAATAAAATTGATGTGTTTGTGGTGGTCCTTTAGTAAGGATCTGTATAAGCAATACTTCAGTTTTAAACCTTGCATACCAGAAACTTTTATTTGAACTTGTAAGTCATACTTTGATTGTGTGTATATATATATATATATATATATATATATATATATATATATATATATATATAAATTGTTTTGTAACAGTATCTGAAAATATTCTAATAATCTATGATTGTACTATTTTTAATAACATTTGAATCTATTGTAATTGTATATGATTATACATGCAAATAGAAAATGCTTAGTTACTATAAACACTTTTAAAAAGTGTCTGTTGAGATGTAAATTGATGTGGTAGTAGTGCTCTATTAGTAAAGATCTGTACAAGTAAAATTTCAATTTAAGACCATGCATAGAAAAGAAATTAATTTGAACTTGTAAATTGTATTTTGATTGTATCTATAAATATATATATATTTCAGCTTTAAATTGTTATGTCTAACTATATGAATCTATTGTAATAATATTTGTTTGTACATATAAATATTCTTTCAAAAAAGTGTCTGTAAAAGAGAAAAATGCTGTGATGGTGTTTCAAATTTAGTAACAATCTGCAGCAACTATTAACTGTATTAAAAATTTAGCAAGTATACAGCTAAACTATGAGAAATTTTTGAAGAATTGAAGTGAAAAAAGTGTTACCAGTATGTTCGTTTGCTGTGGTTAAGCGCACTCGCATGAGCATGAGCAGATGCTACTTGGTTTTTCTTACCTTTTTTTTCTAATAGAAATAATTTTTATATGTTGACCAATGAATCCTATAATTATTTTTCAACATGAAACAATGCACTGCCATAACTGGTGACCTTATGGACTCACATGCTCTAAGCCTGCTGTTGGAAGCATGCTGCTGTAAGCCTATTTTCCTGTGGTGACTTCATTTTTTTTTCTTCAATGACTTTTGTAAACTATTTTCTTTGCTCCAGCTCAATATCTACAGCCCTGCTATGTCTATTACTGAACAGCAAATTACAAATGTTGCACTTTGAATTCTGGAAGGTGAATATGTGCTTATGGATCACAGAGTGTGACAAAACTTTCACTTATAGCAGAATTACCATCAACAAAACTAAATTTTCTGCGCTCGTCACCAACATCGAAGCTGAAACTCTATCACATGTCTCTGATATTGTGCTAAATCCTTCTGCATCTGACAAATATATAATGCTCTCAGAAAGGCTAATTAGTGAATTTGAGGATTCTGAACATAGAAGATTAAAAAACTCCTTACTGAATTGCAACTGGGCGATGATAAGCCTAGTCATCTCTTACGGAAAATAAAAACACTCAACAAACACATTGAGAGGGCAAACACCTCAATGACAACTTTTACTAAACTTATGGATGCAATGTATGCCAACTCATATTCAAACCATTTTGTTTGCTTCCTCTGAAAAGCTGGACAAGTTAGCTGTTATAGCAGGTAAAGTTACAGAAGTTATTCAACCTAGTCCCATCTGTGCTACTTCTGGAGCTGGAACGTCTCTGGAAACAACTGACATCACAACTGCAACCTTAGCCAGACAGATTGAAGAACTCACGCAGCAAGTTGCTAAACTTTCTCATGCATGGCAAGTGCCAAGGCACTGGGATTGCTCATTGCAGAAATGGCAACCCCGGTCCCATCTCTGTTAGTGTGTGTTTCTATTATAATCCTTTTGGTGGTAAAGCATGCTAATGTGCTTAGCCGTGCACCTACACACAGAAAAAAAGCTCCTCACGTCCGTCATAGCTGATATGAGGGAGGTATCTACAAAACCCAGTTGGTTATTTCTTCATCATAGGAAGACTGATCAGAAATATTTAATAGACTCTGGCCATGAAATTTCCACCGTTCCTCCTTCTTCTAAAGACAGGAAAAAAGGTTGTGAAACTTTTTCCCTTTTTGCTGCCAACAACACTAAAATCTCTGCTTATGGATTTGTGCATAAGCAACTGGACTTGGGTCTCTGGAAACCTTTCTCATGGACATTTGTGATAGCTGATGTCACTTCCCCTATCATTGGTACAGACTTTTTGCTGCATTTTAATCTCCTAGTGGACTTAAAGCACAAGCACCTCATAAATCCTGAAACTTCATTGTTTACTTATGGCAGTGTTGCTTGCAAAAGTCAACATTCTGTTGTAACTGTTTCTGCAAATTCAGGTTATGATTCCTTACTTTCTGAGTTTCTAGATATCACTAATCCAACCCACTTCAAGCAAAGTGTCCCGCATAATACAGTGCACCGTATATTGACTTATGAACCACCAGTGTCTATGAAACCTCGATGATTACATCCTAAACTGTATCAAGTAGTTAAATCAGAATTTGAATTTCTTCTGGAACAGGGGATAATCTGTCCTCCCAAGAGTCCATGGAGCTCACCATTGCATGTTGTGCTAAAACATGACTCTACAATTCATCCAGTTGGAGATTACAGAAAGCTAAATGAAGTCACTTAATTTGACAGCTATCCTATTCTCTATCTCCAGGATTTTTCTTCTTCACTGCATGGTAAATCAATTTTCTCAAAACTAGACATTTTCAAGGCATTTCACCAAATTCCCATTATAGAAGCTGACATTCCCAAAACAGTCACAACCCCATGGGGCCTCTATGAATACACCAATCTTTGTTTTGGTCTAGTGAATGCTTGCCAAACCTTCATGCACTTTATGCACAAGGTTCTAAGGGGTATTCCATTTTGCTATGTTTACCTTGATAATATACTGTGTTCTTCTAATGATGCCACAGAGCATAAGGAGCACTTACATGCTATATTTCAACAGATGAGTACTTATGGAATGAAGTTAAACGTTTCAAAGTGTATGTTTGGTGTCACAGAGCTAGAGTTTCATGGGCACCTCATAAGCCCAGAAGGTGTACAACCTTTGCAAAGTAAAGTTCAGGCAGTTTTAGATTTTAAGTTGCCTGAAACCATATGTAACTTGTGTTAATTCCTGGGTCTAATAAATTTTTATCTCAGATTTTTACCTCATGCTGCTGACAACCAGGCTCTTTTAAGTGAATTTTTAAAGGGGGGTTCTGGTAAGACCAATTCAAAAAAGCAAATATTATGGACTCCACCTGCAACTGAGGCTCTTAACAAATGTAAACAAGCACTTTATGATGTCATATTTCTCTACCATCTCTGTCCAACAGCCTCATTTGCATTGCATGTTGATGCATCAGATTATGCCATTAGTGCCTCTAATGAAAAAGAAACTATGGTGGAGGTGATTCTTCTGTTGTTATGATATGGTCAAAAAATGCTTCCATTTAAAATTACTTATGAATAGATAAATCTATTTTCTCTGTACTTGTAAGTAAATTGTATTGTAACTCTACTTAGAATTAATGGATGACTCTACTTGTAGACTATTAATATATAACTATATGGTACTAGTATAGGATGGTACTCATAGTTAAAATCCATATACTTTAAAAGTGTGAAAATTATCTTATAAAGAAGTAAAAATTGAGGTAGTGATAATGTAGTAATGAACATATTTTAATCAGTTTTTATAGTTTAACTTAAATCTATTGTTTAGTGTACAGTAACAGCTTAAGACTGTAAAGAATAGTACTTGATATGTTCCTTTGAGATTGTACTTGTAAATAGTCAGTGCAAGTATGATATAAAATGTTTTTTTAAACTTTTGTGTAAAGACTAAAAAATTGAGATGGTGGTGGTGCTCCTTATTAAAAATTATTTTGTCTATAAAATTTTAAATATTATAACATCATTCTTCTTGTAAATTATTTTGTATAAATAGCATCTATTTGTATCATAATACTCTATATATGTACATGTAAATAGTCATTGCCACTGTACAATAAAAAATATTAAAGAGTATAATAATGGTAAAAATTGAGGTGTGTTGGTGCTCCTTTGGTTTTGGTCAATTCCAGCAAAACTAACATTTTAAATCACTTGTGAATGAAAATTCCCTATACTTGTAAATAGTACTAAGCTTGTACTTGTAGAGAGAATATAATTCTACTTTTAAATAGTTTTGAAATAGTACCTGATAGTATTGTTATACTAAGTCACTATACATGTAAATAGTCACGGCTTTTATTCTATAAAGAATGAAAAAAAAAGTCTGTATTGAAGAAAAATTGAAGGTTGTGGTGGTGGTCCTTTATTAATGATTTGTTCCAACAATACTTGCATTTGAAATCAATTATGCATGGAAAATTTTATTTCCTAAAAATCTGTGAATAGTGTTATGATAATACATGTGAAAAATATTTAATTTTATTTGTTAATTATATTGGTATGTGATCTTCTTTAAATAGAATATGATAGTACATGTAAGTGTTCAATGCTTAAAAAGTATATATTTCTACTTGCAAATTATATTATAATAGTATGTGATTATCTTTTAATAATATATGACAGTACATGTAAATATTCAATCCTTAGGTAGTAAAAAACAATTTTTTTAATGGTCTGTAAGGAATAAAAATTGAGGTGGTAATGGTAGGCCATAACTAGGTACTTTGGCACAAATGGAAAAAAAAAAAAAAAAAAAAAAAAGACCTGCGGTCCTACCTACAAATATAGTGAGAAAATCTTTAGACATGTTTACTCTCTATATCATACTTTCAGAATGATTTCACAAAATATTTGTTTAATTCTTAAAATGTTTCTAGTATTTTAATTTTTTCTTCTATTTTTACCTTATTAATAGTTAAAAATAATTTCAAACACTCTTGGGGGTATTATTTTGTTGATAAACTGAATAGTTAATTTGAGGGGAATATTTTTTATTTATATGCTGAATTTTCATAAAGAATTGATGAATCTCTAAATTTAGATTTAGTTAATAATTTTAATAAATAAAAATTTAAAACTGATACCCAAATTTATACTAAGGTATATTAAGAATGTTTGGTAAACATTTTATAAAAATCTATAACAAGTGAAGTTGCTGCAAGCATTTTTTTTTTTTTTTAATTCATAAAAAATAATTTTTATACACATCTGATTTTAAATAAAGAAAATTTAATGTGATTGATTTAGTTATACTTCAATTTATAATGATGCGAAGTTTCATAACTGTGAGTTAATATTTTAATTATTTAAGTCTTGTTACATCTACCATATCTTTAATTTTAATACATGAAACGATTTTAATAGTATATGAGCTTCAATCTAACAGTTTTAAACATTTATGTAATTTGGAAATCTGAAAAAGTCGAGGTTCTGCAAGAGCCTATTCTGTCACTTAAGAGAATGATAGGTTAGTTGGACTTCCTGGGACTTCTCTCTAGTTAAATCTGTCACTTAAACTTTTATTACATAAATCGTTCGTTAGGCCGATAATGAACTACAGTTGTAAGGTATGGTGAGAGATTTGCATGAAATCTCTATCAATTATGCCTTTCCTGTTTAAGGTTACACGAAGCTTATTTAAGGGCTTAGTAAAATACCGAGTCCAGTCTTGCAAATGACTCTAGTTAAGCTTTAGGTACGATATACATATACTGTCCAGATGTGCAATTAACTCTTCAAAGAAAAAAAAATGTATTTAAGAAAGGTTGGTTATTTTGGGGGAATGCTCTTTAATAAGTTTTCTTCCTAATGACTGACTCCCATGCGAACCCCAGCCCATACTGTAACCATTTATCTTTTCTCGGTATTTTTTTTTTTCAGCGTCCAGTTTCTGTATGTTTATGTTGCCTTTCCTATATAGGTCTGTATCGTTAGTAGAATATATATTTAGCCCTCGCCCTACTTCTTGAACCTATATAGTCATTCTTCGTTCAGCTACAAATTGTCAGAACCCTTCAACTGTCAATCGATCAGTGTCGAAATCCCTTTAACAAGGGCCATAACAAGGAAACTGGCTAGAAGAGGAAGCGGGTTTTATCTCTGCATAAACGGGGAAAAATAATTACCAGAGCAGTAAACTTTTTTACAATTTTACACAACTACTATTTCACTTTTGAAAAGTGTAAGGAAAAAAGAACAATAGGACTAAAACCCGAAAATAGACCAAAATTGGCTTATCTCGAAATATGGATTTAAAAAATAAAGAGTACCATTTGGGTAACATGAATCGTTTGGGTCGGTTTCTAGAGAGGGGTCAAGTCACCCATATGTACATGATAAATTACTTTTGCAAACTTCACTTATAACTACTTAATATTAAAGTTAAATAATGTAAAAAAAATGTAATTAAAAATAAAATTTTAAGGCAACCTAAATATTTTGAGCCAATTAGTGAAGTCAATCAAATAAAAGTACAGCAACCTGTGGTTCAGAAATCGGCGAAAACTTGTGGATTCGAAATTCAAAGGATAGTATCTCATGTTCATGTTTCAAGTGGCACCAGGCCCTGGCCATTTATTTTAAACGCCGATGCGCCGTGCATTTTGTCTTAGAGCTTTAGCATAATCCGTCATTACCCACAATATATCTTTACTGTCAAACGATCCCAGTATAACGTACATTAAATGCCCTTTTACGAGTAAAAATTACCCTTTAACTTAACTGTAATTGCCTTTTTGGATACCCTGCCCATTTTATAAAGAAATATGGAAGGGAATAGCAACATCTTGTGTAAGCAGTTTAGGTGTAGGTTTTGGAGTGCTACGGTCTACTTTTTGCAACACGAGGTTAATGAGACCGGGACCTACTGCTTAAAGCCGATTCCGAACGGCTACGAACACCCATGCCACAGTGGGATTCGAACCCACGAACTCCGGTTCCGAAGGCCAGCACCCTAACCAATCGGCTATCTCTCGGCTCTTGTGTAAGCAGTAGAAAGAAGAAGAAAAAGAAAAACAGTGTTGGGGATTCAAGATGATTCCCACTGTAGACAATTATATTTTTGCAAAACTTTTATTTAAAACTAGCACGAGTCTACGAGTTTCTATAGATTTGCGAAAGTTTAGATCTTACTCTAAGAATAATTAAATAAAAGCAAATTTTCAGGCTTATTTTTTTATAATAATTCCAATTTGTTGCCTTTTAACTCTATAATTTAAAAGGAATTTTGAAAAAAATATTTTTCAACTTTTCATGTTCCTTACTCGGGGCGAATTGTTCTCTTTCGGACCCCATTTTCATCACGGTGCGGCTCCTCTATAACTGATGCGCCCGTGGCAAATGCCACCTTTTCCACGCCTTAGTTACGGCCCCGAGTAAAGATGAGATTTGTTCTAGCAATGCTTGCATTCGTTATCATGATTACTATGAAGTGTACTAGGAACATTTTTAAGGGATATTGTTGTACTTTATTTTTTATCAAATAGACTCGTATTTTAATCCAAAATTCTTTTATAAAAGGTTTTTGTGTTTTATATGTAACATAGTATATTCTTATTGTAAAAGCATCGTTAAAAATTGAAAATTTAAAAAATTGAAATTCAACGTCCCTTATTCCCTTAATACCTCTAAACCAGGGGTTATCAATTTGCTGTCCAATAACAAGCTTGAAAAAAAAAAAAAATAAATAAACTACAAAATCACCCGTCATGGTACTAGAGGTTCAAATTGTTTCTTCAATTGAAATATTTACTATCAAGTTTGACTTTAAAATAGATACATAAACGAGAAATTTTAAAATGGAAGCAAATAGATTAAATATATGTATTCTGACAGGAAATATATTTTATTTACACATTTCTTCATTTAAAAAAAATCTTGTCAAACGACATTCCGTATGCAGTATTTTTTTCGCTGTTTAACAATTTTTCATGTGTTTCAGTTATCTTGATGTAAATTTTATTGTGATTTGGGTACATAGACCTTTAAAGAGCAACTTAGAGCTAGAAGACACCGCAGCGTTCCTTTTTTTCCCTCTTTTTTAGAAATCTCTCCTATTTCACGGCATTCTTCCTTTTTTTTCAGCTATTCACTCCTTTTATTCTTTCTGAACAGTTACCAGTTATGTAACAGCGGAACGGATCGCACACATCATCTCTCCCATGTTTTGGAGAGCATTTTTGTTTTTCTAATATTTTCTTTCTGTGGGACATTCACCACCCTTCCGCAGAAAAAAAAAAGTTCTAGGCTATTTATTAGCGGTACAGGTGTTTGAAAGTTATCAGCGAATAACGATCAATAAAGTGTCAAAACTAAAGGGGGGACCCGAATTTTGTGTAATGTAGTGTCGAGAAATCTGTTTAACCCGTTTCTGAACCCAAGAGGAAAAAAAAGAAGCGTTACTCCGGGTCCATGCGCTTGAAAATGGACTGCTACATTGAATATTGAATTCAGGGATGATTATGATCCGATAATATATGTGGGTTAACTAAACCCAATCTTAAAAAATAATTACGATATTTGGCCCGCATATTAAAAAATTAGTAACTCCTGAAATACAAGGATGGAATTCATGTAATTCTCCTGTCTTGAGGAGATGTTGCATGAGGAGGTATTCACTAAAATGTCGCCACCAGAGCCCTTGACGCAGAGGAATGGTCGCCAACATTGTCCATGATGGCGAAAGCAATGAATTTCTGGAATCAATCGATGCATTCTTGGAGTAGTTTGTTGGGGTTGTCATTGTTACAAAAGAACACTTACACATTGTAAATGTGCCGTATAAAACAATGAATGCTTACACGTAAAGGATATTTTGACCATCATCATTGTTGCTTTAACAATACTGGTGGGATCAAACTCTGGCTTTGTTTAATCTATATTTGACCTTTTTCAAAGTTTGTCAAATTTTAGGTTTTTTATCCATTCAACAGTTGCTTTGATACCGTTCACGTGTGTTATCACCTGACAAAGAAGGGTGTCACAGATGTGTAAGTCCTTAAGAACATTTTGATATAATGATAATTGTTTTTAATCTATTATTAAATATTTATTTGATATACGATATTCTTGAGCTGATCCTCTGATATCCCATGTAAATCCCACACTGATTAAAAAAAATACAGAAGCGTACCTAAGTTTCTGCTGCAAAGGGCAGAAACAGAATCTGACGACCTCATTGCAAAATATGATTTACAGTAACGACTCATGCAAATGCTAGGGTAGGGCTAATTCTTCGCGTTAGGGCATATGCAACCTATTTTATACCAATCTCAGTACTACTGCCGGCGAACAGCGTGTATGTTAACGTATTTAGACATCCTAACAACGATAATATTGGTGGGTTGTTTAAAAATACAAACTCCATCTAATCTTTTAATAGGAGGATATTAAACTTTTAAGACTCTGGAACGTAAGCTTATAGTTTTCTTGAAGAAACCTCTTGATCAAAGAGCAAATTAAATATGATGTCAGCGTTTTATCCTACTCAAATTTACAGAATTATTATTACATCTTTATCCCAATACAAATATTTTATTGCGATATTCAATGATAGCTGAAGTTAGAGGTGAGAAATTGCAATTTGTCTTCTATGTTATGCATAAAAATATGAAATGGTCGGGAAATGAGGATAAAACAAAAGGAAAAGCACCAAGCTTAAAACTACGGTAAAAGGTATGTTGACGCAAGTCTATATACAGGGAAACTTCACTTATACAAACGGAGAATTATTATATGAATACTTTCAGACTTGTTTTGAAATTTTCCCACTTAAAATTTTAAAATACATTAAATGACATGAGTAGAGCTAAATCTTAATGACAGGAATAAAAAAAAAATCAGTTAAACACATATATGTTTGCTTTTGTTATATGAAAAATAAATCGCCGTTTAATTCATCACTACAATAAAAATACTGTTATGTCTAAAGTATTCTCCTTTACCTATTCCACAAAAACTTAACTGTATTTAAAAATGCATTTAAAGTATCCGTCTACGTTCGGAGAAAAACGTTTTTTCTTTAAACGCAGAAACTAGTTCATGTTTTTGTATTTTTAGATTTATTTTTTATATTATCATAGATAATTGCAATTAAAAAATTTATTCCTGGAGAAGTTTTTATAAAATTTCTAATAAATGAAGAAAATTTAGTAAAAAAATCGGGTTTTTTTCAAAAGGTCTAATTTTTTAATAAATTAAATTATTTCAATATTGTTTGATGCAACACATTTCTTATACACTGGACTAGTGAATCACCTAAAATCTTTGCTTAATTTATTTTTGGTAAAAAAATTTTGGTCCTTCGAAATCATACACATTGAATTTTTAACGAATTTTTATTAGCTTTAAATCTAACTATGAGTGTAACATCATTAAAAATTATCCAAACTTAAAGCTTTTATGCCATTCACTAGTAAATACTATCAACATTATCCATAATAATTTTCAACAAAATATTTTAAGAACTTTTTGAGAAATCACATTTCAAGTTTCAACATTTTATTAAAAATACCGTTCTGAGAAAAACGAATTTGAAGTTTATGAAAGCAACTTTAACTATTAAAAAATTAAAATACATGTTTAAAATTCCTCACACTTTCTTGCTTCAAAACTTTCTAATTGCCAAGTTGCTGATTATTAAAAATACTAGAAAAATGTTTAAACTAATCTTCATGAAAATTAAAAAAATTTTGTCCAAAAAATGCTTTTTAAAAGGCTAAATTCACAGCTTCCGGTTCCGAAGTCGCTACTTCCGTTTTGTTTGACAGCCGTCACTGATGTTTAAATTGTAACTTTTCTTTAAAATACCTTAGAGACAAAACAAAAACAGATTTAGAAGCCTAAAAGTTGAAATTTTACAATAGAGAAATAATAAAAAAAAATTATTTTTGACAAAAAAATGACATTTTCAACGTAGACGGATACCTTAAACACATTACAGGATATTGAAATATATTTACACTTACAAACGATGCCGATTTGGGAAAATACATTAATATTAAGAATGTTTTACAACAAAAGTAAAAAAATATTCATCAATTACAATTAGTGCAGATATTTATTTAGCATTTAGAATAAGATGGGGAAATCAATGAAAATTATTGAAACTTAAATGCAACTAACGAAAATACTTTAACTGATTTTATACATTAACAAAATTCATTGTGGTATCTTTTACTACTAACTACAAAAGTAGGTTATTTTACCCTGTTGTGCGAGAGGTTAATAAATAGAATAAAAATGCAGTTATACAACTCCGCATAATGCAGAGCTCTGAACCAGGTATGTTGAGACTCTCAAACAGACGAAAGATATAAATGAGAAAAAACTTACTGTTGAAAACGATTTATTTTACGATTTAACTTAATACTTAAACATCATTACAAATGCAAGTGATATTTTATCGATTTGGCCAATAACGTAAGGTTGATTCTTGATTAAGGGTAGTGTTGTGGAGTCAGAGAAGATGGCGTACAGGTACCGCTAGAAAAAATGGTTCATTCATCCTATGCTGATTCTTTTTATATCAAAGCTCGAATAATCGATGTGTTATGTATTAATCTAGCTAATGAAGATCAAATAAAAATCTATACTTAATAGCCTGTAGTATTTATACTTAATAGCATGTCTATAGTCTGTTGTTGGTCATGAGCCTACAAAACTTAACATCGAAATCGAAAATTGTGCGGGAAATAAGCTAATTATAAATGATGAGCAAAATAAGACTTTTTAAATAGCTTGGGTCAGAGGCAGTTGTTAATGAATGTGTCTTCGCCAAGGCGTCATTACATAATGAATAAAACACTGAAATTTTTTATCCAAAAATGGTAATAAAAAATCCGAAAAAATAAAATATACTGAAAAAAATGGTAGCAATTGGGGGATAATAGTATAAATGGAAGGCATGCCTTTCAAACCCCAAACACCATTAATTTCAAATTACAGCATAAAAATGTAGTCATGATATATTTTGTAACCGGTCATGGTTCTTGTACTATTTAAATAGTATTGGTCAATTAGATACCCAGCTATGTCCGTGTGGCTCTCTAGGCATACCATTACATCATGCAATGCTGGGTGGGTGGGTGCATGCGTAAGGCTCAGAGACAGATAGGAACAATAAGGAAGACAGCCATTCCGGTCGTTAAAGTTTTATTCGATTACCAAAGCAACATTATCCATTTTGTTTTCAAACAAGACTCAATCGGCAGCAGGCTGCCGGCCCACCAGAGTTGCCTAGTCTCTCTTAAGGCGCCTCCACACTATGGTCCACTGCAAGCCATCCACCACCGTCTGGAGGGGTTTTGGCTTACCGTGGCCGATGGCAGCAGACGATCAAATAGCCTTGGCGGACGATGGCTTCGGAGGTGGTTTTTCTCCAAAGATCAAAGGCAGCCAGATGCGCAACTTAAGTGCGCATTAGACACTATGGACGAATCAATGCGCTCATCTCATTGAGTGGCCCAGCGTGTGGATACGACCCGTGAACCATCGTTAAGAGGTCACCATCAGGAAGTGGTGAACAACTGGCCATAGTGTGGAGGATACATTAGAGTTTCAGGATCTTCAGGAAATGGGTCGACTGGATTATGGACCGAACCCTTCAATCCTGAGTTTCTTTCAGTGAGCATGAATAGTAGCGAGCGAGAACATAAACAACTAAATAGAAAAAAAGGAAAGATAATACGCTTTTATGGAGCTTAGTGGATAAATTGAATAAAAATTTTTCGAATAGAAAAATTTTCTTAAAGTAAAATAAAAAAAAAACTAGTATGAATATCATTATTACTAAAGTACCATAGGACAGTTAAAATGACATTTTGTGCTATTAAAATTTTGATGTTAGAATCCGCTGAGTACGTAATAATTGAAAGAAGGAAGTGTATATGATCATAATGCTAAGAAGAATTTATAAATAAAACACTTATATTAATAATAAAATTCATATCTAATTAATTGAAATGACAATCATTAAATTAGTTTATTACTAGTGTTTTTTGTATTATTCTAAATATTTTTAATTATTTTGCTTACTTTAAATTTTTTTTGAAATCCTGTCTTTTTGGTTTTTTAAGATTCTGCTTTTAGTCTTTCTTATCTCTATGATTTTAAATTTAAGTTGACAATTAAATTTAATTACAAAACTTTCTTGTGATTTGGGTTATTTTTGAAGAAGCATCATTCATCATTTACTTTAGTACGTATAAGTAAAAAAAATCTTCACTAAAAATATTATTAAAAAATACACAGTTTCTATTACCCAAGATTTCCGATATACGATATATTAGCAAACAAAATCACCTCGCATAATCAAGGTTTTTCTGTATTAAGGTCCTACTGCATTAGGAAGATTGTATAGCCTAATCGCACGACCTGTAATAAGAGCTACTGATGTCGCCAAATTTGGCGACGAAATTTAGAAACTAAAATAATGTAAAAGAATAAAAACAATACACATTTGTTTGCGGATGTCTGTATTTTCTTTTCTCTCTCTTTAAGATACATTGCCGATTATAGCCATATTTTTCTATACAGATTATAGAAAGAAATATCTGGGGCTAAATCTACTACATTCCACCTAGGAAGACGTTTAAATTGTTGCCTATCTAGATCAGAAACATAGAAATTTGTAGATAATGTATGGTATGGATGAACGTAGATTCTTGCTTGCAGCGGCCGATACATGTTCTAAAATTGTTGCGAATTTTATTATGATAATATTCTTGTATACTGTTGGGTTTGATAACTGTAACTGTTAATCGTTTAACTTTTATATAGTTTAGTTTTTGTCAACTGGCAATAACAATAAAAAAAGGAACACAGTTTTGAATTTTCATTTAAGATGGATTCAATATATTTTTAGCTAATACATTTTAGTATTATTTTTAATTTTCCACTGAAAAATTACAGCTAACAGATATCAAAAATACAGATAAAAAAAGACTTCGGTTATTAATCTATCGACTTTAATCTGGTAATTCAATATTTGCTTCCATATAAAGACAGTAAGAAGCAAAATGAGAGATTCCATACCTTCCTAATTATCACAAAAAGGGTTAATTATTAATAAATTTTAGAATTGATTTCATCATATTTGATGTATACAATCAAAAACGAAAGTCAATAACATGGTTTTACTTTAGACGTAAGGTATAGTACAATACCAAACAATTGTAATACCTTAAAAGTAGATATACAATATTACAAAAGTGATATTATTTTGACGATGTATAAGTTTTTATTAATTACTTTTTATATTGTGGTATATTCCTTGTTGTTTTCTTCTAATATACTTAATATACTTGCTAATGCAAACAATTATAAGGTAAAGTTATTGATTCTATAAAATCACATTTTAACCACATAAGTTTCGGTTTTTTTCTTTCAAAATTATCGAAACCTGGTCTAAAAAATGGCTTATCTATTTTTTAAAATTCTAACTTTAATAGATTTCCAAACAAATTTGTTAAGGATATCAGGGGTTTTCCATTGCTACGCAACAGTGTAAATGTGTTCTCTTATTTCGAATACCAGTAACTTAATATAATATTAATACAACTAAAAAATTGTTTTACCTGCTTTTAATTTCCATTATCAAATTTAATATTTTCAATTAATAAAAATTTTTTATTTTAAAATAAAAAATATATAATACATTTAACAGAACAAAATTTTAAAATTTTTTGTGGCATCATTTGCGTTAAGTAATACATAAAGTATTTCAAGTTCTAATTAACTTATCTTAATTTTACATTAAATTAATTAGAAATGTATGCTCTAAAGAATGAATTAATTACATTGTAAATTTAACATTAATACTATTTTCAAAAATAATTCAAACTTAAAAAACATTAAATATAAAATTTTTAATTTCCTTTTAATCAGGGAAAAGGTTGAAATTCTTAAAATTTCCTGAAAATATTAATTTATTCTACAGATGATAGACATGAACAGCCGAGCGGTGGCCGAATGGTTAGGGTGCTGGCCTTCGGAACCGGAATTCGTGGGTTCGAATCCCACTATGGCATGGATGTTCGTAGCCGTTCGGAATCGGCTTTAAGCAGTAGGTCCTGGTTTCATTAACCCTCGTGTTGCAAAATGTAGACCGTAGCACTTCAAAAACCAAAACGAAACCAAACATGAAAAATTTAAAGAAGGTAGATTGAATATTTTTTTATTATTATTATTATTACGAAGAGTGGTGCAAATTATAGTTTTGAGAAAAAAAGTCTCTAAAGATTATAGATTAGCTGAAGTGTCTAGCGTCAGCAGACATGACAGAATATAAACAAGCTCCCGATATGCCGAATATCTAAACATTGTTCTGTCTATAGCTCGCAATCTACTGCGAATTTTTAAAAGCGGTTTTTTAAAATGTTCAGTAACAAAGGAAGAAATATAATCAGATATAAAAAAATTTCAATATTCTTTTAACGTTTAAAACTCTTGAGATTCCTTAAGAGGACAAGAACCATCAAAATGACAGATTTCTCCAGAATTATGAAATGATCTATTGGTTTGAAAAAGTGAAATTTACGCTTCATTATCAAAAGACATTTTTTAATAACATAATTATTTTACTTCACCAATCCCCCCGTTTTTTTTTCGTTTTTTTTGTCATACACATCTATTTTAAACTTTTAAAGATTTTTACAGATATTTTTGTATCGAATTAGACATTTCAAATTGTTTGCGGTCCATTATTTTTATATATTTCTTATTAAAAATTTTGGAGATTGTCTATTAACGTTTGAAAATCGCAAAATATTTTAAAAGAGTTATAGAGGATTTAATACACCAAAAACGTTAAAACAGTTAATAAAACAATGTATATATTTAATACAATTACACATTTAATCATTCATCGAATTCTATTCGTAATTTGAAAAAAAAAATAATAATAACATCGAAATGCACAGAAAAGATTGTAGGTTAATATATAAAAGTTGAAAATTCAAAATTTTTGAAGTTTTAAGAGTCTTGATAGACCCTTAAGTGGTAAACATCCAAAAGAAGCAGGTTACCTTTAATATGTTCTGGCTAAATCCCAGTTCAGTGGGCACGCCAAGCGTGGGCGATGTCTCCAAATTCTAGAACCCAGTTTTCTGGCATACCTTGCTCTATTTTTTATTTTCTATTTTTTTTTAAATTTGTATTCATTTTAACAAAATTTCAAACCTTTTTTTGTTCAAAATATGCTTTAAAATTGGTTATCAACTTAAGGTACAGATGCATTATAGACGCCGTGTTTTTTCGCCAAATTTGCCATTTTTTGGCGATTATTTCTGATGTTAGTATCGACATCATTTGAGAAATTTCAGGATATTTTTGGTGTAGCCTAGGTCAGGTTGTATTTTTTTTTTTTTTTTTGTCCTTATCATTTTCTGGGATTTAAAAATTTAATTATGGCGAGTTTAGTTATTTCGGTCTTTTTAATTGGCGATTTTTCAAAACACGCATTTTTCTGTTGGTCGGAAAAAAAAAAAAAAAAAAAAAAAAAAAAAAAAACATGGCGGAAGGGCTGGCGTCTATAATAAATCTGTTCCCAGCTTAATACAAAAAGAAGCACAAATTGTAAATATCACTTGGTGGCAATTTGGCGATTACTTGTACAAAAAGAGCCAAAAACATGGCGGCCGGCATCCGGAACTGGGATTCTACCAAATACTTCATATATTTTTGATCTTTGGGTTAACACAGTGGGATGTCTACAGCGAAAATAGATTAATTCTAATACAACTTTCCTTGGGATTATCTCTTTTGCTAGAATAACTGCATATTTGACATACGTAAATTTGAAATGTTCATTTGGAAAAGAAATTTACTATGGAAATTTAGGGATATTTAATACAAAAATCAATTTGTTTAGAGAGTTCGTATCGAAGGGAATAACTAACGATTTACTTTCAAACTTAATAAAAAGAAAAGCTATGAAAGGGTGTTTTAATATCATTTATTGTATTGCAGATATTTTTTATCACTTAACATTTCGCAAGAAATTTTGTTCATTGTGTTTGAAATATTTTTAAAAACATATTTTAAGGATTTAAATTTATCTCAATTTTGGATAGTTTTAATAGTCCAAAATTTAAGATTTTCAATCTTATATGTATTTGGAATAGATTTATTTCAAGACATCTTTGAATGAAAATGGAGATTTGACAAGAGAAAGAGGTAATTCCGCCTAAGCATGTCAACTTAACTATTTTCTCCTGATCTCGCCGTGTCTGTATTTTGTTTCATATTATTTTGGCATCAGTATCTCCCTGTGAAACCTTTTTTGCTATGTATTAAACACGACTAACCGTTATTGGCTTTTGAGAAATTAAATTGGTTTGTTTCCGTGAACAACGATTTTACTGAAAATTCAAACTGGTTCAACTAGTGTTCTTTCATTTGCATTCGGATAAGCGTGCCAATAAAAGTCGCCAAAAACCTACGGGGTTCGCTGTTCTGATGAAACGGCAATAGAGATGTGCTCCAACAGTACTCAACAATAAAACTAACAATGGATTAAACAATATAATTATTACAATGACGTCTGTGTTCTAAAGATTTCGTCATTCACTCTTTTGCTTTTATGAGAGTAGGTTGGTTGCGGAATTCAGAGATTATATTTTGGAGATATGCCGTAAAGTCAAAGGAAGTGCATACGAGCTGTATCAAATCTGTATGTATGTTATTCATTTAAACTCTAAATAAAATTTCTCCGAGTTAAAATTAATTTTTTAACTATATTTAAGTGATTTAATATCATTTTCATGTAGCCGCCATCTTGGATTGAAATATCCGATAAAGGAAAATTAATTCTTTCAAAGAATAGTGAACTAAAAAATTAGTTTACTTTAATTTCGGTTTTATTACTACGTTGCATGTAATATCATACAATGTTAATATAAAATAATTCAATAGATATTTTTGAATTTTTCGAAAAATCTCCAAGTTATCAAAGGGATAAATATTTCAATTCTTCGTGACATTTTAAAAAATCGACAGTTTGATAGAAGAAAAATGTTATATCATTTAACAAGCTTCTAATATTAACATATAAATAATATTATCAAAGAATAGTGAACTAAAAAATCAGGTGACTTTAATTTCTGTTTTATTACTACATTGCATGTAATACCTTGCAACGTTGGTATAAAGTAATTCATTACATATTTTGGAATTGTTCAAAAAATCTCCAAGTTATCAAAGGAATAAATATTTCAATTCTTCGTGACATTTTAAAAAATCGGCAGTTTGATAGAAGAAAAATATATCGTTTAACAAGTTTCTAATATTAACAAATAAATAATATTATCAAAGAATAGTGAACTAAAAAATCAGTTGACTTTAAATTGTTTTATTACTACGTTGCATGTAATACCATACAATGTTGGTATAAAGTAATTCAATGCATATTTTGGAATTGTTCAAAAAATGTCCAGTTATCAAAGGGATAAATATTTTAAGTCTCCGAGAAATTTTAAAAAATCGACCGTTTGATAGAAGAAAAATATATCATTTAGGAAGTTTCTAATATAAATAAATTGATAGCCGTTTGTGGATCTTCTTTAGAAAGGAATGATGAGAAAAAATCAAGTAAAATTTGATGAGCACTTACCTTAATAAGAGGCTTCATCTTTTGTTTAAGTATTCTTAAAAAACAGAGGAACAGATGCATTATAGACGCTTGCCCGTCGGCCATGGTTTTTTTTTTTTTTTTTCTACCAACAGAAGAACGTGTGTTTTGAAAAATCACCAAGTTAAAAAACCGAAGTAACTAAACCCGCCATAACTAAATTTCTAAATCCCAGAAAATGATAAAAAAAAAAAAAAAAATACAACCTGACCAAGGCGACACCAAGAATATTCTGAAATTTCTCGAATAGTGTTGGGTACTAACGTCAGAAAAAACCGCCAAAAAAGCCAAATTTCGGAAAAAACAAAAAACAAAAAACTCGGCGTCTATAATGCATCTGTACCAAAACAGAAATAGAGAACACGTTTAAAAGCATTAACACTCGTTGAGTGAATTTTCAGTTAGATAGAGATGTTATATTCGCTGCCTTTGGCACGATTTCCGAATTGCTAATTTAGCGTCCTTAAATTTGTTATGTATTAAATTGGAGTAACTTCTTTTCTCCTGTTTTTATCACAATCACAAATAAATGTTTTCAGTTCCAAGTTGTTTGTTTTCCATTAAAACTATCAATGATAAATTATTAATGAAGATTTAAGTACAAATACTTTCAAGATCAGTGATATATTCCACAGTTAAGAGTCTAAATTTTAAGACGAATGGTTGTTTTTGAAAATCCTTGTTAGTCCATCAAGTTGGAATTGATACTCCCATCAGTGTCAGTACGAACCTGTACGAATTCAAGTTCTTTCCAGTCAAAAAAGAATCATCTTAATACTTAAGAAATAAGTACAAATACATTCAAGATGAACTAGATATTACACAGGTAAAATGTTTAAACTTTTTTTGAAGATGAATTACGTATTTTTTACATAAAGACTTGTTACTCCATCAGCTGTTTTGACGCTGATCAAAATAGAAATAACTAACACTCAGTTCTAGCAGTTTAAAAAAAGGTTTACTTCTCGTGAGATTTTATAAATCTGCGAGACAAATATTACTTATAAATGTAGTATCTAAAATCTCTTATGATTAAACTCACCACGTAACGGAAATAAACCATGATAAACGTAAAAAAAATTATCTTAATTCATTTTCTCTAAGTTGCAAATTGAATACTTCTTTTAGTACTATTAACACATTGTATGCGGGACACGTACTACTACATTTTCTGACGATTAATACTTGAAAAGAATTTTTTAAATTTCCTGAATTACAGTACAAATTTGATAAATTTCGTAAATCATGCGTTCGCACTCTCAAAATTTTCGAACTTTTTTCAATTACTTTCCGATTATTTTCTCCCCGTGAAACAATTTTCTATTATTTTTCAATACTGATATTTTTGGAGGTTTATTTTCTGTTATTTTTAAGATTATACCTTTCAGACGAAAGTAAAAATAGGCTTTATTAGGCTCGGGTCACGTACTAGTACGGGTTAGTGTAACAACATGATTTGTTTGTGGGTACAAAAATAACGGTATATACAGAAAAACGAAGCCGAATGTTCTTGTCTACTGCATAGATTCTGGAAAAATTTAGACAAATATAAACTAGTTTTTACGTCAGTCGCATCGACTGATGTAAAATTAAATAATTTTCGATCTATTGAGATTTAACTGAACAACTAAATTTATGCGCAAAACGCCCGCTTCCGGTACAATTCCGCTGCGAAATGTACCCGCACACAATGTCTTAGTTATACTGAAATATATATTTTAAACGAATCTGCACCCAGAGATAGGTTTTTTTTTTTATGGAAAGAGAAGTAATTTGTTTCTAAGAAATGCTATTAAAACAAAAGTGTTTGTATATTTATCTAAATTAATTTAAGGAAGAACAGTAAAAACAAAGACAACTTTAATGGTTTAATGTATATAAACTGTTTCTTTCTGCCTCGAAAATTAACCAATTTTCAATTTTTCACTGTTTTTTCATGCATAACGCGATAATACGGTATATCTTGCTTGAAGACGGCATATTACTCTCACAGTAAAACCTTCATCATCCGAAATTTGATTAACTGTGGTTTTTGTAAACCGAATCTATTTTTTCTCAATATCTATATAAATAAAAATGTAAATGTTTGTTTGTAACCCAAAATCTCTAAAAATATTGCACCGATTGGCTTGAAATTTTGGCATAACGTTGTACTAGATTCTGGGTACGTTTATATTTACACCGTTTATAAAGTTTAAAATCTCTGTGTCAAAAATTTTTCCGACTTAGAACATTTATGTAAAAAACATCGCTTTTGACTTAATGATATAAACTAAAATTATAATATTGCATGAATGATATAAACTAAAAATGCTAGGTCTGATTTGTTGTTACAAATGCTTATCTTGACAAAATATTATACAGTAAAACCTGGATTTAAAAAGCAATCTAAACATGTATTAACCCTTTAATGCCTGGCGTATCATTTTTGATACGGCTAAAAAATAGCTTGTAGAGTTTTTATGTTTTCTTAGAACAAATTTTCCTTTTGATAGTAGGTATTGGGCAATCTTATAAACAATCTACGAAATTTTCAAGTAATTCCTATTATTTATATTTTTTTCATTTAGATCTAGATTTTATGATTTTTTGATCAGCGCTCATAAATTTACTTTTTCGGCAGGTACAGACTGAGATCATGACAAATTTGTTTTTTCCATTACACTACAGCATTTTGCAGAGATTATTTTACCTGCAATATCAAATAAATCTTTTTTCAGGAAGTTTTTCCTTTTTCTTTTATAAATGTCACTCTATGTTTAACACGATAACGGATCACTAACGTGACATGCTCAAGTATTCAAAATTGTTTGATCTTCAAATTTATTTCGTTCTGTACAGTCAATATTAACTTAGATTTAAGATAGGCTCCGAAATGTAATCGGCAGAAATGACTTGGGCATTAAAGGGTTAAGCTGGTTCTGTTATCTATATAAATAAAAATGTAAAGTTTTTTCGTAACCCAAAATCTCTGAAAATATTGCACCGATTGGCTCGAAATTTTGGCATAACGTTGTACTAGTGTCCTGATATGTTTTTATCCATACCGTTTATACATAAAGTTTTAAATCTGCGTGTTTGTCTCCCAGCAATTTGATTGGCTGCTGTGTGTTTGGCTCTGTGGTAAAGTTCCTAACACCGAGGAATGAAAGCAGTGGTTCGAATTCCATCAGATGCAGTGTTATTAAATTTAACATTAAATACATGAGCTCCTTGGAAGAGCGATGCTTTTTATTTTATTTATCATACATAGTATCATAGAACTTAAATTCCACTGTCCTGCTAGTTCTTTTGAAGAATTCATTTATATCAGTTTATTGCAACAAGGTATCGTGATTATTATTTATAAATATATCCATTTAATAAAATTGTGACATCCTATTTCATTCTTTTAAAGATGCTAGAACATCTCTAATACATTGAAATAGAAAGCTATGTAATAATCTGTAAAAAAGAAAATAAGATACGCAAACCATTTTTAGGTATCAGAATATTTTATTAAAAAAAAAAAATAAAAAAAAAAAATGTAAAAAATGTATGTTTCTTTCATTTCCGTTTTACACTGAACACAAGCAACGCGTGACTTCACAAATAATTTACTTTATATTATAAATAATATATATATATATATATATAAAATATATATATAATATATCAAAATTATTACACCTAAAATATCTATCTAAAATTATCTTTTTTACCCTTCCCATTCTTTAATACCTAATTTCTCAGCCATAAAATTCGGATTTAAAGGAGTTCTCACCGATTTAAATTCTTTTTACCATCTCCTAAAACTAACGCTTGAATAAATACGAATATTTCACTAAGGACACATTTTTCAATAAAAAAGTTTTACTCTCTAATGTCTAAATTACTGCATATGTGGTTTTCGAGCTAACTTATATGATGAAAGTTCATTCCTGTCTGACAATAAAGCTAAGTAATCTGTTGGTCTCTTGGAAAAAAATGCACGTAATCTGTCGTTGTAGGGTTGAAACAGAAGTGTGTATTCGTGAGCATTTAATGCAAATCTCATGCCTTGTAAAGACATTCACTTTTTCAGTCCCAATAAATTTAAAGTTCTACTAAGTTAGACTTTTTGATGGATCCACGACTGCAAGTCACTTAGGTTCTCTAATTGCCTAATAAGCCCGGGCAATCCAAATAATAAGCGCTAAATTTTCGTGTGTAATCGGGGAGAATAATTTCACAGGTTACATATATATGTAATATAGGAAGGGAATAATATTGTAATATGGAAATAGTGTAATAGAGAAATAACAAATTAGGAACAAGTAAAGAAGAAAAACTTCGTTCATAAAAACAAACGTATTTTTCGATTTACTGCGATTTTTCTGTAACTAAACTTTCGCGCGATTCACGTAAAAAAACGTATTTAGTGCAATTTGGTGGTGAAGTATACCCGCATGCTAAGTGTTAAATGACATAGATATTTTATTAAAACATTTTCGATTTTAGTAGTTTTTACATCACGTGTAGCACGTACCGATTTTATAGAATCTTAAGAGCTGTGATTTCTTTATTCGAAATAGCAGGATTTCTAAATAAATTTTCAATAGTGGTAATCATCTTTCTAATTTTTCTTCAGAATTAATAGAAAATATGATACAGATGTATTATACGCCTTCATTAATGCATTTTTCAGTTTTAACGAAATTTTTTGTATGTTTCTTTTTTTTATTTTTGATTATCGTTAAATTAGTTATGTTTCAATGTGGAGGTAATTTTTTTCTCCTGTTTTTGTCATAATGACAAATAAACGATTTTTCCTCGAAGTTATTTGTTTTCCATCAAAATAATATCATCTTAATACTAAGGAATATATACATGGTCAAGTATATATAAAATTATAATAACACATATGGGAAATAGGCTTAAAAAATTGCAATATTTCTAATTGCGAACATTTCTGAGTTAAGGATTCAAAGGGTTGGTTGGTTGGCTGGCTGGAATTTAGTGGCACTAATTCCTGAAAGGACAAACTGCGCCAAACAAGACGAAAATAAAAACAAAGTAACAGATAAAAAGGCAAAAAAAGACAAGAGAAAGGAATTTTGAAGATGAAATAGAAGAAACAATAAATTAAATGTTAGAAGAACATAAAAATCAATCAAACGGAGATAGTAAAATAGCAAACATATACAGGATAGATTGTTACATTATAAGAAAATTACAAAACAAAATTGAAAATTGAGAAATTGAAAATCAAAAATTGTTAAATTGAAAATTAATAATTAAAATTTGAAAATGTAGAAAATAACACAGAATTCAGATTTCATAATAAAAACCTGTACAGCGAAGAAAATAAGGATTCAAGGGTTATATCTGAAAAGATGCTTTCAGGAGTGGGGGAAGCGACTGCGTGAAGTGCGAAAACGTGTGGTTTCTAGATCAAATTTTATCTAGATTTAATATCAAAGTTTGTGGGTAACACTTATTCCATTTTATGGTTTCTTAAAGTTCCAGTATGATAATAAGTGGTTCATTAACAAATATTTTATTAATAAGTAAATTTCAAGCAAATTTTCAAGTAACATTTCATCTTACCATAATGCTAAAAATAATGTAGTATTTTATTAAATGGTACACAAAATAACTATACTGCCATCATACTGTCTTTTCAAAAATGTATAAAAATAATCAGCATCCGTTTACAAAGACAAGTCTCCAACAGGGCTGTGTAATATCTTTTTCTAATCTTTTTCTGTAATATAATAAGGCCATTTCAAAAAGCGACGAGGTAGTCTTTAATATCTTTGTTATGGAAACTCGCAGTGTCATGTTTACATGATAGTGATAATAAATTGGCTTGACTGAAGAAAAGGGTGCCCCCGCCAACTTAGTGATATAGAATGGTAGCTTAACATTTTCTTCTGATCTCGCCGTGTCTAAACAATCTGTATCAATATTTTAATTTATATTATATTTGTATCCAGATTTCCTTGTGGAAGCCATTTTTTATACATTAAATGCGAATAATGCGATTAAAAATATTAGATATAATGAACTATTAAAGATTCACTATAGCTAATTTTTAATAAATTGGAGCTGTTGGCTTTGTAATATGTTGAGGGATTAATTTCTCATATAAATCCCCTCTTTCTCAGTGGTTTTGATTAATTAAGAAAATATATATCATTCTATTATAATGTCGCAATCTACACCAGGCTTGACTAAAGAACTTGGTTCCCCCTCCAACTTGGTGATAATGGTTTAAATATGGTCGCCTAACATTTTCTCCTGATCTCAACGTGTCGAAACAATCTGTATCTGTTTTATAATTTATGTGATATTTACATCCAACTCTCCTTGTGTAAATTAAAAAAATATTAAAAGTTAATGTTAATTTCTTTTTGTTTGTTAATTCTTATAAATTAAAAGTTCGCAATGATTAAAAAATTTAGATACAACAAACTATTAATGGTTCACTATGGCTGAATTTTAATAATTTGGAGCTGTTGCGTTTGTAAACTGTTAAGGGATTAATTGCCCATAAATATAAATGTCCGGTTTTCAAGTCGTTTTCTTTAATTAAGAATATATAATTCTATTACGATGGCGTACTGTGCATTAATTAAAGTTGTCAGAAAAAGAAAGAAATACAATGTTTGGATGGATTACCTTTGTGTTTTAGTAAATATCGCCAATATTTTTGCCAAATTTGCCAAGGGGAACCCAATTCTTAAATAGTCCCCTACATCAATTAAAGTCGCCCAAATAGCAAGGGCTACATTGTTCGGATAAAATACCTTTGTGTTTTAGTAAACATCGCCAATAAATACACCAAATTTGCCAAGGGGCACCCTATTCTTCAGTAGTACCAATACATTTTATAACTTAATTTTAATGACAGTTATTAAGTACTAAGTTTTATTTAAAACCTAATGCATAGCACATTCACGTCACTTGTAAAAACTATACTATTTATAACGCAAGATCAAAGATAGTAACAAATGTTACAATATATATACTGGAGATCAGTAAGATTTATAAAATTGAGTTTTAAAAGTTATTCACAAATTTTAAGCGGAGAAGTGAAAATTGTCCATTTGTCAATATACACAGGATGTTATGAGTATAACAAAAATCAAGTCTCCAGAATTCGAAAGAGAACAGAAGTATTAGAATTTAAATGGGGCTTTATAAGTTTTAAATGGTTTATTTTAGGTCTTGTTAAAATAACCACGTTACCTTTAAAATATATTGATTGAGAGTCATTAGTTCAATGAAATCGCTTGCGAAAAATATCTGAAACTGAAAACAATATAAAATTTTCATAATTATTTGGATTAGCAAGAGTGCATTTCGACGTGTTCATTTCGAAAATTAAAATTTTCTAAGAAAATTTAGAGATATTTAATATGAAAGTCGATGTCTTCTAAGAGATACTAGCAAAGATGATGATCCAAAGCTTTCTTTACCTCTAAACCTTATAAACTCAGAAAAGCTATGAAAGGTTGGTTTAATATCACTTATTGTATATCTGATATTTTTTACTGAGTAACTTTTCATCACGAAATTTTGTGCATTAAGGCTAAAAAAGTTTTTATAAAATATATTTTATAATAATATATTTTAAAATATATTTTAAGCATTTAAACTTATCCCAATGTCTAAAGTTTTAGAGTCCAAAATTTGAGATTTTCAATGTTATACAGATCTGGAACAGATTTTTTTTTCAGTCGCCATTTTGAATTGAATATGGAGGTTTGATATCAGAACAAGGCAACTAGGCGATAGAGTGCTAAGCGTGGCAACTTAGCTATTTATTCCAGATCTCACCATATCTATATTTTGTTTTATATTATTCTGACAACTTTTTTGTTATCTATTAAACGGAACTAATCTTTATTTGTTTTTAATTTTGAGAAATTAAATTGATTTGCTTCAGTGAACGTCAACTTTACCAAAAGTTAAAATCGGTTAAACTCGCATTCTATCCTTTCAGTTTGGATGAGCGCGCCAATAAAAGTCGCCAAAATTCCACGGGGTTCCTTATTGTGACGGAACGGTGACAGAGATGCGTTACAACAGTACTCTACAATAGACATAACAATGGTCCTAACAATAAAATCACTGGAGTGACGTCAATGTTCTAAAGATTTTGTCATTCAGTCATTTGCTTTCATCGGAGTAGGTTGGTTGAAGCACTCGGAGATTATATTTTGGTGATCTTCTACATAAACCACAGGATTCCATAAGAGCTGTATCGTATTAGTATGTATGCTATTAATGTAAATTTAATTTAAACTTAATTTCTGAGACGTTTACTCTCAGAAAAATTGAGATTTTTAACTATATTTTACGGATTTAGTACGATCTTTCAGTAGCCGCCATCTTGGATTGAAATATATGATGGGAAAAAAATGGCTTCTTTTAAAGCACAGCTAATCAAAAAAATCCGTTGACTTTAAATTAGTTGTTATTTTATTACTACATTGCATAAATTCTATACTGCGTCGGCACAAAATGTTTTAATACACATTTCGGAATCGTACACAAAATAGCTAAATTAGCACGTAAAGGATACATATCTCAAATCTTTGACACATTTCGAAAAATCTACAACTGAATATAAGAAAAATATAACATCGTTTGGTGATTTCAACGTATTAACACTTGCTGAAAAACTTCTCGGTTAAACATTAGAGATATTTTACACGCTGCTTTTGGTACGCTTCCGAAATATGGCGCCTGTTTGTTAGTTTGATTATTTGAGTAGATTTTTGTATGACTTTTATCTTTGTTCCATTTGCTCTGTATAAAATTTGTATTATGTTTTCACCTGTTTATGTCACAATCACAAATAAATATGATTTTCCAAATTGTTTGGTATTCAAACAAAAACGAATCTTCTTAATAATACAGAAATAAGCACAAATACATTTAGGATCAACTAGATATTCCACAGTTAAGAGACTAAACTTGTAAGAAGAATAGATATTTTTATAGAAGGCTCTTGTTAGTCCATCATACTGGAGATATAACGCCCATCAGTCTCGTGTTAAAGGTGTGGTTGACTTTCTATTAGAACATCTTTTATACTGCAGAAATTCTTTCCAGTTTCATATCAAAGTTAGGCCTACTTCGGATCATGAAAGTAAAAGTTAAACTTTTGCAATTTCTTGTTCACACTATCGTAAAAATAAGTATACAATACATAGAGACATTTTTTTCACGTATGATATAATAGATATTTTCTAATACATGTAAAAATTAGTAATTTAAATTAATTTCAAAGATGTACAGCTATTTTTACTCTTTCACACTGAATAAAATATTTGTAACTATATTTCAGTTCTAATAATTTAAAATAATGTTTACTTCTCGTGATATTACATAAATATGCGAAAAAAATAATATTTATTGATGCTAGTATCTAAAAATGTCTATGATTTCATTAAAAACGTGACGGATATAAACCGTGATACACGTCAACAAAACTGACAGATATAAAACAAATGTTAACATGAAAAAAATTCATTTGCTTGAAAGTTTAAAACTGAAACTTTAGTACTGATCATAGGGTACACTCAAGTATCTATTGAAACAAATATAAACCGAGGGATAGATATAATTATAGGAAGAGAAATATTTCTAACAAATATTTGTAAAAGCAAAAGTATTTCTATATTTACAAGAACAAAACTTAATGAGGAAAACAAAAGTGTAACAGTTTCGAAGTTTAATGTATACAAACTATTTTTCTGAATTAAATAAAAAATAATTATTTTTTTCTCATTCTTCATGCATCATATAATCACACTTTTTCTTAAGAATTTTAATGATTTTTAGTCTTTTGCTATAAATAATATAATTTTTGTTTTTATTTAGTATCCGTTGAAGGGTGTGGTGCCGGGACGCCCGCGGAGAAGTGTGTGAATGGCCAAGCACAGGTATTTGTCATTTCTCTTAGACTTTTTCTTAAGAATTTTAATGATTTTTAGTCTTTTGCTATAAATAATATAATTTTTGTTTTTATTTAGTATCCGTTGAAGGGTGTGTGGTGCCGGGACGCCCGCGGAGAAGTGTGTGAATGGCCAAGCACAGGTATTTGTCATTTCTCTTAGACTTTTTCTTAAGAATTTTAATGATTTTTAGTCTTTTGCTATAAATAATATAATTTTTGTTTTTATTAGTATCCGTTGAAGGGTGTGGTGCCGGGACGCCCGCGGAGAAGTGTGTGAATGGCCAAGCACAGGTATTTGTCATTTCTCTTAGACTTTTTCTTAAGAATTTTAATGATTTTTAGTCTTTTGCTATAAATAATATAATTTTTGTTTTTATTTAGTATCCGTTGAAGGGTGTGGTGCCGGGACGCCCGCGGAGAAGTGTGTGAATGGCCAAGCACAGGTATTTGTCATTTCTCTTAGACTTTTTCTTAAGAATTTTAATGATTTTTAGTCTTTTGCTATAAATAATATAATTTTTGTTTTTATTTAGTATCCGTTGAAGGGTGTGGTGCCGGGACGCCCGCGGAGAAGTGTGTGAATGGCCAAGCACAGGTATTTGTCATTTCTCTTAGACTTTTTCTTAAGAATTTTAATGATTTTTAGTCTTTTGCTATAAATAATATAATTTTTGTTTTCATTTAGTATCCGTTGAAGGGTGTGGTGCCGGGACGCCCGCGGAGAAGTGTGTGAATGGCCAAGCACAGGTATTTGTCATTTCTCTTAGACTTTTTCTTAAGAATTTTAATGATTTTTAGTCTTTTGCTATAAATAATATAATTTTTGTTTTTATTTAGTATCCGTTGAAGGGTGTGGTGCCGGGACGCCCGCGGAGAAGTGTGTGTGAATGGCCAAGCACAGGTATTTGTCATTTCTCTTAGACTTTTTCTTAAGAATTTTAATGATTTTTAGTCTTTTGCTATAAATAATATAATTTTTGTTTTTATTTAGTATCCGTTGAAGGGTGTGGTGCCGGGACGCCCGCGGAGAAGTGTGTGAATGGCCAAGCACAGGTATTTGTCATTTCTCTTAGACTTTTTCTTAAGAATTTTAAATGATTTTTAGTCTTTTGCTATAAATAATATAATTTTTGTTTTTATTTAGTATCCGTTGAAGGGTGTGGTGCCGGGACGCCCGCGGAGAAGTGTGTGAATGGCCAAGCACAGGTATTTGTCATTTCTCTTAGACTTTTTCTTAAGAATTTTAATGATTTTTAGTCTTTTGCTATAAATAATATAATTTTTGTTTTTATTTAGTATCCGTTGAAGGGTGTGGTGCCGGGACGCCCGCGGAGAAGTGTGTGAATGGCCAAGCACAGGTATTTGTCATTTCTCTTAGACTTTTTCTTAAGAATTTTTAATGATTTTTAGTCTTTTGCTATAAATAATATAATTTTTGTTTTTATTTAGTATCCGTTGAAGGGTGTGGTGCCGGGACGCCCGCGGAGAAGTGTGTGAATGGCCAAGCACAGGTATTTGTCATTTCTCTTAGACTTTTTCTTAAGAATTTTAATGATTTTTAGTCTTTTGCATTAAATAATATAATTTTTGTTTTTATTTAGTATCCGTTGAAGGGTGTGGTGCCGGGACGCCCGCGGAGAAGTGTGTGAATGGCCAAGCACAGGTATTTGTCATTTCTCTTAGACTTTTTCTTAAGAATTTTAATGATTTTTAGTCTTTTGCTATAAATAATATAATTTTTGTTTTTTTTAGTATCCGTTGAAGGGTGTGGTGCCGGGACGCCCGCGGAGAAGTGTGTGAATGGCCAAGCACAGGTATTTGTCATTTCTCTTAGACTTTTTCTTAAGAATTTTAATGATTTTTAGTCTTTTGCTATAAATAATATAATTTTTGTTTTATTTAGTATCCGTTGAAGGGTGTGGTGCCGGGACGCCCGCGGAGAAGTGTGTGAATGGCCAAGCACAGGTATTTGTCATTTCTCTTAGACTTTTTCTTAAGAATTTTAATGATTTTTAGTCTTTTGCTATAAATAATATAATTTTTGTTTTTATTTAGTATCCGTTGAAGGGTGTGGTGCCGGGACGCCCGCGGAGAAGTGTGTGAATGGCCAAGCACAGGTATTTGTCATTTCTCTTAGACTTTTTCTTAAGAACTTTAATGATTTTTAGTCTTTTGCATTAAATAATATAATTTTTGTTTTTATTTAGTATCCGTTGAAGGGTGTGGTGCCGGGACGCCCGCGGAGAAGTGTGTGAATGGCCAAGCACAGGTATTTGTCATTTCTCTTAGACTTTTTCTTAAGAATTTTAATGATTTTTAGTCTTTTGCTATAAATAATATAATTTTTGTTTTTATTTAGTATCCGTTGAAGGGTGTGGTGCCGGGACGCCCGCGGAGAAGTGTGTGAATGGCCAAGCACAGGTATTTGTCATTTCTCTTAGACTTTTTCTTAAGAATTTTAATGATTTTTAGTCTTTTGCTATAAATAATATAATTTTTGTTTTTATTTAGTATCCGTTGAAGGGTGTGGTGCCGGGACGCCCGCGGAGAAGTGTGTGAATGGCCAAGCACAGGTATTTGTCATTTCTCTTAGACTTTTTCTTAAGAATTTTAATGATTTTTAGTCTTTTGCTATAAATAATATAATTTTTGTATTTTTATTTAGTATCCGTTGAAGGGTGTGGTGCCGGGACGCCCGCGGAGAAGTGTGTGAATGGCCAAGCACAGGTATTTGTCATTTCTCTTAGACTTTTTCTTAAGAATTTTAATGATTTTTAGTCTTTTGCTATAAATAATATAATTTTTGTTTTTATTTAGTATCCGTTGAAGGGTGTGGTGCCGGGACGCCCGCGGAGAAGTGTGTGAATGGCCAAGCACAGGTATTTGTCATTTCTCTTAGACTTTTTCTTAAGAATTTTAAATGATTTTTAGTCTTTTGCTATAAATAATATAATTTTTGTTTTTTTAGTATCCGTTGAAGGGTGTGGTGCCGGGACGCCCGCGGAGAAGTGTGTGAATGGCCAAGCACAGGTATTTGTCATTTCTCTTAGACTTTTTCTTAAGAATTTTAATGATTTTTAGTCTTTTGCTATTAAATAATATAATTTTTGTTTTCATTTAGTATCCGTTGAAGGGTGTGGTGCCGGGACGCCCGCGGAGAAGTGTGTGAATGGCCAAGCACAGGTATTTGTCATTTCTCTTAGACTTTTTCTTAAGAATTTTAAATGATTTTTAGTCTTTTGCTATAAATAATATAATTTTTGTTTTTATTTAGTATCCGTTGAAGGGTGTGTGGTGCCGGGACGCCCGCGGAGAAGTGTGTGAATGGCCAAGCACAGGTATTTGTCATTTCTCTTAGACTTTTTCTTAAGAATTTTAATGATTTTTAGTCTTTTGCTATAAATAATATAATTTTTGTTTTTATTTAGTATCCGTTGAAGGGTGTGGTGCCGGGACGCCCGCGGAGAAGTGTGTGAATGGCCAAGCACAGGTATTTGTCATTTCTCTTAGACTTTTTCTTAAGAATTTTAATGATTTTTAGTCTTTTGCTATAAATAATATAATTTTTGTTTTTATTTAGTATCCGTTGAAGGGTGTGGTGCCGGGACGCCCGCGGAGAAGTGTGTGAATGGCCAAGCACAGGTATTTGTCATTTCTCTTAGACTTTTTCTTAAGAATTTTAATGATTTTTAGTCTTTTGCTATAAATAATATAATTTTTGTTTTTATTTAGTATCCGTTGAAGGGTGTGGTGCCGGGACGCCCGCGGAGAAGTGTGTGAATGGCCAAGCACAGGTATTTGTCATTTCTCTTAGACTTTTTCTTAAGAATTTTAATGATTTTTAGTCTTTTGCTATAAATAATATAATTTTTGTATTTTTATTTAGTATCCGTTGAAGGGTGTGGTGCCGGGACGCCCGCGGAGAAGTGTGTGAATGGCCAAGCACAGGTATTTGTCATTTCTCTTAGACTTTTTCTTAAGAATTTTAATGATTTTTAGTCTTTTGCTATAAATAATATAATTTTTGTTTTTATTTAGTATCCGTTGAAGGGTGTGGTGCCGGGACGCCCGCGGAGAAGTGTGTGAATGGCCAAGCACAGGTATTTGTCATTTCTCTTAGACTTTTTCTTAAGAATTTTAATGATTTTTAGTCTTTTGCTATAAATAATATAATTTTTGTTTTTATTTAGTATCCGTTGAAGGGTGTGGTGCCGGGACGCCCGCGGAGAAGTGTGTGAATGGCCAAGCACAGGTATTTGTCATTTCTCTTAGACTTTTTCTTAAGAATTTTAATGATTTTTAGTCTTTTGCTATAAATAATATAATTTTTGTTTTTATTTAGTATCCGTTGAAGGGTGTGGTGCCGGGACGCCCGCGGAGAAGTGTGTGAATGGCCAAGCACAGGTATTTGTCATTTCTCTTAGACTTTTTCTTAAGAATTTTAATGATTTTTAGTCTTTTGCTATAAATAATATAATTTTTGTATTTTTATTTAGTATCCGTTGAAGGGTGTGGTGCCGGGACGCCCGCGGAGAAGTGTGTGAATGGCCAAGCACAGGTATTTGTCATTTCTCTTAGACTTTTTCTTAAGAATTTTAATGATTTTTAGTCTTTTGCTATAAATAATATAATTTTTGTTTTTATTTAGTATCCGTTGAAGGGTGTGGTGCCGGGACGCCCGCGGAGAAGTGTGTGAATGGCCAAGCACAGGTATTTGTCATTTCTCTTAGACTTTTTCTTAAGAATTTTAAATGATTTTTAGTCTTTTGCTATAAATAATATAATTTTTGTTTTTATTTAGTATCCGTTGAAGGGTGTGGTGCCGGGACGCCCGCGGAGAAGTGTGTGAATGGCCAAGCACAGGTATTTGTCATTTCTCTTAGACTTTTTCTTAAGAATTTTAATGATTTTTAGTCTTTTGCATTAAATAATATAATTTTTGTTTTTATTTAGTATCCGTTGAAGGGTGTGGTGCCGGGACGCCCGCGGAGAAGTGTGTGAATGGCCAAGCACAGGTATTTGTCATTTCTCTTAGACTTTTTCTTAAGAATTTTAATGATTTTTAGTCTTTTGCTATAAATAATATAATTTTTGTTTTTATTTAGTATCCGTTGAAGGGTGTGGTGCCGGGACGCCCGCGGAGAAGTGTGTGAATGGCCAAGCACAGGTATTTGTCATTTCTCTTAGACTTTTTCTTAAGAATTTTAATGATTTTTAGTCTTTTGCTATAAATAATATAATTTTTGTTTTTATTTAGTATCCGTTGAAGGGTGTGGTGCCGGGACGCCCGCGGAGAAGTGTGTGAATGGCCAAGCACAGGTATTTGTCATTTCTCTTAGACTTTTTCTTAAGAATTTTAATGATTTTTAGTCTTTTGCTATAAATAATATAATTTTTTTTTTATTTAGTATCCCTTGAAGGGTGTGGTGCCGGGACGCCCGCGGAGAAGTGTGTGAATGGCCAAGCACAGGTATTTGTCATTTCTCTTAGACTTTTTCTTAAGAATTTTAATGATTTTTAGTCTTTTGCTATAAATAATATAATTTTTGTTTTCATTTAGTATCCGTTGAAGGGTGTGTGGTGCCGGGACGCCCGCGGAGAAGTGTGTGAATGGCCAAGCACAGGTATTTGTCATTTCTCTTAGACTTTTTCTTAAGAATTTTAATGATTTTTAGTCTTTTGCTATAAATAATATAAATTTTTGTTTTTATTTAGTATCCGTTGAAGGGTGTGGTGCCGGGACGCCCGCGGAGAAGTGTGTGAATGGCCAAGCACAGGTATTTGTCATTTCTCTTAGACTTTTTCTTAAGAATTTTAATGATTTTTAGTCTTTTGCTATAAATAATATAATTTTTGTTTTCATTTAGTATCCGTTGAAGGGTGTGGTGCCGGGACGCCCGCGGAGAAGTGTGTGAATGGCCAAGCACAGGTATTTGTCATTTCTCTTAGACTTTTTCTTAAGAATTTTAATGATTTTTAGTCTTTTGCTATAAATAATATAATTTTTGTTTTTATTTAGTATCCGTTGAAGGGTGTGGTGCCGGGACGCCCGCGGAGAAGTGTGTGAATGGCCAAGCACAGGTATTTGTCATTTCTCTTAGACTTTTTCTTAAGAATTTTAATGATTTTTAGTCTTTTGCTATAAATAATATAATTTTTGTTTTTATTTAGTATCCGTTGAAGGGTGTGTGTGCCGGGACGCCCGCGGAGAAGTGTGTGAATGGCCAAGCACAGGTATTTGTCATTTCTCTTAGACTTTTTCTTAAGAATTTTAATGATTTTTAGTCTTTTGCTATAAATAATATAATTTTTGTTTTATTTAGTATCCGTTGAAGGGTGTGGTGCCGGGACGCCCGCGGAGAAGTGTGTGAATGGCCAAGCACAGGTATTTGTCATTTCTCTTAGACTTTTTCTTAAGAATTTTAATGATTTTTAGTCTTTTGCTATAAATAATATAATTTTTGTTTTTATTTAGTATCCGTTGAAGGGTGTGGTGCCGGGACGCCCGCGGAGAAGTGTGTGAATGGCCAAGCACAGGTATTTGTCATTTCTCTTAGACTTTTTCTTAAGAATTTTAATGATTTTTAGTCTTTTGCTATAAATAATATAATTTTTGTTTTTATTTAGTATCCGTTGAAGGGTGTGGTGCCGGGACGCCCGGAGAAGTGTGTGAATGGCCAAGCACAGGTATTTGTCATTTCTCTTAGACTTTTTCTTAAGAATTTTAATGATTTTTAGTCTTTTGCTATAAATAATATAATTTTTGTTTTTTATTTAGTATCCGTTGAAGGGTGTGGTGCCGGGACGCCCGCGGAGAAGTGTGTGAATGGCCAAGCACAGGTATTTGTCATTTCTCTTAGACTTTTTCTTAAGAACTTTAATGATTTTTAGTCTTTTGCTATAAATAATATAATTTTTGTTTTTATTTAGTATCCGTTGAAGGGTGTGGTGCCGGGACGCCCGCGGAGAAGTGTGTGAATGGCCAAGCACAGGTATTTGTCATTTCTCTTAGACTTTTTCTTAAGAATTTTAATGATTTTTAGTCTTTTGCTATAAATAATGTATTTTTTTTTTATTTAGTATCCGTTGAAGGGTGTGGTGCCGGGACGCCCGCGGAGAAGTGTGTGTGAATGGCCAAGCACAGGTATTTGTCATTTCTCTTAGACTTTTTCTTAATAATTTTAATGATTTTTAGTCTTTTGCTATAAATAATGCAATTTTTGTTTTTATTTAGTATCCGTTGAAGGGTGTGGTGCCGGGACGCCCGCGGAGAAGTGTGTGAATGGCCAAGCACAGGTATTTGTCATTTCTCTTAGACTTTTTCTTAAGAATTTTAATGATTTTTAGTCTTTTGCTATAAATAATATAATTTTTGTTTTTATTTAGTATCCGTTGAAGGGTGTGGTGCCGGGACGCCCGCGGAGAAGTGTGTGAATGGCCAAGCACAGGTATTTGTCATTTCTCTTAGACTTTTTCTTAAGAATTTTAATGATTTTTAGTCTTTTGCTATAAATAATATAATTTTTGTATTTTTATTTAGTATCCGTTGAAGGGTGTGGTGCCGGGACGCCCGCGGAGAAGTGTGTGAATGGCCAAGCACAGGTATTTGTCATTTCTCTTAGACTTTTTCTTAAGAATTTTAATGATTTTTAGTCTTTTGCTATAAATAATATAATTTTTGTTTTTATTTAGTATCCGTTGAAGGGTGTGGTGCCGGGACGCCCGCGGAGAAGTGTGTGAATGGCCAAGCACAGGTATTTGTCATTTCTCTTAGACTTTTTCTTAAGAATTTTAATGATTTTTAGTCTTTTGCTATAAATAATATAATTTTTGTTTTTATTTAGTATCCGTTGAAGGGTGTGGTGCCGGGACGCCCGCGGAGAAGTGTGTGAATGGCCAAGCACAGGTATTTGTCATTTCTCTTAGACTTTTTCTTAAGAATTTTAATGATTTTTAGTCTTTTGCTATAAATAATATAATTTTTGTTTTTATTTAGTATCCGTTGAAGGGTGTGGTGCCGGGACGCCCGCGGAGAAGTGTGTGAATGGCCAAGCACAGGTATTTGTCATTTCTCTTAGACTTTTTCTTAAGAATTTTAATGATTTTTAGTCTTTTGCTATAAATAATATAATTTTTGTTTTTATTTAGTATCCGTTGAAGGGTGTGGTGCCGGGACGCCCGCGGAGAAGTGTGTGAATGGCCAAGCACAGGTATTTGTCATTTCTCTTAGACTTTTTCTTAAGAATTTTAATGATTTTTAGTCTTTTGCTATAAATAATATAATTTTTGTTTTTATTTAGTATCCGTTGAAGGGTGTGGTGCCGGGACGCCCGCGGAGAAGTGTGTGAATGGCCAAGCACAGGTATTTGTCATTTCTCTTAGACTTTTTCTTAAGAATTTTAATGATTTTTAGTCTTTTGCTATAAATAATATAATTTTTGTTTTTATTTAGTATCCGTTGAAGGGTGTGGTGCCGGGACGCCCGCGGAGAAGTGTGTGAATGGCCAAGCACAGGTATTTGTCATTTCTCTTAGACTTTTTCTTAAGAATTTTAATGATTTTTAGTCTTTTGCTATAAATAATATAATTTTTGTTTTTATTTAGTATCCGTTGAAGGGTGTGGTGCCGGGACGCCCGCGGAGAAGTGTGAATGGCCAAGCACAGGTATTTGTCATTTCTCTTAGACTCTTTCTTAATAATTTTAATGATTTTTAGTCTTTTGCTATAAATAATGCAATTTTTGTTTTTATTTAGTATCCGTTGAAGGGTGTGGTGCCGGGACGCCCGCGGAGAAGTGTGTGAATGGCCAAGCACAGGTATTTGTCATTTCTCTTAGACTTTTTCTTAAGAATTTTAATGATTTTTAGTCTTTTGCTATAAATAATATAATTTTTGTTTTTATTTAGTATCCGTTGAAGGGTGTGGTGCCGGGACGCCCGCGGAGAAGTGTGTGAATGGCCAAGCACAGGTATTTGTCATTTCTCTTAGACTTTTTCTTAAGAATTTTAATGATTTTTAGTCTTTTGCTATAAATAATATAATTTTTGTTTTTATTTAGTATCCGTTGAAGGGTGTGGTGCCGGGACGCCCGCGGAGAAGTGTGTGAATGGCCAAGCACAGGTATTTGTCATTTCTCTTAGACTTTTTCTTAAGAATTTTAATGATTTTTAGTCTTTTGCTATAAATAATATAATTTTTGTTTTTATTTAGTATCCGTTGAAGGGTGTGGTGCCGGGACGCCCGCGGAGAAGTGTGTGAATGGCCAAGCACAGGTATTTGTCATTTCTCTTAGACTTTTTCTTAAGAATTTTAATGATTTTTAGTCTTTTGCTATAAATAATATAATTTTTGTTTTTATTTAGTATCCGTTGAAGGGTGTGGTGCCGGGACGCCCGCGGAGAAGTGTGTGAATGGCCAAGCACAGGTATTTGTCATTTCTCTTAGACTTTTTCTTAAGAATTTTAATGATTTTTAGTCTTTTGCTATAAATAATATAATTTTTGTTTTTATTTAGTATCCGTTGAAGGGTGTGGTGCCGGGACGCCCGCGGAGAAGTGTGTGAATGGCCAAGCACAGGTATTTGTCATTTCTCTTAGACTTTTTCTTAAGAATTTTAATGATTTTTAGTCTTTTGCTATAAATAATATAATTTTTGTTTTTATTTAGTATCCGTTGAAGGGTGTGGTGCCGGGACGCCCGCGGAGAAGTGTGTGAATGGCCAAGCACAGGTATTTGTCATTTCTCTTAGACTTTTTCTTAAGAATTTTAGTGATTTTTTGTCTTTTGCTACAAAATAATGCAATTTTTGTTTTTATTTAGTATCCGTTGAAGGTGTGTGCCGGGACGCCGCGGAGAAGTGTGTGAATGGCCAAGCACAGGTATTTGTCATTTCTCTTAGACTTTTTCTTAAGAATTTTAATGATTTTTAGTCTTTTGCTATAAATAATATAATTTTTGTTTTTATTTAGTATCCGTTGAAGGGTGTGGTGCCGGGACGCCCGCGGAGAAGTGTGTGAATGGCCAAGCACAGGTATTTGTCATTTCTCTTAGACTTTTTCTTAAGAATTTTAATGATTTTTAGTCTTTTGCTATAAAAAATATAATTTTTGTTTATATTTAGTATCCGTTGAAGGGTGTGGTGCCGGGACGCCGGCGGAGAAGTGTGTGAATGGCCAAGCACAGGTATTTGTCATTTCTCTTAGACTTTTCATTTTTAGTCTTTTGCTATAATAATATAATTTTTTTTTTATTTAGTATCCGTTGAAGGGTGTGGTGCCGGGACGCCCGCGGAGAAGTGTGTGAATGGCCAAGCACAGGTATTTGTCATTTCTCTTAGACTTTTTCTTAAGAATTTTAATGATTTTTAGTCTTTTGCTATAAATAATATAATTTTTGTTTTTATTTAGTATCCGTTGAAGGGTGTGGTGCCGGGACGCCCGCGGAGAAGTGTGTGAATGGCCAAGCACAGGTATTTGTCATTTCTCTTAGACTTTTTCTTAAGAATTTTAATGATTTTTAGTCTTTTGCTATAAATAATATAATTTTTGTTTTTATTTAGTATCCGTTGAAGGGTGTGGTGCCGGGACGCCCGCGGAGAAGTGTGTGAATGGCCAAGCACAGGTATTTGTCATTTCTCTTAGACTTTTTCTTAAGAATTTTAATGATTTTTAGTCTTTTGCTATAAATAATATAATTTTTGTTTTTATTTAGTATCCGTTGAAGGGTGTGGTGCCGGGACGCCCGCGGAGAAGTGTGTGAATGGCCAAGCACAGGTATTTGTCATTTCTCTTAGACTTTTTCTTAAGAATTTTAATGATTTTTAGTCTTTTGCTATAAATAATATAATTTTTGTTTTTATTTAGTATCCGTTGAAGGGTGTGGTGCCGGGACGCCCGCGGAGAAGTGTGTGAATGGCCAAGCACAGGTATTTGTCATTTCTCTTAGACTTTTTCTTAAGAATTTTAATGATTTTTAGTCTTTTGCTATAAATAATATAATTTTTGTTTTTATTTAGTATCCGTTGAAGGGTGTGGTGCCGGGACGCCCGCGGAGAAGTGTGTGAATGGCCAAGCACAGGTATTTGTCATTTCTCTTAGACTTTTTCTTAAGAATTTTAATGATTTTTAGTCTTTTGCTATAAATAATATAATTTTTGTTTTTATTTAGTATCCGTTGAAGGGTGTGGTGCCGGGACGCCCGCGGAGAAGTGTGTGAATGGCCAAGCACAGGTATTTGTCATTTCTCTTAGACTTTTTCTTAAGAATTTTAATGATTTTTAGTCTTTTGCTATAAATAATATAATTTTTGTTTTTTATTTAGTATCCGTTGAAGGGTGTGGTGCCGGGACGCCCGCGGAGAAGTGTGTGAATGGCCAAGCACAGGTATTTGTCATTTCTCTTAGACTTTTTCTTAAGAATTTTAATGATTTTAGTCTTTTGCTATAAATAATATAATTTTTGTTTTTATTTAGTATCCGTTGAAGGGTGTGGTGCCGGGACGCCCGCGGAGAAGTGTGTGAATGGCCAAGCACAGGTATTTGTCATTTCTCTTAGACTTTTTCTTAAGAATTTTAATGATTTTTAGTCTTTTGCTATAAATAATATAATTTTTGTTTTTATTTAGTATCCGTTGAAGGGTGTGGTGCCGGGACGCCCGCGGAGAAGTGTGTGAATGGCCAAGCACAGGTATTTGTCATTTCTCTTAGACTTTTTCTTAAGAATTTTAATGATTTTTAGTCTTTTGCTATAAATAATATAATTTTTGTTTTTATTTAGTATCCGTTGAAGGGTGTGGTGCCGGGACGCCCGCGGAGAAGTGTGTGAATGGCCAAGCACAGGTATTTGTCATTTCTCTTAGACTTTTTCTTAAGAATTTTAATGATTTTTAGTCTTTTGCTATAAATAATATAATTTTTGTTTTTATTTAGTATCCGTTGAAGGGTGTGGTGCCGGGACGCCCGCGGAGAAGTGTGTGAATGGCCAAGCACAGGTATTTGTCATTTCTCTTAGACTTTTTCTTAAGAATTTTAATGATTTTTAGTCTTTTGCTATAAATAATATAATTTTTGTTTTTATTTAGTATCCGTTGAAGGGTGTGTGGTGCCGGGACGCCCGCGGAGAAGTGTGTGAATGGCCAAGCACAGGTATTTGTCATTTCTCTTAGACTTTTTCTTAAGAATTTTAATGATTTTTAGTCTTTTGCTATAAATAATATAATTTTTGTTTTTATTTAGTATCCGTTGAAGGGTGTGGTGCCGGGACGCCCGCGGAGAAGTGTGTGAATGGCCAAGCACAGGTATTTGTCATTTCTCTTAGACTTTTTCTTAAGAATTTTAATGATTTTTAGTCTTTTGCTATAAATAATATAATTTTTGTTTTTATTTAGTATCCGTTGAAGGGTGTGGTGCCGGGACGCCCGCGGAGAAGTGTGTGAATGGCCAAGCACAGGTATTTGTCATTTCTCTTAGACTTTTTCTTAAGAATTTTAATGATTTTTAGTCTTTTGCTATAAATAATATAATTTTTGTTTTTATTTAGTATCCGTTGAAGGGTGTGGTGCCGGGACGCCCGCGGAGAAGTGTGTGAATGGCCAAGCACAGGTATTTGTCATTTCTCTTAGACTTTTTCTTAAGAATTTTAATGATTTTTAGTCTTTTGCTATAAATAATATAATTTTTGTTTTTATTTAGTATCCGTTGAAGGGTGTGGTGCCGGGACGCCCGCGGAGAAGTGTGTGAATGGCCAAGCACAGGTATTTGTCATTTCTCTTAGACTTTTTCCTTAAGAATTTTAATGATTTTTAGTCTTTTGCTATAGAATAATATAATTTTTTAGTTTTTATTTAAGTAATCCGTTGAAGGGTGTGGGTGCCGGGAACCGCCCGCGGAGAAGTGTGTGAATGGCCAAGCACAGGTATTTTGTCATTTCACTTAGACTATTTTTCTTAAGAATTTTAATTGATTTTTAAAATAATATAATTTTTGTTTTTATTTAGTATCCGTTGAAGGGTGTGGTGCCGGGACGCCCGCGGAGAAGTGTGTGTGAATGGCCAAGCACAGGTATTTGTCATTTCTCTTAGACTTTTTTCTTAAGAATTTTAATGATTTTTAGTCTTTTGCTATAAATAATATAATTTTTGTTTTTATTTAGTATCCGTTGAAGGGTGTGGTGCCGGGACGCCCGCGGAGAAGTGTGTGAATGGCCAAGCACAGGTATTTGTCATTTCTCTTAGACTTTTTCTTAAGAATTTTAATGATTTTTAGTCTTTTGCTATAAATAATATAATTTTTGTTTTTATTTAGTATCCGTTGAAGGGTGTGGTGCCGGGACGCCCGCGGAGAAGTGTGTGAATGGCCAAGCACAGGTATTTGTCATTTCTCTTAGACTTTTTCTTAAGAATTTTAATGATTTTTAGTCTTTTGCTATAATAATATAATTTTTGTTTTTATTTAGTATCCGTTGAAGGGTGTGGTGCCGGGACGCCCGCGGAGAAGTGTGTGAATGGCCAAGCACAGGTATTTGTCATTTCTCTTAGACTTTTTCTTAAGAATTTTAATGATTTTTAGTCTTTTGCTATAAATAATATAATTTTTGTTTTTATTTAGTATCCGTTGAAGGGTGTGGTGCCGGGACGCCCGCGGAGAAGTGTGGGAAAGCCAAGCACAGGTATTTGTCATTTCTCTTAGACTTTTTCTTAAGAATTTTAATGATTTTTTAGTCTTTTGCTATAAATAATATAATTTTTGTTTTTATTTAGTATCCGTTGAAGGGTGTGGTGCCGGGACGCCCGCGGAGAAGTGTGTGAATGGCCAAGCACAGGTATTTGTCATTTCTCTTAGACTTTTTCTTAAGAATTTTAATGATTTTTAGTCTTTTGCTATAAATAATATAATTTTTGTTTTTATTTAGTATCCGTTGAAGGGTGTGGTGCCGGGACGCCCGCGGAGAAGTGTGTGAATGGCCAAGCACAGGTATTTGTCATTTCTCTTAGACTTTTTCTTAAGAATTTTAATGATTTTTAGTCTTTTGCTATAAATAATATAATTTTTGTTTTTATTTAGTATCCGTTGAAGGGTGTGGTGCCGGGACGCCCGCGGAGAAGTGTGTGTGAATGGCCAAGCACAGGTATTTGTCATTTCTCTTAGACTTTTTCTTAAGAATTTTAATGATTTTTAGTCTTTTGCTATAAATATATAATTTTTGTTTTTTATTTAGTATCCGTTGAAGGGTGTGGTGCCGGGACGCCCGCGGAGAAGTGTGTGAATGGCCAAGCACAGGTATTTGTCATTTCTCTTAGACTTTTTCTTAAGAATTTTAATGATTTTTAGTCTTTTGCTATAAATAATATAATTTTTGTTTTTATTTAGTATCCGTTGAAGGGTGTGGTGCCGGGACGCCCGCGGAGAAGTGTGTGAATGGCCAAGCACAGGTATTTGTCATTTCTCTTAGACTTTTTCTTAAGAATTTTAATGATTTTTAGTCTTTTGCTATAAATAATATAATTTTTGTTTTTATTTAGTATCCGTTGAAGGGTGTGGTGCCGGGACGCCCGCGGAGAAGTGTGTGAATGGCCAAGCACAGGTATTTGTCATTTCTCTTAGACTTTTTCTTAAGAATTTTAATGATTTTTAGTCTTTTGCTATAAATAATATAATTTTTGTTTTTATTTAGTATCCGTTGAAGGGTGTGGTGCCGGGACGCCCGCGGAGAAGTGTGTGAATGGCCAAGCACAGGTATTTGTCATTTCTCTTAGACTTTTTCTTAAGAATTTTAATGATTTTTAGTCTTTTGCTATAAATAATATAATTTTTGTTTTTATTTAGTATCCGTTGAAGGGTGTGGTGCCGGGACGCCCGCGGAGAAGTGTGTGAATGGCCAAGCACAGGTATTTGTCATTTCTCTTAGACTTTTTCTTAAGAATTTTAATGATTTTTAGTCTTTTGCTATAAATAATATAATTTTTGTTTTTATTTAGTATCCGTTGAAGGGTGTGGTGCCGGGACGCCCGCGGAGAAGTGTGTGAATGGCCAAGCACAGGTATTTGTCATTTCTCTTAGACTTTTTCTTAAGAATTTTAATGATTTTTAGTCTTTTGCTATAAATAATATAATTTTTGTTTTTATTTAGTATCCGTTGAAGGGTGTGGTGCCGGGACGCCCGCGGAGAAGTGTGTGAATGGCCAAGCACAGGTATTTGTCATTTCTCTTAGACTTTTTCTTAAGAATTTTAATGATTTTTAGTCTTTTGCTATAAATAATATAATTTTTGTTTTTATTTAGTATCCGTTGAAGGGTGTGGTGCCGGGACGCCCGCGGAGAAGTGTGTGAATGGCCAAGCACAGGTATTTGTCATTTCTCTTAGACTTTTTCTTAAGAATTTTAATGATTTTTAGTCTTTTGCTATAAATAATATAATTTTTGTTTTTATTTAGTATCCGTTGAAGGGTGTGGTGCCGGGACGCCCGCGGAGAAGTGTGTGAATGGCCAAGCACAGGTATTTGTCATTTCTCTTAGACTTTTTCTTAATAATTTTAATGATTTTAAGTCTTTTGCTATAAATAATGCAATTTTTGTTTTTATTTAGTATCCGTTGAAGGGTGTGGTGCCGGGATGCCCGCGGAGAAGTGTGTGAATGGCCAAGCACAGGTATTTGTCATTTCTCTTAGACTTTTTCTTAAGAATTTTAATGATTTTTAGTCTTTTGCTATAAATAATATAATTTTTGTTTTTATTTAGTATCCGTTGAAGGGTGTGGTGCCGGGACGCCCGCGGAGAAGTGTGTGAATGGCCAAGCACAGGTATTTGTCATTTCTCTTAGACTTTTTCTTAAGAATTTTAATGATTTTTAGTCTTTTGCTATAAATAATATAATTTTTGTTTTTATTTAGTATCCGTTGAAGGGTGTGGTGCCGGGACGCCCGCGGAGAAGTGTGTGAATGGCCAAGCACAGGTATTTGTCATTTCTCTTAGACTTTTTCTTAAGAATTTTAATGATTTTTAGTCTTTTGCTATAAATAATATAATTTTTGTTTTTATTTAGTATCCGTTGAAGGGTGTGGTGCCGGGACGCCCGCGGAGAAGTGTGTGAATGGCCAAGCACAGGTATTTGTCATTTCTCTTAGACTTTTTCTTAAGAATTTTAATGATTTTTAGTCTTTTGCTATAAATAATATAATTTTTGTTTTTATTTAGTATCCGTTGAAGGGTGTGGTGCCGGGACGCCCGCGGAGAAGTGTGTGAATGGCCAAGCACAGGTATTTGTCATTTCTCTTAGACTTTTTCTTAAGAATTTTAATGATTTTTAGTCTTTTGCTATAAATAATATAATTTTTGTTTTTATTTAGTATCCGTTGAAGGGTGTGGTGCCGGGACGCCCGCGGAGAAGTGTGTGAATGGCCAAGCACAGGTATTTGTCATTTCTCTTAGACTTTTTCTTAAGAATTTTAATGATTTTTAGTCTTTTGCTATAAATAATATAATTTTTGTATTTTTATTTAGTATCCGTTGAAGGGTGTGGTGCCGGGACGCCCGCGGAGAAGTGTGTGAATGGCCAAGCACAGGTATTTGTCATTTCTCTTAGACTTTTTCTTAAGAATTTTAATGATTTTTAGTCTTTTGCTATAAATAATATAATTTTTGTTTTTATTTAGTATCCGTTGAAGGGTGTGGTGCCGGGACGCCCGCGGAGAAGTGTGTGAATGGCCAAGCACAGGTATTTGTCATTTCTCTTAGACTTTTTCTTAAGAATTTTAATGATTTTTAGTCTTTTGCTATAAATAATATAATTTTTGTTTTTATTTAGTATCCGTTGAAGGGTGTGGTGCCGGGACGCCCGCGGAGAAGTGTGTGAATGGCCAAGCACAGGTATTTGTCATTTCTCTTAGACTTTTTCTTAAGAATTTTAATGATTTTTAGTCTTTTGCTATAAATAATATAATTTTTGTTTTTATTTAGTATCCGTTGAAGGGTGTGGTGCCGGGACGCCCGCGGAGAAGTGTGTGAATGGCCAAGCACAGGTATTTGTCATTTCTCTTAGACTTTTTCTTAAGAATTTTAATGATTTTTAGTCTTTTGCTATAAATAATATAATTTTTGTTTTTATTTAGTATCCGTTGAAGGGTGTGGTGCCGGGACGCCCGCGGAGAAGTGTGTGAATGGCCAAGCACAGGTATTTGTCATTTCTCTTAGACTTTTTCTTAAGAATTTTAATGATTTTTAGTCTTTTGCTATAAATAATATAATTTTTGTTTTTATTTAGTATCCGTTGAAGGGTGTGGTGCCGGGACGCCCGCGGAGAAGTGTGTGAATGGCCAAGCACAGGTATTTGTCATTTCTCTTAGACTTTTTCTTAAGAATTTTAATGATTTTTAGTCTTTTGCTATAAATAATATAATTTTTGTTTTTATTTAGTATCCGTTGAAGGGTGTGGTGCCGGGACGCCCGCGGAGAAGTGTGTGAATGGCCAAGCACAGGTATTTGTCATTTCTCTTAGACTTTTTCTTAAGAATTTTAATGATTTTTAGTCTTTTGCTATAAATAATATAATTTTTGTTTTTATTTAGTATCCGTTGAAGGGTGTGGTGCCGGGACGCCCGCGGAGAAGTGTGTGAATGGCCAAGCACAGGTATTTGTCATTTCTCTTAGACTTTTTCTTAAGAATTTTAATGATTTTTAGTCTTTTGCTATAAATAATATAATTTTTGTTTTTATTTAGTATCCGTTGAAGGGTGTGGTGCCGGGACGCCCGCGGAGAAGTGTGTGAATGGCCAAGCACAGGTATTTGTCATTTCTCTTAGACTTTTTCTTAAGAATTTTAATGATTTTTAGTCTTTTGCTATAAATAATATAATTTTTGTTTTTATTTAGTATCCGTTGAAGGGTGTGGTGCCGGGACGCCCGCGGAGAAGTGTGTGAATGGCCAAGCACAGGTATTTGTCATTTCTCTTAGACTTTTTCTTAAGAATTTTAATGATTTTTAGTCTTTTGCTATAAATAATATAATTTTTGTTTTTATTTAGTATCCGTTGAAGGGTGTGGTGCCGGGACGCCCGCGGAGAAGTGTGTGAATGGCCAAGCACAGGTATTTGTCATTTCTCTTAGACTTTTTCTTAAGAATTTTAATGATTTTTAGTCTTTTGCTATAAATAATATAATTTTTGTTTTTATTTAGTATCCGTTGAAGGGTGTGGTGCCGGGACGCCCGCGGAGAAGTGTGTGAATGGCCAAGCACAGGTATTTGTCATTTCTCTTAGACTTTTTCTTAAGAATTTTAATGATTTTTAGTCTTTTGCTATAAATAATATAATTTTTGTTTTTATTTAGTATCCGTTGAAGGGTGTGGTGCCGGGACGCCCGGAGAAGTGTGTGAATGGCCAAGCACAGGTATTTGTCATTTCTCTTAGACTTTTTCTTAAGAATTTTAATGATTTTTAGTCTTTTGCTATAAATAATATAATTTTTGTTTTTATTTAGTATCCGTTGAAGGGTGTGGTGCCGGGACGCCCGCGGAGAAGTGTGTGAATGGCCAAGCACAGGTATTTGTCATTTCTCTTAGACTTTTTCTTAAGAATTTTAATGATTTTTAGTCTTTTGCTATAAATAATATAATTTTTGTTTTTATTTAGTATCCGTTGAAGGGTGTGTGGTGCCGGGACGCCCGCGGAGAAGTGTGTGAATGGCCAAGCACAGGTATTTGTCATTTCTCTTAGACTTTTTCTTAAGAATTTTAATGATTTTTAGTCTTTTGCTATAAATAATATAATTTTTGTTTTTATTTAGTATCCGTTGAAGGGTGTGGTGCCGGGACGCCCGCGGAGAAGTGTGTGAATGGCCAAGCACAGGTATTTGTCATTTCTCTTAGACTTTTTCTTAAGAATTTTAATGATTTTTAGTCTTTTGCTATAAATAATATAATTTTTGTTTTTATTTAGTATCCGTTGAAGGGTGTGGTGCCGGGGACGCCCGCGGAGAAGTGTGTGAATGGCCAAGCACAGGTATTTGTCATTTCTCTTAGACTTTTTCTTAAGAATTTTAATGATTTTTAGTCTTTTGCTATAAATAATATAATTTTTGTTTTTATTTAGTATCCGTTGAAGGGTGTGGTGCCGGGACGCGAGCGGAGAAGTGTGTGTGAATGGCCAAGCACAGGTATTTGTCATTTCTCTTAGACTTTTTCTTAAGAATTTTAATGATTTTTAGTCTTTTGCTATAAATAATATAATTTTTGTTTTTATTTAGTATCCGTTGAAGGGTGTGGTGCCGGGACGCCCGCGGAGAAGTGTGTGAATGGCCAAGCACAGGTATTTGTCATTTCTCTTAGACTTTTTCTTAAGAATTTTAATGATTTTTAGTCTTTTGCTATAAATAATATAATTTTTGTTTTTATTTAGTATCCGTTGAAGGGTGTGGTGCCGGGACGCCCGCGGAGAAGTGTGTGAATGGCCAAGCACAGGTATTTGTCATTTCTCTTAGACTTTTTCTTAAGAATTTTAATGATTTTTAGTCTTTTGCTATAAATAATATAATTTTTGTTTTTATTTAGTATCCGTTGAAGGGTGTGGTGCCGGGACGCCCGCGGAGAAGTGTGTGAATGGCCAAGCACAGGTATTTGTCATTTCTCTTAGACTTTTTCTTAAGAATTTTAATGATTTTTAGTCTTTTGCTATAAATAATATAATTTTTGTTTTTATTTAGTATCCGTTGAAGGGTGTGGTGCCGGGACGCCCGCGGAGAAGTGTGTGAATGGCCAAGCACAGGTATTTGTCATTTCTCTTAGACTTTTTCTTAAGAATTTTAATGATTTTTAGTCTTTTGCTATAAATAATATAATTTTTGTTTTTATTTAGTATCCGTTGAAGGGTGTGGTGCCGGGACGCCCGCGGAGAAGTGTGTGAATGGCCAAGCACAGGTATTTGTCATTTCTCTTAGACTTTTTCTTAAGAATTTTAATGATTTTTAGTCTTTTGCTATAAATAATATAATTTTTGTTTTTATTTAGTATCCGTTGAAGGGTGTGGTGCCGGGACGCCCGCGGAGAAGTGTGTGAATGGCCAAGCACAGGTATTTGTCATTTCTCTTAGACTTTTTCTTAAGAATTTTAATGATTTTTAGTCTTTTGCTATAAATAATATAATTTTTGTTTTTATTTAGTATCCGTTGAAGGGTGTGGTGCCGGGACGCCCGCGGAGAAGTGTGTGAATGGCCAAGCACAGGTATTTGTCATTTCTCTTAGACTTTTTCTTAAGAATTTTAATGATTTTTAGTCTTTTGCTATAAATAATATAATTTTTGTTTTTATTTAGTATCCGTTGAAGGGTGTGGTGCCGGGACGCCCGCGGAGAAGTGTGTGAATGGCCAAGCACAGGTATTTGTCATTTCTCTTAGACTTTTTCTTAAGAATTTTAATGATTTTTAGTCTTTTGCTATAAATAATATAATTTTGTTTTTTTATTTAGTATCCGTTGAAGGGTGGTGCCGGGACGCCCGCGGAGAAGTGTGTGAATGGCCAAGCACAGGTATTTGTCATTTCTCTTAGACTTTTTCTTAAGAATTTTAATGATTTTTAGTCTTTTGCTATAAATAATATAATTTTTGTTTTTATTTAGTATCCGTTGAAGGGTGTGGTGCCGGGACGCCCGCGGAGAAGTGTGTGAATGGCCAAGCACAGGTATTTGTCATTTCTCTTAGACTTTTTCTTAAGAATTTTAATGATTTTTAGTCTTTTGCTATAAATAATATAATTTTTGTTTTTATTTAGTATCCGTTGAAGGGTGTGGTGCCGGGACGCCCGCGGAGAAGTGTGTGAATGGCCAAGCACAGGTATTTGTCATTTCTCTTAGACTTTTTCTTAAGAATTTTAATGATTTTTAGTCTTTTGCTATAAATAATATAATTTTTGTTTTTATTTAGTATCCGTTGAAGGGTGTGGTGCCGGGACGCCCGCGGAGAAGTGTGTGAATGGCCAAGCACAGGTATTTGTCATTTCTCTTAGACTTTTTCTTAAGAATTTTAATGATTTTTAGTCTTTTGCTATAAATAATATAATTTTTGTTTTTATTTAGTATCCGTTGAAGGGTGTGGTGCCGGGACGCCCGCGGAGAAGTGTGTGAATGGCCAAGCACAGGTATTTGTCATTTCTCTTAGACTTTTTCTTAAGAATTTTAATGATTTTTAGTCTTTTGCTATAAATAATATAATTTTTGTTTTTATTTAGTATCCGTTGAAGGGTGTGGTGCCGGGACGCCCGCGGAGAAGTGTGTGAATGGCCAAGCACAGGTATTTGTCATTTCTCTTAGACTTTTTCTTAAGAATTTTAATGATTTTTAGTCTTTTGCTATAAATAATATAATTTTTGTTTTTATTTAGTATCCGTTGAAGGGTGTGGTGCCGGGACGCCCGGAGAAGTGTGTGAATGGCCAAGCACAGGTATTTGTCATTTCTCTTAGACTTTTTCTTAAGAATTTTAATGATTTTTAGTCTTTTGCTATAAATAATATAATTTTTGTTTTTATTTAGTATCCGTTGAAGGGTGTGGTGCCGGGACGCCCGCGGAGAAGTGTGTGAATGGCCAAGCACAGGTATTTGTCATTTCTCTTAGACTTTTTCTTAAGAATTTTAATGATTTTTAGTCTTTTGCTATAAATAATATAATTTTTGTTTTTATTTAGTATCCGTTGAAGGGTGTGGTGCCGGGACGCCCGCGGAGAAGTGTGTGAATGGCCAAGCACAGGTATTTGTCATTTCTCTTAGACTTTTTCTTAAGAATTTTAATGATTTTTAGTCTTTTGCTATAAATAATATAATTTTTGTTTTTTATTTAGTATCCGTTGAAGGGTGTGGTGCCGGGACGCCCGCGGAGAAGTGTGTGAATGGCCAAGCACAGGTATTTGTCATTTCTCTTAGACTTTTTCTTAAGAATTTTAATGATTTTTAGTCTTTTGCTATAAATAATATAATTTTTGTTTTTATTTAGTATCCGTTGAAGGGTGTGGTGCCGGGACGCCCGCGGAGAAGTGTGTGAATGGCCAAGCACAGGTATTTGTCATTTCTCTTAGACTTTTTCTTAAGAATTTTAGTGATTTTTTGTCTTTTGCTACAAAATAATGCAATTTTTGTTTTTATTTAGTATCCGTTGAAGGGTGTGGTGCCGGGACGCCCGCGGAGAAGTGTGTGAATGGCCAAGCACAGGTATTTGTCATTTCTCTTAGACTTTTTCTTAAGAATTTTAATGATTTTTAGTCTTTTGCTATAAATAATATAATTTTTGTTTTTATTTAGTATCCGTTGAAGGGGTGTGGTGCCGGGACGCCCGCGGAGAAGTGTGTGAATGGCCAAGCACAGGTATTTGTCATTTCTCTTAGACTTTTTCTTAAGAATTTTAATGATTTTTAGTCTTTTGCTATAAATAATATAATTTTTGTTTTTATTTAGTATCCGTTGAAGGGTGTGGTGCCGGGACGCCCGCGGAGAAGTGTGTGAATGGCCAAGCACAGGTATTTGTCATTTCTCTTAGACTTTTTCTTAAGAATTTTAATGATTTTTAGTCTTTTGCTATAAATAATATAATTTTTGTTTTTATTTAGTATCCGTTGAAGGGTGTGGTGCCGGGACGCCCGGAGAAGTGTGTGAATGGCCAAGCACAGGTATTTGTCATTTCTCTTAGACTTTTTCTTAAGAATTTTAATGATTTTTAGTCTTTTGCTATAAATAAATATAATTTTTGTTTTTATTTAGTATCCGTTGAAGGGTGTGGTGCCGGGACGCCCGCGGAGAAGTGTGTGAATGGCCAAGCACAGGTATTTGTCATTTCTCTTAGACTTTTTCTTAAGAATTTTAATGATTTTTAGTCTTTTGCTATAAATAATATAATTTTTGTTTTTATTTAGTATCCGTTGAAGGGTGTGGTGCCGGACGCCCGCGGAGAAGTGTGTGAATGGCCAAGCACAGGTATTTGTCATTTCTCTTAGACTTTTTCTTAAGAATTTTAATGATTTTTAGTCTTTTGCTATAAATAATATAATTTTTGTTTTTATTTAGTATCCGTTGAAGGGTGTGGTGCCGGGACGCCCGCGGAGAAGTGTGTGAATGGCCAAGCACAGGTATTTGTCATTTCTCTTAGACTTTTTCTTAAGAATTTTAATGATTTTTAGTCTTTTGCTATAAATAATATAATTTTTGTTTTTATTTAGTATCCGTTGAAGGGTGTGGTGCCGGGACGCCCGCGGAGAAGTGTGTGAATGGCCAAGCACAGGTATTTGTCATTTCTCTTAGACTTTTTCTTAAGAATTTTAATGATTTTTAGTCTTTTGCTATAAATAATATAATTTTTGTTTTTATTTAGTATCCGTTGAAGGGTGTGGTGCCGGGACGCCCGCGGAGAAGTGTGTGAATGGCCAAGCACAGGTATTTGTCATTTCTCTTAGACTTTTTCTTAAGAATTTTAATGATTTTTAGTCTTTTGCTACAAATAATATAATTTTTGTTTTTATTTAGTATCCGTTGAAGGGTGTGGTGCCGGGACGCCCGCGGAGAAGTGTGTGAATGGCCAAGCACAGGTATTTGTCATTTCTCTTAGACTTTTTCTTAAGAATTTTAATGATTTTTAGTCTTTTGCTATAAATAATATAATTTTTGTTTTTATTTAGTATCCGTTGAAGGGTGTGGTGCCGGGACGCCCGCGGAGAAGTGTGTGAATGGCCAAGCACAGGTATTTGTCATTTCTCTTAGACTTTTTCTTAAGAATTTTAATGATTTTTAGTCTTTTGCTATAAATAATATAATTTTTGTTTTTATTTAGTATCCGTTGAAGGGTGTGGTGCCGGGACGCCCGCGGAGAAGTGTGTGAATGGCCAAGCACAGGTATTTGTCATTTCTCTTAGACTTTTTCTTAAGAATTTTAATGATTTTTAGTCTTTTGCTATAAATAATATAATTTTTGTTTTTATTTAGTATCCGTTGAAGGGTGTGGTGCCGGGACGCCCGCGGAGAAGTGTGTGAATGGCCAAGCACAGGTATTTGTCATTTCTCTTAGACTTTTTCTTAAGAATTTTAATGATTTTTAGTCTTTTGCTATAAATAATATAATTTTTGTTTTTATTTAGTATCCGTTGAAGGGTGTGGTGCCGGGACGCCCGCGGAGAAGTGTGTGAATGGCCAAGCACAGGTATTTGTCATTTCTCTTAGACTTTTTCTTAAGAATTTTAATGATTTTTAGTCTTTTGCTATAAATAATATAATTTTTGTTTTTATTTAGTATCCGTTGAAGGGTGTGGTGCCGGGACGCCCGCGGAGAAGTGTGTGAATGGCCAAGCACAGGTATTTGTCATTTCTCTTAGACTTTTTCTTAAGAATTTTAATGATTTTTAGTCTTTTGCTATAAATAATATAATTTTTGTTTTTATTTAGTATCCGTTGAAGGGTGTGGTGCCGGGACGCCCGCGGAGAAGTGTGTGAATGGCCAAGCACAGGTATTTGTCATTTCTCTTAGACTTTTTCTTAAGAATTTTAATGATTTTTAGTCTTTTGCTATAAATAATATAATTTTTGTTTTTATTTAGTATCCGTTGAAGGGTGTGGTGCCGGGACGCCCGCGGAGAAGTGTGTGAATGGCCAAGCACAGGTATTTGTCATTTCTCTTAGACTTTTTCTTAAGAATTTTAATGATTTTTAGTCTTTTGCTATAAATAATATAATTTTTGTTTTTATTTAGTATCCGTTGAAGGGTGTGGTGCCGGGACGCCCGCGGAGAAGTGTGTGAATGGCCAAGCACAGGTATTTGTCATTTCTCTTAGACTTTTTCTTAAGAATTTTAATGATTTTTAGTCTTTTGCTATAAATAATATAATTTTTGTTTTTATTTAGTATCCGTTGAAGGGTGTGGTGCCGGGACGCCCGCGGAGAAGTGTGTGAATGGCCAAGCACAGGTATTTGTCATTTCTCTTAGACTTTTTCTTAAGAATTTTAATGATTTTTAGTCTTTTGCTATAAATAATATAATTTTTGTTTTTATTTAGTATCCGTTGAAGGGTGTGGTGCCGGGACGCCCGCGGAGAAGTGTGTGAATGGCCAAGCACAGGTATTTGTCATTTCTCTTAGACTTTTTTCTTAAGAATTTTAATGATTTTTAGTCTTTTGCTATAAATAATATAATTTTTGTTTTTATTTAGTATCCCTTGAAGGGTGTGGTGGCCGGGACGCCCGCGGAGAAGTGTGTGAATGGCCAAGCACAGGTATTTGTCATTTCTCTTAGACTTTTTCTTAAGAATTTTAATGATTTTTAGTCTTTTGCTATAAATAATATAATTTTTGTTTTTATTTAGTATCCGTTGAAGGGTGTGGTGCCGGGACGCCCGCGGAGAAGTGTGTGAATGGCCAAGCACAGGTATTTGTCATTTCTCTTAGACTTTTTCTTAAGAATTTTAATGATTTTTAGTCTTTTGCTATAAATAATATAATTTTTGTTTTTATTTAGTATCCGTTGAAGGGTGTGGTGCCGGGACGCCCGCGGAGAAGTGTGTGAATGGCCAAGCACAGGTATTTGTCATTTCTCTTAGACTTTTTCTTAAGAATTTTAATGATTTTTAGTCTTTTGCTATAAATAATATAATTTTTGTTTTTATTTAGTATCCGTTGAAGGGTGTGGTGCCGGGACGCCCGCGGAGAAGTGTGTGAATGGCCAAGCACAGGTATTTGTCATTTCTCTTAGACTTTTTCTTAAGAATTTTAATGATTTTTAGTCTTTTGCTATAAATAATATAATTTTTGTTTTTATTTAGTATCCGTTGAAGGGTGTGGTGCCGGGACGCCCGCGGAGAAGTGTGTGAATGGCCAAGCACAGGTATTTGTCATTTCTCTTAGACTTTTTCTTAAGAATTTTAATGATTTTTAGTCTTTTGCTATAAATAATATAATTTTTGTTTTTATTTAGTATCCGTTGAAGGGTGTGGTGCCGGGACGCCCGCGGAGAAGTGTGTGAATGGCCAAGCACAGGTATTTGTCATTTCTCTTAGACTTTTTCTTAAGAATTTTAATGATTTTTAGTCTTTTGCTATAAATAATATAATTTTTGTTTTTATTTAGTATCCGTTGAAGGGTGTGGTGCCGGGACGCCCGCGGAGAAGTGTGTGAATGGCCAAGCACAGGTATTTGTCATTTCTCTTAGACTTTTTCTTAAGAATTTTAATGATTTTTAGTCTTTTGCTATAAATAATATAATTTTTGTTTTTATTTAGTATCCGTTGAAGGGTGTGGTGCCGGGACGCCCGCGGAGAAGTGTGTGAATGGCCAAGCACAGGTATTTGTCATTTCTCTTAGACTTTTTCTTAAGAATTTTAATGATTTTTAGTCTTTTGCTATAAATAATATAATTTTTGTATTTTTATTTAGTATCCGTTGAAGGGTGTGGTGCCGGGACGCCCGCGGAGAAGTGTGTGAATGGCCAAGCACAGGTATTTGTCATTTCTCTTAGACTTTTTCTTAAGAATTTTAATGATTTTTAGTCTTTTGCTATAAATAATATAATTTTTGTTTTTATTTAGTATCCGTTGAAGGGTGTGGTGCCGGGACGCCCGCGGAGAAGTGTGTGAATGGCCAAGCACAGGTATTTGTCATTTCTCTTAGACTTTTTCTTAAGAATTTTAATGATTTTTTGTCTTTTGCTATAAATAATATAATTTTTGTTTTTATTTAGTATCCGTTGAAGGGTGTGGTGCCGGGACGCCCGCGGAGAAGTGTGTGAATGGCCAAGCACAGGTATTTGTCATTTCTCTTAGACTTTTTCTTAAGAATTTTAATGATTTTTAGTCTTTTGCTATAAATAATATAATTTTTGTTTTTATTTAGTATCCGTTGAAGGGTGTGGTGCCGGGACGCCCGCGGAGAAGTGTGTGAATGGCCAAGCACAGGTATTTGTCATTTCTCTTAGACTTTTTCTTAAGAATTTTAATGATTTTTAGTCTTTTGCTATAAATAATATAATTTTTGTTTTTATTTAGTATCCGTTGAAGGGTGTGGTGCCGGGACGCCCGCGGAGAAGTGTGTGAATGGCCAAGCACAGGTATTTGTCATTTCTCTTAGACTTTTTCTTAAGAATTTTAATGATTTTTAGTCTTTTGCTATAAATAATATAATTTTTGTTTTTATTTAGTATCCGTTGAAGGGTGTGGTGCCGGGACGCCCGCGGAGAAGTGTGTGAATGGCCAAGCACAGGTATTTGTCATTTCTCTTAGACTTTTTCTTAAGAATTTTAATGATTTTTAGTCTTTTGCTATAAATAATATAATTTTTGTTTTTATTTAGTATCCGTTGAAGGGTGTGGTGCCGGGACGCCCGCGGAGAAGTGTGTGAATGGCCAAGCACAGGTATTTGTCATTTCTCTTAGACTTTTTCTTAAGAATTTTAATGATTTTTAGTCTTTTGCTATAAATAATATAATTTTTGTTTTTATTTAGTATCCGTTGAAGGGTGTGGTGCCGGGACGCCCGCGGAGAAGTGTGTGAATGGCCAAGCACAGGTATTTGTCATTTCTCTTAGACTTTTTCTTAAGAATTTTAATGATTTTTAGTCTTTTGCTATAAATAATATAATTTTTGTTTTTATTTAGTATCCGTTGAAGGGTGTGGTGCCGGGACGCCCGCGGAGAAGTGTGTGAATGGCCAAGCACAGGTATTTGTCATTTCTCTTAGACTTTTTCTTAAGAATTTTAATGATTTTTAGTCTTTTGCTATAAATAATATAATTTTTGTTTTTATTTAGTATCCGTTGAAGGGTGTGGTGCCGGGACGCCCGCGGAGAAGTGTGTGAATGGCCAAGCACAGGTATTTGTCATTTCTCTTAGACTTTTTCTTAAGAATTTTAATGATTTTTAGTCTTTTGCTATAAATAATATAATTTTTGTTTTTATTTAGTATCCGTTGAAGGGTGTGGTGCCGGGACGCCCGCGGAGAAGTGTGTGAATGGCCAAGCACAGGTATTTGTCATTTCTCTTAGACTTTTTCTTAAGAATTTTAATGATTTTTAGTCTTTTGCTATAAATAATATAATTTTTGTTTTTATTTAGTATCCGTTGAAGGGTGTGGTGCCGGGACGCCCGCGGAGAAGTGTGTGAATGGCCAAGCACAGGTATTTGTCATTTCTCTTAGACTTTTTCTTAAGAATTTTAATGATTTTTAGTCTTTTGCTATAAATAATATAATTTTTGTTTTTATTTAGTATCCGTTGAAGGGTGTGTGGTGCCGGGACGCCCGCGGAGAAGTGTGTGAATGGCCAAGCACAGGTATTTGTCATTTCTCTTAGACTTTTTCTTAAGAATTTTAATGATTTTTAGTCTTTTGCTATAAATAATATAATTTTTGTTTTTATTTAGTATCCGTTGAAGGGTGTGGTGCCGGGACGCCCGCGGAGAAGTGTGTGAATGGCCAAGCACAGGTATTTGTCATTTCTCTTAGACTTTTTCTTAAGAATTTTAATGATTTTTAGTCTTTTGCTATAAATAATATAATTTTTGTATTTTTATTTAGTATCCTGAAGGGTGTGGTGCCGGGACGCCCGCGGAGAAGTGTGTGAATGGCCAAGCACAGGTATTTGTCATTTCTCTTAGACTTTTTCTTAAGAATTTTAATGATTTTTAGTCTTTTGCTATAAATAATATAATTTTTGTTTTTATTTAGTATCCGTTGAAGGGTGTGGTGCCGGGACGCCCGCGGAGAAGTGTGTGAATGGCCAAGCACAGGTATTTGTCATTTCTCTTAGACTTTTTCTTAAGAATTTTAATGATTTTTAGTCTTTTGCTATAAATAATATAATTTTTGTTTTTATTTAGTATCCGTTGAAGGGTGTGGTGCCGGGACGCCCGCGGAGAAGTGTGTGAATGGCCAAGCACAGGTATTTGTCATTTCTCTTAGACTTTTTCTTAAGAATTTTAATGATTTTTAGTCTTTTGCTATAAATAATATAATTTTTGTTTTTATTTAGTATCCGTTGAAGGGTGTGGTGCCGGGACGCCCGCGGAGAAGTGTGTGAATGGCCAAGCACAGGTATTTGTCATTTCTCTTAGACTTTTTCTTAAGAATTTTAATGATTTTTAGTCTTTTGCTATAAATAATATAATTTTTGTTTTTATTTAGTATCCGTTGAAGGGTGTGGTGCCGGGACGCCCGCGGAGAAGTGTGTGAATGGCCAAGCACAGGTATTTGTCATTTCTCTTAGACTTTTTCTTAAGAATTTTAATGATTTTTAGTCTTTTGCTATAAATAATATAATTTTTGTTTTTATTTAGTATCCGTTGAAGGGTGTGGTGCCGGGACGCCCGCGGAGAAGTGTGTGAATGGCCAAGCACAGGTATTTGTCATTTCTCTTAGACTTTTTCTTAAGAATTTTAATGATTTTTAGTCTTTTGCTATAAATAATATAATTTTTGTTTTTATTTAGTATCCGTTGAAGGGTGTGGTGCCGGGACGCCCGCGGAGAAGTGTGTGAATGGCCAAGCACAGGTATTTGTCATTTCTCTTAGACTTTTTCTTAAGAATTTTAATGATTTTTAGTCTTTTGCTATAAATAATATAATTTTTGTTTTTATTTAGTATCCGTTGAAGGGTGTGTGGTGCCGGGACGCCCGCGGAGAAGTGTGTGAATGGCCAAGCACAGGTATTTGTCATTTCTCTTAGACTTTTTCTTAAGAATTTTAATGATTTTTAGTCTTTTGCTATAAATAATATAATTTTTGTTTTTATTTAGTATCCGTTGAAGGGTGTGGTGCCGGGACGCCCGCGGAGAAGTGTGTGAATGGCCAAGCACAGGTATTTGTCATTTCTCTTAGACTTTTTCTTAAGAATTTTAATGATTTTTAGTCTTTTGCTATAAATAATATAATTTTTGTTTTTATTTAGTATCCGTTGAAGGGTGTGGTGCCGGGACGCCCGCGGAGAAGTGTGTGAATGGCCAAGCACAGGTATTTGTCATTTCTCTTAGACTTTTTCTTAAGAATTTTAATGATTTTTTGTCGTTTGCTATAAATAATATAATTTTTTGTTTTTATTTAGTATCCGTTGAAGGGTGTGGTGCCGGGACGCCCGCGGAGAAGTGTGTGAATGGCCAAGCACAGGTATTTGTCATTTCTCTTAGACTTTTTCTTAAGAATTTTAATGATTTTTAGTCTTTTGCTATAAATAATATAATTTTTGTTTTTATTTAGTATCCGTTGAAGGGTGTGGTGCCGGGACGCCCGCGGAGAAGTGTGTGAATGGCCAAGCACAGGTATTTGTCATTTCTCTTAGACTTTTTCTTAAGAATTTTAATGATTTTTAGTCTTTTGCTATAAATAATATAATTTTTGTTTTTATTTAGTATCCGTTGAAGGGTGTGGTGCCGGACGCCCGCGGAGAAGTGTGTGAATGGCCAAGCACAGGTATTTGTCATTTCTCTTAGACTTTTTCTTAAGAATTTTAATGATTTTTAGTCTTTTGCTATAAATAATATAATTTTTGTTTTTATTTAGTATCCGTTGAAGGGTGTGGTGCCGGGACGCCCGCGGAGAAGTGTGTGAATGGCCAAGCACAGGTATTTGTCATTTCTCTTAGACTTTTTCTTAAGAATTTTAATGATTTTTAGTCTTTTGCTATAAATAATATAATTTTTGTTTTTATTTAGTATCCGTTGAAGGGTGTGGTGCCGGGACGCCCGCGGAGAAGTGTGTGAATGGCCAAGCACAGGTATTTGTCATTTCTCTTAGACTTTTTCTTAAGAATTTTAATGATTTAGTCTTTTGCTATAAATAATATAATTTTTGTTTTTATTTAGTATCCGTTGAAGGGTGTGGTGCCGGGACGCCCGCGGAGAAGTGTGTGAATGGCCAAGCACAGGTATTTGTCATTTCTCTTAGACTTTTTCTTAAGAATTTTAATGATTTTTAGTCTTTTGCTATAAATAATATAATTTTTGTTTTTATTTAGTATCCGTTGAAGGGTGTGGTGCCGGGACGCCCGCGGAGAAGTGTGTGAATGGCCAAGCACAGGTATTTGTCATTTCTCTTAGACTTTTTCTTAAGAATTTTAATGATTTTTAGTCTTTTGCTATAAATAATATAATTTTTGTTTATATTTAGTATCCGTTGAAGGGTGTGGTGCCGGGACGCCCGCGGAGAAGTGTGTGAATGGCCAAGCACAGGTATTTGTCATTTCTCTTAGACTTTTTCTTAAGAATTTTAATGATTTTTAGTCTTTTGCTATAAATAATATAATTTTTGTTTTTATTTAGTATCCGTTGAAGGGTGTGGTGCCGGGACGCCCGCGGAGAAGTGTGTGAATGGCCAAGCACAGGTATTTATTCATTTCTCTTAGACTTTTTCTTAAGAATTTTAATGATTTTTAGTCTTTTGCTATAAATAATATAATTTTTGTTTTTATTTAGTATCCGTTGAAGGGTGTGGTGCCGGGACGCCCGCGGAGAAGTGTGTGAATGGCCAAGCACAGGTATTTGTCATTTCTCTTAGACTTTTTCTTAAGAATTTTAATGATTTTTAGTCTTTTGCTATAAATAATATAATTTTTGTTTTTATTTAGTATCCGTTGAAGGGTGTGGTGCCGGGACGCCCGCGGAGAAGTGTGTGAATGGCCAAGCACAGGTATTTGTCATTTCTCTTAGACTTTTTCTTAAGAATTTTAATGATTTTTAGTCTTTTGCTATAAATAATGTATTTTTTTTTTATTTAGTATCCGTTGAAGGTGTGCCGGACGCCGCGGAGAAGTGTGTGAATGGCCAAGCACAGGTATTTGTCATTTCTCTTAGACTTATTCTTAAGAATTTTAATGATTTTTAGTCTTTTGCTATAAATAATATAATTTTTGTTTTTATTAGTATCCGTTGAAGGGTGTGCTGCCGGGACGCCCGCGGAGAAGTGTGTGAATGGCCAAGCACAGGTATTTGTCATTTCTCTTAACTTTTTCTTAAGATATTTTAATGATTTTTAGTCTTTTGCTATAAATAATATAATTTTTTGTTTTTATTTAGTATCCGTTGAAGGGTGTGGTGCCGGGACGCCCGCGGAGAAGTGTGTGTGAATGGCCAAGCGGGACAGTGTATTATTTGTAATTTCTCTTAGACTTTTTCTTAAAGAATTTTAAGAATTTTAATGATTTTTTATTTAGTCTTTTACTATAAATAATATTAATATATTTTGTTTTTAATATAAATTATTGAATCCGTTGAAGGTGTGGTGCCGTGAAACGCCCCGCGGAGAAGAATTTTAAGTGTGATTTTTTGATTTAGTATCCAAGCACAGTGTGTGAATGGCCAATATAATTTTTGTTTTATTTAGTATCCGTTGAAGGGTGTGGTGCCGGGACGCCCGCGGAGAAGTGTGTGAATGGCCAAGCACAGGTATTTGTCATTTCTCTTAGAATTTTATGATTTTTAGTCTTTTGCTATAAATAATAATTTTTGTTTTATTTAGTATCCGTTGAAGATGTGGTGGACGCCCGCGGAGAATGTGTGAATGGCCAAGCACAGGTATTTGTCATTTGTCTTAGACTTTTTCTTAAGAATTTTAATGATTTTTAGTCTTTTGCTATAAATAATATAATTTTGTTTTATTTAGTATCCGTTGAAGGTGTGGTGCCGGGAGAGAAGTGTGTGAATGGCCAAGCACAGGTATTTGTCATTTCTCTTAGACTTTTTCTTAAGAATTTAATGATTTTTAGTCTTTTGCTATAAATAATATAATTTTTGTTTTCATTTAGTATCCGTTAATTTTAACAGAAGTGTGTGAATGGCCAAAGTATTTGTCATTTCCTTAGACTTTTTCTTAATATTTTAATGATTTTATTCTTTTGCTATAAATAATATATTTTTGTTTTTAAATCCGTTGAATTTGACGCTAGAATTTGAATAAGCACAGGTATTTTATTTCTCTTAGACTTTTTCTTAAGAATTTTAATGATTTTATCTTTTGCTATAAATAGTTTTGTTTTTATTAGTAGTTGAAGTTTAAATGTAATAAGAATATTTGTCATTTCTCTTAAATTCTTAAGATTTAAGTTTTTTAGTCTTGCTATAAATAATATGTTTTGTTTTTATTTAGTATCCGTTGAATTGGTAGCTAGAAATTGAATCAAGCACAGGTATTTTATTTCTCTTAGATTTTTTCTTAATAATTTTAAATTTTTACTTTTGCTATAAATATATAATTTTTTGTTTTCATTAGAATGTTGAATTTATGAGAATTTATTCAAGCACAGGAATTATATTTCTCTTAGACTTTTTCTTAAGAATTTAATGATTTTTAATTTTTGCTATAAATATATAATTTTTTATAGTATTTGAATTACCAAATGTGTGAATAAACAGTATATGTCATTTCTCTTAAATGTTTCTTAAGAAGTTTAATGATTTTTAGTCTTTGCTAAAATAACTATTTTTTTATTTAGTATCCGTTGATTTAGTTTGTAATACTAGAAGTTTGATTTAAACATATTTATATTTCTTAATTTTTTTAAAGAATTTAAGCTATTTTATTCTTTTGAAAAATTAATTTTATATTTATAAATGTTTTTTGTGACTGAATGAAGTAATTTTCATTATTACAGATAAAATTATTCTTATATATAAAAATCTAATATTTATCTGTGAATTAGTTAATAATTCCATGTCTATAATGAAATAAATTTTAATGTGAGTCTAAATTTCAAGTTAAGATTATACCGTGGCAGTAGCAAATTCAAAATTTAATATTTATGTCATAGTAAACGTAAAATTTCTTATAATTGATCGATATGTTAAGTATAATTGTATCTTCGATATTATACTTAATGATATTGAATTATGGTTGTTATTGACTTACATTTATCTACACATTTATTTGAATCCATAATTTTTAAACAATGTATCTATGCTTCGACGAATTAATTACTAGGTTTATTAATTCTTTAAAACTTAAGTATTCTACCTCAATTTGTAAATTATAATTTTAAAAATTTTTTATCTGTATGGATGAATTAAATTTGTACAATCTATAGATAAACTAAAGATATTTTCTGTCCATGAAAAATAATCTGTAGTTTAAATAAATATAAATGTATTAGAAATTAAATTACGATTTTATAAAATGATAATAAACAAGCTGAATGTATAATATTTCACAATATCTTTTTTAATGATATTTAAATTTGATAAAAATTAGTGAATTATTTTTCCTACATATTATATCAGATAGTTGAGTGTTTGAATATTCAAAAGAGGCAATAAGTTCTAGCCAAAATACTGAATAAATGTATATATTACAACGAATTCAGTCTTGTTTGTTATGCTGAAAGAGCTTAGAATGTTATATTTGAGAATGATTAACAGTTGTAACATATGATAGACATAGACTCCTATATCCTAAAGTTTTTTTTTCTTCTATACATTACTTATCTTGTCAAGAAATTTTAATTCATTCATTTTTCATACGTTGAATATACATTTGAAGACTAATTCAATATATAATGAAAAATAGATGGAGTTATAATGACAAATATGCGAGATGGAAATTAAATTGTTTCTAAATAAAGACAGACACATACTTATTTTTGGTACAAAAAAACCAAAAGATAGTCAGATGACTATCGAAAACTGGATTCATACCTAATTTCTTCCATATTATTTTTTAAATTGATATCAATTATAAAATCCTTAAAGTTTAAAATAAGATTCTCTGCAATAATCTGATATGAACAGAACATTCATCTTACATTTTATATTTAGTAAAATTTGTAGTGATAATTTTATAATAGAAAATTAATGCTTTCTATTTTGATATATCAAGAATATGAAATTATATTCTTCTCAACAGATAATGCTTTTCATCTGTCCATGTAATTCTAATTTATGAAATGTTTGTCCTTGATTGTAAAAACAATAAAAATCATCTTTTCATGGAAATTTCTACAGATGTATTTGTCATTTGTCGAAAATAGAAACAGAAAAATGTTCGCTTATGAGCTGTATTATCAATCACAGAAATATGCAAACAAAGAAGTACAAATTACTAATCTAGGGAAAGGATAATCAACAGTTCCTCGCTTTAAATCGAAAACATAAAATTGTACAGAATAATAGTGGAAAAAAAAACAGTTACTTTTGTACTAATATATAGACCTGTTGTTGTTCATTAATATACTAAAAAAAACTTAAATGTCCAAACATATAGTACAGGAATATCTGAGACTTTGATCGTTGGTAAATAATATAAAATGTACTCCTAAGAAAATTTAAACATAATTATCGATAACAATATAGAAAGAAAAAATCATTTATCCATACATGTTCATTGTTTAATAATTCAAAAGAAAAGAATAACAGTAGTTTCTCTAATATATCCATTATTGAAATATGTTTCATTGACTATGTGTTTGGTCAAATGATTAAAATATTAAAAGGTCAAAAATAGTTCAATAAAAGCTCAAATAAAATATCGTAAGAGGTCTTTAAAATTTAGATTTTGAAATATACTAAAATATGTGGTCACAATTAATTTAATAAAATATCTTACACTGTTTCTTCTTGGTCCCAGAAAATTACGAGGATACTAACGAATGTTCTTTCACCTTAATGGTGCTCATTAAAACGAAATGATATGGTTAATAGAGACATCAGTCTCATTCATGCTTTTTTGCAAGTGGTAAGAAATAACAACATCAAGACTCTTAAAAAGTTTATTTTTTCTGCTCTATTTCACTTTCTGATATACTTTAAAAGAGTTGGGCCTGTAAATGTAAGAGAAAAAATGACGAATCGCATAAATTTCAGTCACGTTGATATAGTTAAATTAATAGAACTGACGATGTTAGAGTTTGAAAATTATACTGAAGTAGTACGAATGATATCGAATGATGAATTGATACAAACTGACAAAGATTTATACCATATTAAAACAATTAATAAAAGTATGTCCAGAAGAAATTGATCTGCCATTTTCTTAATCAACAGCTGCTAATACTATAAAAACTACTACAAGGGTCACACAATATGCAATAGCAAAGATAACTCATGTAAAAGTGCATTTGGAGTATTATTCAGTTCTTCATTTGAAACGTTTCTTCATAAGAAAATTTTTATAGAAAAAAGTGGAAAAATATCAAAAATAATACTTTTTAAAAATATATTGGTAATTATGTTTAGCTGGTATTTATTAATCATATGGAAAATAAACAAAAAGCTTATGGGGTAAAGAAAGTAGCAGAATATATTTCTTGTGACAATGTCATTTGAAACATTTTGCACTATATTCGTTTTGATTATAAATCCACTCTTCAAGAAAGAAGAAATTTGGACAAATTAGCTGAAGTGCGAAATATCTACCAAATGGATAGAAATTCTACCAAAATTATATAATCCAAATGAAAAAATATTACTGTAGATGAAAAGTTAGTAGGATTTAGTGGCCGATGTCCAGTAAAACAATATATACCAAGTAAGCCGTCTAAATATGGAATCAAAATATGGACTTTATGTCACAGTAAAATTTAAAGACTTAAAACACAAATTTACAGTGGAAAAGAACAAGGTTCAAATCCAGAAAAAAGTCACGGAATGCAAGTTGTTGTGAAGTTGTTAAGAACTTTCCGTACTTAAGTTAGAACTTTAGTAATAGTGAACTTTGGGTACTCGGGGCACAATATTACATGTGATATTTTTTCACATCATACAACTTTGAACAACTTCTTCTAAAACGGAAAATGACTATGCTTGACACCATTAGAAAAAAAAATAAATCAGAACTTCCTGAAGAAATGAAAGAACTTCAGAGCTCATTATTTATTTACAGAAACACAACAGTTGTAAACTATATTCCAAAAGAGAAATAGAATGTTATTCTTAGTTTTCATCATGACAGAATTTAGCAATAGACTTGACAAAAACCATCAATAGTCATAGATTCGACTAAAGGGGGTGTAGAAACTCTTGAACAATTTTTAAAAGCATACTTGTAAAAGAAAAACAAATCGTTGACCCATGATAGTATTATATAACAAACTTTATACTTCTACGTACAATGCATTTATTCTAAGGACTTGAATACATAATAAATAGAACAAAAAAAAGTGACCAAACGAAGGCTATTTTTGAAAGAACAGAGAAAATCGCTCATTTTTCCTTACATTGAAGAAATGTCACACCTACCAAGTTAGAACTCAACAACAAAAGTGAAACGAATAAAGAGAAAAAAGGGAAACGCACCATCGGGATCTGTTGTAAATACTCGTGTGTTAAACGTGCAAGGCACAAGTTCTGTCCATCAAGCAATGGTAACAAAACTAATATGCTATGCTACAATTGTAAGAATATTTGCTAATATAATGTAAGATATTACTGATGAAATTGTATATCAATGTAGGTTTGAATTTCAAAGATTTTTGTGTCATTTTATAGATGTTTATATAATTATTATGTATATTTGTTAAACCTACAAAACTATTGTTTAAACTATTTTTTAAATGGCACCTGTCATTAAATCCATGAATTAGTTTGAATCGGTAATATTGGAGTGAACGCTGCATATGTAGTAAATATAAAATACGAACAGAAAAGGGTGAAAATAGTTCGTCAACTGTTGAAGAGGAAAAAACGTGGTGAGTTTAAAAAAATTCTAATCGACTTTAAATATAAATGAAAAATAATTACAGCAAAACTTTAGGTCGCCGGAGAATAAAAATGTTACATAAAATAATAAATTCTAAAAATGTATTACTGAAAAAAGTTAAAGACAAAACGAATGGAGTTCGAATGGAGAACGAAGTATCAAACACACAGAAAAAATTTACAGAAAAAGATAATCAAAATTTAGAGAAAGCGAAAACAGCGAAAAGAAACTACTGTTTTTCTTTAGAAATAACATTTGATTTAAGCATCAAAGAGAAGACAGATAAGAATTCTTCAATAATCACTCAGAAGTTTTAAGAAGGATAATAACTGCCTCTCAGCGGTAATTCATGGGAATATGACCAACAATAGTAAAAAAAAATGCCAAAGCGGGGGGAAAATATTGAAAATCATTTCTAAATCTTAACTAATCTGGATCTAATTCCGAATTACTAATAACACAATTACTAGAAAAATTCATAAATTCAAGGTGTTGAAAGAGAGACACAAAACTTAAAAGCAGCGGAACTATCAAACTAATGATTACATTACCATGATTAATAGCGTTTAACTGCATATATGAGACCCAAAACAAATTATGCAAATAGGAGACAAAATGACCTCGAAATTAAACTTCCTGGTGAAAATTAATCTGCTGACTTATTTTAGTAAAGAAGGTAAGGCACCAAAGGTTTACAATTTGAATTTTACGACTGGTAGACTGTTTTCTAAAAAAATGGATAAATTAATACTGAAAGAGAAACTATAATCCACGGCAAAAGCTTTCATAAGTTCAGTACTAAATAAATTGAAAGAAGACAAATTATTCAAATTTCAACGAACAAAGAGTATTAAAATAAACAAAATTAACCAGGATAAAGATAAACTTGTTTCAAGAGCCGTCTATCAGGATATTCTGTTTAAAATTTCTGAATTTGAACGGCGAGCAATTATCTCTCTCAGTTTCTAATTTTAGAAAAGATCTTAGTTTTTTGTCCTTCAGGCTCCTTTCAAAGATTCAACTACCAACAAAAAATATCCGATTCTCTTTTCAATATTCTTAGTCCTAGTTCTTCGATTCGCGTGGTCATTTCTAGTGTCTCGTTAAGCAACTCTCAGCTCAATCCTTTGAAGAACTACCATGGTTAAAGTTCAAATTTTAAATCTGATCTAAGTAAAGCAAAGGTAGGTCACATTAGATATCTTAAAAACAAGAATTAAAAAAAATTCTTGATTACGAGAATGAGATGAAATGTTTTGAAGAGACACTTCAAATTGTTTTGAAAAGTTTAGAAGCAGTCTAAAAAATCTGAAAAATATAAGTAAAACCACTCAGAAAAGCAATAAAATTGTAATATTCATTTTCAAAAGCAAACGGATTGAAGAATCTATAAATTCTTGATAGAAGAAATGATTGACATAACCCACTGTGGATCAACAAGGTAAAAACAGTCCTTCATACAACTATTATAGAAATGAAACTAGTTTCAAACAGTTTCAAAATAATACATATAAATATCACTCATTAGAGGACTCTGAGGATTACCTACAACAATATATTTAGTATTAGATGGAAATGACCATTATAACAGTACTAGGTTTAGACAAATTTCAATTTAAACTGAAATATTCCCGAAGGCTCTTGGAACCAATCTAAATACACTCTTAACGGGCACATTGCTAAATAAAGACTTTACGTCAAAAGAAATTATTGTATACCGACCTGTTCTGCTCGAACTTACGAAATGTTTTAACAAAATCAAATAAACTAAAGTAGTAAAAGAATTGTTATACAAAAGAGGAGAGAAAGTAGAATTCAGGTGCACGAGAATTTAAGAAGCAATATTGCAATTGCAAACAATGGATCTAAGATTAATGTTCTGGGAAAAGTATAAAACTGGGCACAGAAGCGGATAAAAGTAGTCAAATACCAATCATTGTGAGAGATAATAAATGAAAGTGGGATAACAGATTTTTTTAAACTTAAGTTCATTAAAATTGCAGTCAGTACGAATTCAACCTCAATAAGGAATGTTAACAATTTTTAGAGATTTTTCGGGATAAAAGGTCCATCTGAGCCTTATTGACTTTACTAGTGAAAGTAATAGCCAAATTTGAGTCAATATAAATTATTGACGTGCATTTTAGAAGAATTATTAAGATTACATTTCGAAATTAACAATCAGTGTTAAAATGAAATTCTAATAGAATGTTTAATTAGCAAGTAAAAAGCTCATGTTTGACAGACCGTTCAATCAGACCAATTAACTTAGAGAAAAAAGTCTAAAAGCAACACAAAACACAGAAAGCAAAACAGAAGCGCAAAATAAAGTGAACAATAAGATTTGAAGATAGGTAAAATACTATAATTACGAAGATCAGAAAACTTGTTGAGAAAGGATTTAATCTTCGAAGAAACAGGGAGGTCACTAAACATCCTTTTCACTCAAATCAAAATTAGGTATGAGTTCAAGAAAAGATTCTTCCACGAATGATCCAAAGAACTAGAAATAGTTTATCAATTTTTGTTTGTCAGGTTATTTCTTTAACTTTTTATCTTAAATTTGCTTTTCACGTTTCCACATTTGGAGGCAGTTACATGTCCGATCTTAATACGTGTGTTTATTTGTATGTGAAAAGTGTGTAATGTGTTAAGTGCATGATGCTATGAGATCGATTTTGTTTCGTCTCTTAGTCTTAATTTTCAGCCATCGAGTTCTCCGCAATAATATTGCAACTCCCTTGTAGCTGCAAAACAGATGTGACTTTAGTCTTTCGGTTTGGGTCTTAATTATGTTGGCACTTTACTCTTCCAAGAAGTATCGCCTGTAAAAAAGAAAAAAATATAATTAAGTTACAAAAACTTCTTTGATCTAACAACTTATAGAAATAAATAAAAGTTTTATACCAAGAAATAAAGCACTGATTATTACTTTGAGCTATATCCTTAGAGACAATTTATATTATATAGAGTACGTCCCTCCAGTGTATCCCACAGTTCCCAGAGAGAGAGAAATACGAATTTTAAAATCAGTTTTAGGTGAAAACATTTACCATGAGATTTATTAAATGTTACATGAAAACTAAAAAATGGAACTACACTAAAAGCAATTCCTTATATTGTTATAATTTTATCCTCAAAATTATTTTACATACATCATTGTGATATGTGTTTTAACATGTTTGTTTTATTTACATATCAATTTTTTCATTATTTAAAAGCATAAGTATATAAATTAATGAAAATTCTTCTCATATTTAAATTAATTTACTATTCCTCTTTTCTAAACGTATTATAGAAATAATTGTATTATATTCATTTTGTTTAAGTTCATTTATTTAAGATTGTGAAATATCCTAATTAAGGTTTAAAAAAAATGCCATTTAAAAACTAGTACAGAAAATAAATAAAAATAAAAATTTCATTTTGTAATTATTTAAATTTCTTTTAGTATTTTTTTGTGTTTTTAATGTCATTTAGTTATTTATGCTTTACAAATCCATATAACAAACCTATTAAGTAATGTACTGTTGGAGTAAAAATGTTCTTAACCTTTATAGTGTATTTTATAAACATAATAAAAGGTTTTGAATAAATGTTGATTAAACATGAACATTCAAGATATAAAGTAATCCCTTTAGATCTCTATCAAAATTTGCACATTAGACCTTGATGACAACAGGAAGGTCAATTTGTATTTTTACAATCCTCTGGGACTTGAGAGATATTACAACCTGGAGAGATCCAATTTCTTCAACCATTAAATTCAATATTTTAGAACGCTAGCCGAAATGGCAGGTGTAAATTAGTTTGCATAGTGTTAAGAACCTTCATAAAATTCGCAACTATTCGCTCTACACTTTCGCAATTCTTCTATTCAGTACAATCGTGAGTAGTATAAAAGTCCAGAATTTAATTTCTAACATATATATAAATTATTACACCCCTACGTGCAATAATTTATATAATATAGAGTATGTCCTTCAATTATATCCACAGAAGGTTTTTAACTTCTTTTTCGGGGGGGGGAGGGATTTTATATAATCACACGAACACTGGACAACACACAATCAAGCAAAAATAATTATGTAGCAAGAGAGCTGAATGATATGAAACCCAATAAAAAAAAATAAAAGAAACATAAATACGTTAAAAATTAGACAAAAATATTAAAAAATTAGAATTTAGAAAAATTAGTCCAACGCCACTAAGAAAGTCAATGTCTATTTTTACATTCCTGTGAGACTTAAAGGATATATTACAACCTTGAGAGGTCCAATATCTTCAACCTTTAAAGTAAATTTTTTAGCAACGCTCACCGAAATGGCAGACGCAAATTAGTTTGGTTTTAGACCTTTATAAAATTTCCAACTATTAAATCGAGAAACAATTACAATAAAATCACGAACTTTAAAGTATATACCGGTAATTTACCGGTTGCACAATTTTTTTTACATACGAAACAAATATATTTAACGCAAATCTTGAGAGTACACAATGTTCTATTCGGAGTTATTCGGAGGGTAAATAAGCAAAATATATCGCTGCGGAAAATAACAATTTTTTCTGTTTTTAAGAAACTATTTCAAATGGTCGATTTTAAAACATTTTTACGTAGCATATTTTTAAATTGTCCTGTGCACTTTCGCAATTCTTCTATTCGGGACAACTTCAATCGTATAAAAGTCCAGAATTTAATTTCTCGAAGTGTTATATATTATATATATTATATAATGTATTATATATTGTCTAATATATAATATTTTTATTTAAATTGTCTAATATATAATATAATGCATGATATATAATATATTGCATAATATATAATATATTACATAATATACAATAATATATATAATATATATTATGTTATGCAATATACAATATATAATATATTATACTATATTTTATTTATATATATACGTAAAAAATTGTATAATTTCTTAAGGCAAAACAAAT
>CM063506.1:139860721-139920721 GCA_032207245.1 Pardosa pseudoannulata
GTTTAGGAGGAGATAAACTTTACTCGCTTTGAATTTTGCTAACCCTAACTCATCAAGAATCCAATATGGATGCCTCTACCCATTCCAGGTCCAACAACTTCATAAATTCGGCAGACGGACAGATAACGTAGGCTATTTTTATATAGGGGTTGAAAGCTAGGAAAATCGGTAAAATTAGAGTGCATAATCGGAAAAGATTTTAGACAGTATTTCCGACTTTCCTCAAAGCTCACAAAATATTTAAGTTTTTTCTTAGATCTAAAATAACTTTTTCATAATATGCCTTCTACTTTTCATTCTAGAACTTGTGAATTTTTCATACATCATATGATAGCTTTTTTTATGAATATATGAATTTTTATACTTGTGAAACCAGATCGTTATAAAAAGTAATTTTATCTATTTTAAGGGGAATAACTATGATTTGAAATTCATTAGAAACTACAGTCCTGCTCATACTCATATTCCACAACAAAAAATTAAAATAATTTACCATAAGCAATAAGACTATAAGCGACCATAAGGGATAATTTATCATAAGCGACATAAAGAAAAAGTTCAAAAGTCCTTAAAACCAAAATTTATGTATAACTAATTACAATATTTCTGGAAAGTTTTGAAAAATAATAAATATTATTTTAGCTGCAACAATAGTTTTACTGTATTTTAACTTTTTGAAAATGTTTAAAAGTGAATTTTGTGGAAACGCTAGCGATATCAACAATATGAGCTTATAGATTAAAAAAAAAAAAGATAGCTTCATCACATAATAATAAGATGCTTCCGAAATACCTTGTCATTAATTTGGTTTTGTTTTCCTCTCAACAGGCTCTTTCTTAAATTAATCTCTCAGTCCTAAGCAACTTTAGCAACATAACAGTATAGTTAAAAATTGTGTATTTATAAAAGCATAATTTATCGAATACTAATCTTTGAAAATCAAATGACTCAGATAAGTCTGTCTCAGATAAGAAACCAATATTCTTGCCAAGCTATCCTCTTTTAGTGAACTAAGCAATATTTATAGCAAAATTTAGTGACAAAATCTTAAGCCGATATAACAATCAGATTCGAGAAAAATGTAGAACAAATCTTTTTCCGAATGCACCACACTTACTTATAAACTTATAGGTTACCATCAACTCAGAATTCAGTAATTTCTAGAATAGATAGAGTGCAGAATCCGCTGAGAGGCTCAGTTTTATAGCAATTGATAACGGGAAAATACCTTTTGTTTAAAGATGCGTATTTAGCTCATGTTTGAGATCTATAAATAAAATCGTTTTGTGTACTTGTGTTACTGATAATTGGGAATCCCAGCATTTTTGGGACTGTAGTACAGAATTAAGAGGAAATTTTTAAATAAATTTGGTTGGTTAATTACGACATGTAGTTAGTCCAAATCGGAACACTGCAACAAGTAACAACATGATCTGTAGCTTAGGATATTATGATAGTTTCATTCACAGGTTTGGGTTTGGTTTGGTTGGGAGCGCTACATTATACTGTTTTTCTACACGAATGCTGATGAGACCGGGACCTACTGCTTAAAGGCAATTCCGAACGGTGACGAGCATCCATGCCAGCAGCGGAATTCAAACCCGCGAATTTCGAAATTGAATAGTAGCGCTCTACCATTCAGCAATCGTTCAACTAATATCATTCACAGAATAACGGAAATATTTCTAAAACACCTTGTCATTAATTTAATATTTTTCCCTCTGAACAGACTCTTTCTTTAATTAGTCTTTTAATCATAAGCTATTTTAGCATAATGGTATTGATATCTTACAATAATCAGCAGAGTGAAGCATCTTGAAAAGAAGATAAGCTTCTTTTAAAAAATACTCAATTCTATCGTCGCAAGATGTTTAAAATTCAAAAATCATCGTCGAAGCACACCTTTGAGAAATAATGAAACCACTATTTGCTTAGCGCGATTTAAATGAAAATCGTAAGTTCAATTCCTCTCATTTCCTTTTTGACAATCGCTACATGTAAGGAAACATCAATACCCATTATCACCAAATAACCTTTTAATGGACTCTTATAAGATATAATACCCCATGTTCTTAAAATATACTCAATACATCTCTGAAATAATAGCAGAATTCCTACATTCGAGCCTGAAACTAATTTCATCGTATTTGCTATTACCCTTCGCGTCATTACAAAAATAGAGAAAGAGGAAAAATAAAAAAAGAAATGTCAAAACCAAACGGATAGAAACATTTAAAAGCTTTCTAAGTCAGTTATGTTTCAGGAATTGAAGATTTATCCTTCCATGGCAGCAAAGCAAGGTATTTAAGAACTCCATTTGCATGATTATTCTCTCCAGTGATTGGAATTCAAATCTCATCTCTGAAAAGATGAGCAGGTGATGCATTTAATTTTTCCGACGGAAGACTTCATTGTGTAAAATGAATGTCATGCTAATGCGCTCAGAGCTAATATTAATTTCGTGATGAATAGCGAACACAGAAAAAAATTGGATATTGATTTTAACATTAATGAAGTCGCTCCCATAGATTCACGCTATCAAGCAATTTTTTTTAAAATGGTCTTGTTTAAATATTTTTTTTTAAATATGTTGGATATGAATGCAGCTTCACAATAAAAGATCTTAAAAAATAATTGCATGGGGAATACTTATTTATATAATATTTTGACAATAGGTTTGGTTTGGTTTGGTTTGGAGCGCTACGGTCTACTGTTTTGCACACGAGAGCTAATGAGACCGGGGCCTACTGTCTAAAGCCGATTCCGAACGGCTACGAAAATCCATGCCATCAACGGCATTTGAACCCGCGGTCTCTAGTTCCGAGGAGCAGCGCTCTACCATTCAGCCATCGTTCTGCTGTTTTGACAGTAAATTATCATATCATGAGTTATAGTTTGACTTTTAATGGATTGCAGTTATTTGTCTTTATGATTAACAAGTATAAGTCTTTAAGTGAGAGGTTTTAGCCATCAGAAAGTCTATAGATTATATTATGGTTAACAAATTTGATGTAGTCTACAGTCTGTTCGATAAGAGCGTGTCGCTCATAACTTCGGCTTAATTGCACGTGTTCTTCAAAAATTAGAAAAGAGAGCTTTATAGTTGTATTCTTTATTCGATTTGTTTTGCTGTGCTTAAATCAACAATTCCAAAATGAGTGTCGCGTATGTGGGCCGTTTTGAGGCAGTGTTTCTATGTAACCATCCAAAAGAACCAAAAATGTCTTGTGCAGCTGCAGTCCGGTACATGAGAAAGTCGAAGTCATTTGTCAAGAAGTGGGTAGTCGTTATAAAGCGGTACAAAATGTTGACGACCTACCGGAACGGAGTAAACGCCGGTCAACTTCATAAACGAATGATAAAGGGATTCTTGCTATTTTTCAAAAGCATCTTGACTATTTACTGCGTCAAGTACAAAAATTATTATTGAAAAAAGGAATAAATGTAAGCCTGAACGTGATCCCACGACGTTTGCATGAATTTAAAATCAAATATAGATCTACGAACTTGAAACCTTTGTTGAGTGAAAAGCAAGTGGAAAACCGACTGAACTGGGCAAAGGAAAATACTGATCGTAATATCTTGAACATATTCATTACAGATGAGTCATCGTTCTGGGCCTGGCTTCCGAGAAGGCATGCGTGGTCTACTCAAAGCAATCGCGTTATTCAGCGCACAGTTAAACACCCGTTAAAAGTCGACGTCTGGGGATGCTTCTATTTGAAGGGTTTTGGTATTTTGTATGTGTGGGGAATTTGAGATCTGAAAAGAAGAACGAAATTTATCGAAAGTGTTTATTGAAGTCCGCTAAAAGATAGTTTGGCTCAGATAGAAGTGCATGGGTACTTCAAAAAGACAACGACCCAAAACATCGAAGTAGTGCGTGTACCTAATGGAAGCCTGAAAATGGCATCACCACAATTAATTGGTCCTTCCAGTCGCCTGACGCCAATCCAATTGCAAACGTGTAGTCTTTCATGAAGATAAAGCTCAGGGAAAAATGTGTATACAATAAAAAGCAGCTAAGTCGCCTGGTACGAGAAATTTTTAGGTCTCTACCTTTGAAATTAGCCGAAAAACTTGTCGAAAGTATGTCTCGACGCTGTCAAGCAATAATCGATAATAATGGGAACTGGACAACTTATTAGGTGAAATGCATTTCAGTTTAATATGTATACTACACAGTACAAATGTATTTTTAACTAATTCGTTTGTATTTTCAGAGAAATAAACGACATGGTCTTATGGAGCAGACTGTATATTAGGACGGACTCTTTATTAGCCTTACAGGCATTATCAGGACTGAGTAGGAATCTTTTGATTCATGAGTTAAGAAGAAGATTGCGTAGTGCTAACACCAGTATTCATTTGACTTGAGTGCAGGCCAATGTGGGTGACGAATTTAACGAATATGTTAAATGAATTAGCGAAAGATGCTACTCAAAAGGAAATAATTGATTTCGTGGTTGGATTCTCTGCCAGATATTCCCCTAGCGATGACTTTTGGAACTAATTTGTTTTTTTTTTCGCAGAATCCTTCTTCCCCGTCTTGTTTAATCTTCCTACAAAATGTGGCGTCATTCTCGTAAATAGATCGCACTACAGAACACTGTGAGAGCTGCCAGTTTAATTATAGCCACCGGGTATATTACATGAATAACAGACAAATAGTTCTAGTATGACTTACCGAACATTTTATTCAATGAAAAATACCCTTTCACTTGACTAAAGCAGCCGTTTTTGATAAATGTACCCTACCCTTTTTTAAGAGAAATGTTAATACTACATAGTAACAGTGATCTCGCACATCGAATATCATAATAAGGAGACTGATCAAATATTAAGCCAAATAACAGAAATGCAAATATTTAAGTCAATTAAATAGTTTATAGCAATCCAAATTTCACAATAAATATTATTGTGAAATTTGGATTGTTCGATTCGCGATTTTTTAGTTCTATTTCGCGGCTTGTTCATTACTATACAGTGAAACCAAATTAAATAGTATTTTTCATAGGTATCAAATTCCGTTTCCTTTTTATATCAATGGTTGATTAGCAGATTTTATAATATATCATGATTTGGTACAACAGATTTATGTGGGCATTGCCCGTCATTCCTGAGATTTCTTTCAGTGAGCATGAATAGTATCGAGCAAGAATTTAAAACAGCTAAAGAGATGGTAAGGGATTGATAATAAATGGATTAATAAGTTCATAATACAAAATAACTAAAGAGAAGAGAGTTTTAGGATAGAAAATCATTATATTTTTTACGAAGACATTCGTTCGAGTTCGAGACTCTTGCGAGTGTAGGTGATTTTGTTGTTCAGGAAGATTAGACTGGTCTCTAAACAACCAATAGGAATTGAGCATGCAAATGAGAATTTTGTACCGCGTAGGTAAACATTTTTAATGACTTTTTAACAAGTTTTATTAGTTATTGTTAATAAATACACAACTAGTACTTAAAGTGTAAACTTAAATAATCGACTTTCGTATAAATATGTTTACAGCTAATGGCATATGATAGAAATATATTTCTAAAACATCCTACAAACTTCTTCCTACAATAAATCCAAATTAATAATTTCAATTACTTTATTCAAACTATTTTGACAAAGTATAAGCATTAAGGGAATTTCATACAAAATTGATAGATAAAGGCTTTTAAAATTCTGTCATGCATTGAAGAGATCTTACTAATTCAACTTAATCATGAAGTTTTAATGACTGCTAATTTATACCATTCAACTAACTCCCTTTTGATCAAAAAGCTAAAAAGAATAAGAAATCAAAATTCGTCGTTAGTCTTAACGGATCCATTAAGCTTGTTAAGGATATCAATTTGTAGCCCGTAGCAATTTGTAGACGTTGGGATGATAAAATGAATAATGTGGTGTCATTTGTTATATGTTTATTAGGTTCCGTTATTTCCTTTGTCGTCTGAAAATAATGACATGTGTAAAATATATCTTTATTTATCATAAAATCGTATTTGATCTTATTTTCGAGGTATAATCAAAGCTTAATCCTGCTTATATGGAAAACCAAGACAAGGGATTAAATCGAAGTCATCCCCCTACCATGTTATCAAGACTATCTTAATTACTAATTACACAACTCGATATTAATTAATTGTGACATGACAAAAGCCGTCATAAAATTCAATTAAAGATATTATATTGCTAGCTGTATTATCAAGTTATAAATGAGCCACGGTAGCTCAGTTGACAAAGGAATCGATTTAGTAACTGGAGGGTTTCGAGGTCAAAGCTCTAGCTGGCCAAAGATCTACCGTGTTTATTAATGGTGGCTAGGGTACGTAAAATTGTTTAGTAGTCGCAATGTTCTCGAAGTTCAAAAACGATGATGCTTACTCTGGAAGTTGTGAGTCGAGCCGAACGTTCGTTTTGACGTCACTTTGTCGTCAGCTTGATTATTTGCTCGCATAATGTCCGCAAGCTGACGTCACAACGAATGTTCGAAACGAACCGCAAGATCCAGAGTAAGGGCCGATACCTCTAGAGGCAGACAAATCCTGGGGGTCTACTGCTTGGGGGGGACAGCTTCTATATAACGAGAATCAACTAGTCCTAAGGAGTAATATTTGCCTCTTACATGGTGTCTCCACAATAAAAGTAGTGACCTAAATTATGGGCTGTATGTTGTATGGCCTAATGCTTAGCAAGCAAGTTCCCCCATTTTATTTAATATCTATATATTATAAAAGCTCCAAAATTGCAGTTTGTGGAAAATGCAATTCTTCAAAATAATTATGAACAGAGAAACATTAACTATATTGAGAATTTATGCAATACTATACTCTGTTAAACCCTTTAACGAACAGCGGTTTCGTAGCGAAACCCTTGTTAAAATGTTTTTCTCTCCCCTTTTTTAGACATATGAATGATTTTTTTCGACTTTCTATATTTTTGGCGCTTTAAATTGCTAATAGATTAAAGAACTACACTTAATTTACTTTTCTCTTTGAAATATACGTGTTTAAACTTGCTTGAAATCATAAATTTGATTTTTCTCCCTTATTTCCCCAAATAAAAATACCTACCTAAAACAACACTTGTAAATTATTTAGCTTTTTATTTATTAGATCATTTTAATGATAATTATTCAATATTATTCAAATATAATTAAAATTTTAAGAAAAAAATTTTATCATGCTTTACCAGGGGTTGGTTTTATAGCTCCCCCCACCCTTTCTTGAAAAAACCGCATCCCTAAGAAATGTAACTTTTTTCTCATATATTTCATATTTATAATGTTCATAGATAACAATTATTACCTAGTTTCATTATAACTCCAAACTTTTTAATTATGTCCTTTAAAAGGTTAAATAATGCATTTGGACTATTTATATATATATATATATATATATATATATATATATATATATATATATTAATGCCTATGTCTTACTTTGGTTCACCTGCATTACAAAATTAATGACGAAATTCTTATTAAGTGCAATATATTAAGACGAGGCTGAAGTGGACGTTGTTATCCTCCGTGTTTATCCAACGCACCATCAGAGGACTTTAAATACATTGGTGTCAAATGATAGAAGCTGTCTCATTGACCTTTCATATTCATTTCAGAATTAACTTTTGAAGCTATCCAACTTTAGCAAAGATTTAATTTAAATAAGTTAAACCCTGAACTTATTGAATCTGGGTTTAATAGAAATGTTGTTCACATTGACATTTAACAATTTTATATTGCCACTGAAGAAGAGGTTTAATTTGGTTTGGAGCGCTACGATCTACTATTTTGCAACACGAAGGTTAAAGCAAGGTTGTTGACCGCTTTCAAGCGTTTTGTAGCAGTTTTCGGAGCAGCTAAAGTTAAAATTTGTAGTAGAATAAACCATTTTTGGATCAGCCAAAGTGTTAGTTTGTAGTAGGATATAGTGTTTTTGTAGCAATTGAACTAACGATTAACAAACTTCAGTTTTCGATATGCCCTTCTAATAATTTAGAATGATTGGTTGGTAGCATTCGAAAAAAACAAATTTTCAATAATTGCTGTTATGGTTTGTTGGTTTTGGATACATATATACATATATGTGTGTGTAATTGTATAGTATATTCATATGAAGGCTGTGGGGTGTGCCCAGCAAATTGCTAAAATTTTGGTATAATCTGTAACCGAAAGCAGCATATACGATGCAGACATTTGAGCAGGCACGTCAATGACCGCTATTGAAAAAGAGTGTTTGCTTCGCATTCAACTCTCCTATTTACTTGGAATTGCAAACGCATACATACAATTCCCAACTCAACACTCTTTAAGCTAAGAGGCGTACCTCTGCTTCTCACAGCGGTTATCCGCTTTATTTCGACTAGAAAATCAAATTAAATTCGATGGGGAAATATTCTCCCTCGCAGAAGTAAACCGCAAATTAAATACCATCCACCTCCATACAATATACCGCCCATTCAACGTGATATTGAAGCAGGTCGAGGCAAAGGAATCGGTCCTACACTCCACTGATTGTTCGAGAACTAATGAGGGGCTAAAAGCCGCATTTCTTCTTTCAAGGCACTACAGCTTGCTACAGGCCAAGGTCGTCCCTGATAGTGGTTCCACCTAATCCTATCCACAAGACTTCTCCAGTTTATTTTATTAACAAGACTATTCACGCTGACTACACTGATTTAAGCCACCTAATTCATGGTCTACATCATCCTGCTGTTTTCCGTGGGATTAGGAAAAGTGAGGTTTTTTTACTGGGTTTTTCGAGTTTATATCCTATAATAAAGTAAAAGCAATCCATTAATAATCGCAATCTTTAAACTGCTCAGCCTCAATCTTTCAGGTAGAAATGAATGCTATTTCAGAAGCATTAAACTGGATCGCCCTGCAGCCTGAGCTCAGCTCTTTCCAAATGCTATCAGACAGTATGTTCAACCTTGAAGCAATTCAACTATTCCATCAAATGAATCACCCAGTTCAGTTTATTCAATCTACCGTGAAAAAGCTGGGAAAAAATCAAATAAAAGTAGACTTCTGCTAAATCAAAGTGCACTGTGGCATCGACATCAATGAGCTGGCGAAAGCAACGACACTTTACGAACCAGTACTAAAACTCCCACTAACTAGCTTATTCATTAAACAAAATTTAAGCAGAAGTTGTGCCTCGAGTGGCGAAACTAGAGCCACCACAGGCAGGACTCTCTACGTCTTCTTAGGGAATATTATCATGAAGACTAATTGTCAGTAAATGCCCTCCTTACAAACCATGGACCTTACCCTCAGTATCTTCACAGAACCACGTCTCGGATAGCTCCGATGTAGATTGTGTCTGCGGGGCAATCGGTGACTAATCCCTATGTGCATGACCGGCCTCTGACACAAGACTTGCACCTTAATAAACCACAAGCGTATTCAAAGAACTCTGACTAAGAACCTAATCAATTACCTGGTACTGATAAGAAAGACGAGTAGCTTGTTTGGCTGGCCCTCTGCAAATGAAGGGTTCCTCATGCGACAATGAAGAACTTAACCTAACACCGCACTAATGTCCTGTGCTGATAATGCTTCCCACTCTAACAGCTCGATGTCAAAGAATTGTTGCTTCACTACTTTCATGTCAGACATTCGCAATGCATGCCCGCAATGTATACCAGATCAGACGAACTTTTAACCTGGGCAGGATTGCTACTGACCCCCACAGTTGTAGAAACTGTATTGGATGTATTTATTGTCTAGTTTGTTTGAATGCAAATCTTTGTTTTGTGTATTTTATTAATTATGGTTGGAATGTTGACTGTGCTCCCTGCATAAAGCAATACTGCCGAACTAGCATTCCAACACCCTACACCCACCCATTTGGTGGTTGACTGTTTACAGGTAGTACACTATAAAGCTCCAAAAAGTTTTATTTACGGGAATAGAAACCGCTTGAAAATTTTGTGAATGATTGTGAAAGAGATTACGTTAGTTTATCATTAGAAACTGATAGAACTACATATGACAATGGCTATTACTCACGGCGATCATCTACACCCCCAGATGATTATCTAAAGATGTCACTAGACTTGCATTCCTTCACACTGGGATATGTCTAAGATGGGAGACAGATTATGACATAGCAAAAAAAAAAAAAAAAAAAAAAAAAAAAAAAAAAAAAAAGACTATTCCAATCTTTCAAGAGTCCCTGTGAGTAGAAGCCAATATGTAAGTATCGATATTTGGATTTGGGGTTAATCGAAAGTTTGAGATCTGAATATTTTAACATAATAAAAGCTGTAGATTTGTTGCGTGGTTTAGAACTATATTCTTTCAACATAAAATATTGCAGATTAATAAGCATTTTTTTAAATACATGTTTGACTCTTTTATGCCAGTTAGGTTTTAGTCTTAATTTTTTTTTGTCTCTTAATTGATTGTATTTAACCAATTAATTAATTTTATATTAAAGATTAACATATTTTATTGTAACCCTTCCACTAAAAGAGGAGAGGTCAATATCACCAAATCTGCTTCTTGCGTATGTATGAAAAAATAAATTCAGAACTATAACTGAAAATATTAATGACAAAAGTCCAGGCTATCGTTTGGGTTTGTTAGTGGGTTGAAGGGATAGGTTGAGCTTTTTCTTCTGGGGGGGATGGGAGCTTAATAAATATGGAACCAACTGTTTAAATCTGATCTCGAACATTTACAATCAACAGAACTCATGAATTAAGGAATCAAATTTACTGTTTTACCCTACTCGTTCATCGTTAACTTAGTCCTTTAAGTAGTACTTTACATATCATGTTTTTATGTTCATATGCTTCAATAACCATACCACTTACCATCGATGTCCGAAAAAACTCACGAAAAGTGTCAAATAGTTATAAAATTCTCAGAAATGATTGACGTTACATAACCAACTTTTAAGAAATATTCTATTTCGATTCTTATAACATTCAAAATGTTCTAGTTCTGGTTATTAATATCATGAAGATTCTATATGAACTGACTACATACAATTTTAAAATTTTCCATTTATGCAGTTAACATACATGCAGACATTTAAATTTTCCCTAACAACCTCATCCCCTAATGGACAAACGTCCATCATTATAATTGTAGTTTAGCCCTAAATGGTGAAACTTTAAACTCAAGCAAGAACTTTTTATTATTGTTTAATCTCATATGTTTGTATATACATCGGGGGAAAAGGGGAGCTTATAGCAAGACCAGTGAATTATTACCGCTAATGTATTGTTAAATCTATTGACAGTTGCTAATTGTTAAAAAAAGTTAATATATTATAGCTGCATGATTAAAGGATTTGCCATGTGTCACATTCCTATTAATTAATAAGATAATACTGTGGCAACACCAAAACAAGAATTTTCCCCCACACACATGTCTAATGCTTAAGTCTAATGGTAACACATTTACTTTATGTCTGAGCCCAACCTACTGTTTGTGTCTACTTTAATTTACTAAAATATAGTAAATGATATTGAATGATGGTTAGGATTTTCTAGACTATATCGATCATTTACTATAGCAGTGTAAATTTGAATCCACAAACTCTGTGTCAGTGGCAGTGGAGCGTCATAACCATTCGACGAATTCATTACAACTAACGTATTACTTTATCTAAAAATACGCATTAAAGTAAGCTACTTTTTCAAGCATTTCAGTTGTTGTGTTCAACAAAATAAAGATTATTAAAGATAGTATAGTAAAGTAGTAATTTTTTGGATTGATATTCCAAAAGTACTTACCAATGTATGACATCCATAACATCTAGAACTTTAACCTTCTATTTTTCACAGGATTGTGGTAGTGTTTAATTAATAGTTCAGTTATTTGTGTGTACATGATTTGATCTCGGTATGCTGTGAATTAGTTTTGTATATTCATACACCAAGGCAATAAGCGCCTAGCCAAAAATTACTGAATTACAAGTATATAAATGTATTACAAGTGTCAGCCTTGTTTGGTATGTTTTCTTTACCAAGATCATGGTTAGAAGCTAAATTAGATTAAGAGAGGAAATTTAGACTAGACCTGTTGTAACATATGACAAGACTAATATTACAATTTCCTAAATCCAAAAGCTATTTTTTTACTTCGATACTTTACATACTTTGTCCAAGTTTTGACCATTTTACTAATGGCCTGGTAGATATTTTAATTTATTGGCTTCTCAATTATGTCGAATAGCCTAGAGGTTTGAAGAGTAATTCAAATATACACCTGTGAAAAATAGATTTGAGATTTATGAAATGATTGTAAATTAATTGCGAGTCTTGGCAATTAACTTACAATTGCTGTGTGTAAATAAAGACAGACACAAAAGAATATATATTTCTGCTACAAAAAAACCACAGAAAATAAAAAGCAATCAGGATGACTATACAGAAAATTGGGTTCATGCCTAATTCCTTCTATATTATTTTTAAATCTTCGGCCCATATCGAAATTAATAATCCTTCTTACTTTTAAAATTCAAAGACGTTTTCGGACTTCTGTCTATCAAAGAGTACTTTCCTTCTATTGAATAATAGTTTTGAAGTTTGATCTAAACAATCGGTTTCAGCTAGTCGAGCATAGATCTTACATTTCAAATTTTAAATAAAGTTGTAGTGATAATTTTATACTATAACAATTGTTTTCTATTTTGATTTCTTTTAGGAATGATGTAACAATTATATTCTGGAATTACCAACGTTAAGATAAGTAGCTTTCCATATATTCTCAGCAAAGTTGCATGTAATTCTAAGTATATGAATGTTTATCCGTGGTTATTGTAACATCCATAGAAAAGAGAGTCATCTTTCCACGAAACATTCAGCTTTGTTACAGGCGTGTCTTGTCATTTGTCAAAAATAGAAAAACAAACTGTGAGAACTGTTTCCCCGCTACGTTCATTTATCAATGACAGGAGGTCGATGGCTGAAATAGGACTAAGAGACGATACAAAGTATTTTTAGGAATTTTCTAAAGAAAGGGGTTACAACCACTTTACCTCCAAATATAGTAAAATCAACAAAACCAATACAGTGTAGTGCTAGGGTAGTATTTAACTGTAGTAGGAAAAACCAGTTACTTTTGTACTAATATATATCCCTGCTGTTCAGTTCATGTCAATATGACCCGAAATAAAATTAAAGGTCCATAAATTATTGTACAGGAATATTTTCCGGAGACTACTTGATATTGTTGGTAAATAACATAAATGTTTACTCCTAAAGATATTTATGTTCACTTGCATTTTGATGGAATATTTCTGAATTTATACATAATGTATCGATCGGAACATTATGACCCAATGTAAAAAAAATCATTTATACTTTCTCATGTTCATTTTTGTTTAGAAAAAGAAAAAAACAACATTTCTCTAATTTATCCAATTTTGAAGCATGATACGTATGATATATGTGTTTGGTCCCAAGACAAAAGAGCGCGTGCAAGGTCAAAAAGTTGACTAAACTTAAATGGGTGAGGGAGGCAAACCTTTTGCTCATATTGCAACGTTTCCTTTTTTCTACTCTATTTCATTTTCTGTTATACTGTCGAGTTGTGCCTGTGAAGGTAAGAGAAAAAATGACGAATCACATGAATTTCCGTCACGCTGATATAGCTAAACTAATAAAAGCTTCTGCAATCGATGAAAATTGTTAGAGTTGGAAAAATATGCTCGACGGTGAAATATATGAAAAACATACTCCATGTAATAGTCAAAGTGATGAAATTGAGACAGATCTCTGACAAAGATTTTCATATCGATTCTCAACAAATGAACTATAAAAAAAATATTCCTTCCAAAAATCCGGAAATTGATCTGCTACCATTTTTTTCTCTCAATCAGCAGCTGCTAATATTATAAAAACTACTGCAAGGATCACAAAATATGCAACAGCAAAGATAACGAACGTAAAAATTGCATTTGTTTTTCAATTGAAAACGAAATAATAAAAATGACTATTAAAAAAGAAAAGTTCTATGGAAAGAGTGGAAAATATCGGAAGTGAAACATTTGAAGAATATATTGGATTATTATAGTTAGCTGGTGTTTATTAATTATGTGGAAAAAATAAAGAAAAAGCTTATAGGATGGTTTGGTTTGGAGTGCTACGATCTACTTTTTGCAACATGAGGGCTAATGAGACCGGGACCTACAGCTTAAAGCCGATTCAGAACGGCTACGAACATACATGACATTGTGGGATTCGAACCCACGAACTCCGGTACCGAAGGCCAGCACCCTAACCAATCAGCCATCATTCGGATAAAGAAACTAGCACAAATATTTCTTGAGACAATGTCAGTTGAAACATTTTACACTATATCAAGAGTAATTCGTTTTGATTATAAATCCACTCTTCAAGAAATAAGAAATTTTGATAAATTAGGTGCAGTGCGAAAATCTGAGAAAAGTGGGTAGAAATTCTACCAAAATAATATAATCCGAATGAAAAGATATTTCTGTAGATGCACAGTTAGTAGAATATAGTGGTCGATGTCGATTCAAAGAGTATATACCAAGTAAGCCATCTAAATATGGGATCAAAGTATGGACTTTATGTCACAGCAAAATTTAATAAAGACTTAAAACACAAATTTACAATGGAAAAGAACAAGGGTCAAGCCAGAGAGAAGTCAGGGAATGCAAATAGTATGTAATATTACTTATAGATATTCGGGGCCCAATATCACATTTTTTTTCACATCTTACAACTTCAAAAACTGAAAATAACTATGCTTGGCACCATTAGGAAAAAAAAAAAACAAATCAGAGCTTCCAGAAGAAATCCCAAAAAAGTTCACGGCTCGTTATTTTATTTTACAGAAACAACAGTTGTAAACTATATTCCAAAAGAGAACTAGAATTTTATTAAGAGAACTTTGCATCATGACAAAAAAAAATTAGCAATAGACCTGACAAAAACCATCAATGATCGTAGATTTTAATTTGATTAAAGGGGGTGTAGGTCCTCTTGATCAACTTTTAAACGCATACACTTGTAAAATAAAAACAAATCGCTGGCCCATGATAGGATTCTATAACAGACTTGATACTTTTATGTACAATACATAGTGAATGGAACGACAATAATTGATTAAACGAAAGCTATTTTAGGAAGAACAGAGAAAATCACTCCTTTCTTCACACATTGAAGCAAGGCCACACCTACCAAGAAGTGAGTATTCAATAACAAAAGTGAAACGAGTACACAGATAAAGGGAAAACACACCATTGGGATCTGTTATGAATACTTCATTCAGCAAGGCACAAGCTCTGTCCATCAAGCAATAAATAAAAATTATGTTATGCTACAATTGTAAGAATGATATTTGAAAATCTAATATAAGATTGTTACTGTTCAAATTGTAAATAAAGGTAAGTTTGAATTTTAAACAATTCTGTTATTTTATAGACGTTTTATATTATATATTTATCTTTTTTTAAACCTACAAAGCTATTGTTCAAACTATTTCTTAAATGGCACCTGTCATTAACTGTAAGAAGAATTAGTTTCCTAAATCTGGTAATATTGATCCGAAAGCTGCATATGTGGTGTGAATACTAAAATGAACAGAACAGCAGGGTGAAAATAGTTCGTCAGCTGTGATAAGTTAAAAAAAACCGTCTAATCTATTTTAGGAATGATATAAATGAAAAACTAATTCACAGCAGAACTTTAGGTCGCCGGAGGAATAAAAAGTGTTACATAAAATTAAATAAATTCTAAAAATGCCTATTACTGAAAAAGAAATTTAAAGACAAAGCGAATGGAGAACGAAGTTATCGCAATACATATTTTAAAGAAAAAGATAAATCAGAATTTAGAAAGAAACAGAAAAGCACAAGGCTGCCTGTTTGTTCTTTTTAAAGGTGGAATAAAGACATCAGCTGTTCTAATAGGTACTTCAAGCCTTTTAGCAGGAAAGATAATTACAGGATTATAAAGGTAACCGGAATGTAGCACAGTATTATCAATTTTGAGCCATCTGGAAAACCTCCAGACGTTTTAATTTCTGTAAGGAATGACCTACTATTTTAATAAACTTGATCTTGGATGAAAGCCGCCGATCCCACAGACAGAAGCTGTATGTGATCTCCGGTCCATTAAAAGCCTTATATAATAACTTACTTTACAGACAAGCAAATTGAACGCTAAAGTAAAATAAGAAAGGGAGCTTTTTCATCATTTGATTTATGCATTAAAGAAAGACAGATAATCAACGCTTTCAATTGGTCATTCTACGAAGTTTTAAGAATAGATAAGGGTTGGAAAACTGCCTGCCTCAAGCGGTGGAAAAATTCATAGCAATAAGATCAACAATAGTAAAATAAAATACCAAAGTGGAGTAAAACATTGAAAATTATTTCTAAATCTTAGCTCATCTGGATCTAACTCTGAATTACTAATATACCAATTAATTACTAGAAAATTTTCGAAGTCAAGGTAGTGAAAGAGAATGATACAAAATTTAAAAGCAGCGGAAATATAAAACTAATGATTATAGTACCATAATTAATAACGTTTAATTGCATGTATGAGACTAAAAACAATTTATGCAAATAGGAAACAAAATGAAAGTGAAATTAAACTTTTTGATAAAAATTAATCTGCTGACTTATTTTAGAAAAAAGGCAAGATACAAAAGGTTTACAATCTGAATTTTAAGACTGGTGGACAGACGTTAAGATAGAACACGCTAGATCTAAAAAAATTGGATAAATTAACACTGAAAGAGAAACGATAATCCACGGCAACAGCTCTGAGAAATACAGTGCTAAGTCAATTGAAAAAAAGAAATATTATTGAAAGTTCAACGAACAAAAATTATTAAAATAAACATATAATTAACCAGGATAAAGAGACTAAAGCCTGTTTTAAGAGACGTCTTCAGGATATTCTCTTTAAAGTTTTTGAATTTGAATAGCAAAAAATTCATTTCTTTTACCCAGTTTCTAATTTTAGAAAAGATCTTAGTTTCTTGTCCTTCAGGCTCCTATCAAAGATAATTCAACTACCAACAAGAAAATATCTGATTTTCTTTTCAATATTCTTAGTCCTAGTTCTTAGTTTATGAGAAATAAATAGAAACTATTGTGGTCATTTCTAGTGTCTCGTTAAGCAGCTTTGAGTTCAATACTTTGAAGAACTACCATGGTTAAAGATCAGATTTTAAAACTAATCTAAGTAAAGCAAAGGTAAGACACATTAGATATTTTGTAAACAAGAATTTTAAACTGAAAATTCTCGATTAGAAGGATAAGGTAAAATCTTATGAAGAGACACTTCAAATAGCTTTGGAAAAGACAGAAGTAGTTTGAAAAATCTCAAAAATATGGGTAAAAACACTCAAATAAGGAATACGATTTTAATATTCATTTTCAAAAGCAAACTGATTAAAGAATCGATATAATTCTTGTAGAAGAAATGATTGGCATAAGGTTTTGTGTATCAACAAGGTAAAAACAATCCTCCATATAACTATATTAGAAATGAAACTATTTTCAAGCAGTTTCAAAATAATACATATAAATATCACTCATTAGAGGACTCAAGATTACCTATAACAATATATTTAATATTCAATGAAAACGACCATTATAAACATGAGCTATCTGGTTTAGACAAACTCTTCAATTTCAAACTGCGAAATATTCCCGAAGGCTCTTGGCAAACCAGTGTAATCCACTCTTAACGGGCACATTCCTTAATAAAGACTTTACGTCAAAAGAAATTATCGTTTACCTACCTGTGCTGCTCGAACTTACGAAATGTTTTAACAAAATCAAATAAAGTAGTAAAAGAATTGTGACACAAAAGATGAGAGAAAATAGAATTCAGGTGCTTCGCGTAATTGTAAGAAGCAGTATTGCAATTACAAATAATTGATCCAAGATTAATGTCCTAGGAAAAGCATAAAACCGGGCAAAGTAACAGACAAAAGTAGCAAAATACCAATCATTGTGAAAGATAATAAATGAAAGTTTGATGGCAGATTTATTTAAACTTAAGTTCATTAAAGCTGCAGTCAGTACGAATTCAACCTCAATAAGTGTTATCAATAAATTTTTGGAATTTTTTGGGATAAAAGGATATATCGATCTGAGCCTGACTGACTTTACTAGTAATGGCAATAGCTAAATTTGAGTCATAATGTAAATTATTGACTTACAATCTAGAAGAACTATTGAAATTACATTTCGAAATTAACAATCGGTGTTAAAATGAGATTCTAATAGATTTTTTTAATTAGCAAGTAAAAACTTCATATTTGAAAGACCGTTCAGTCAGAACAATTAACTTAAAGAGAAAAAGTCTAAAATCAACACAGAACACAAAATAAATTGAAAAATAAGATTCCTATTGAAGGCAGATAAAGTACTATAATTAGGAGTACCAAATGATTACAAAGACCAGAAAACTTGTTGAGGAAAGACTTGCTCTTTGTAGAAACAGGGAGGACACTGAACAAATCCTTTGCACCCAAATTAAAATTATGTACGAGATCAAGAAGCGATTCTTCCCTGATTGTTCCAAAGAACTAGAAAGAGTTTATCAATTAATTTTGCTTTGAACTTTTCAGTCTTTGGAGGCATTGTCCGACCTTAATAGATGAATTTATAATTGCTTAAGTGCGTGACATTCTGAGACGGATTTTCTGTTTCGCATCTTAATTTTCAGCCACCGAGTTCTCCGCAATGATATTGCAACTCCTTGTAACTGCAAAACAGATCTCACTTTAGACTTTCTGTTTGGGCCTTACTTATGTTGGCATATATTACTTAATTGTGACAAAGGATTTACTTTCTTGTATAAATGTGTATAGACCTATCATAAAATATTTCAGTGGTGATAGTCTGGAGCTCATTGTTCTGCTACCGTCATACACAGAACTTAATGAGATATTACTTGGTTCAAAGTTGTTTAAGAGAACATTTGTCATAAGATGGTATCATTTTTGGGCTTCCCATTATATGGTCTTAGCCACATAAATCACCCTCATTCTCATATTTGTCTTCATCGGCCTCTTAATTCGACTATCGATGAAAATGTTTACTTTATGTCTAAAATTTTCTGTTAGAAGTTCCTACAGTATCTGATATTTGTCGTAGAGCAAAAATATTTTCAATTTGGTCTTCCAAGAAGGAACGCCTGTAAAAGAGAAAAAAATTAAATTAAGTTTAAAAAAAACTTTCTTGATTTAACAGCTTATAGGAATAAATAAAAAATTTCGTTTTATACTACTGAATAAAGCACTGATTAATACATTGAGCTATACTCCTAGGGGCAATAATTTATATAATACAGAGTACGTCCTTCAAGTGTATTACCACTTCCGTTTAGATCAAAGTGTGTACACTGGACCTACTTGGTGTATATAGATACGGTTAACCGTAGTAACCCAAACAAACCTATAATTACAAGAAGTACACAATTTGAATCAAAAGTTTATAAATTATTTAAGATTTTCTAAAAATTTACATTAATTTGTAAGGATACTGCTAAGAAGATTCTTGAAATTCCAGAACTTTCATTACTCCAATTTGCCATACGATTAATAAAAAGCACTTCTTTGGAAACCAGTTACCGTTGAATATTAGACTAAGAGTGCTACCATATTGCAATCGAGTTATGTCAGAATCGACTTCTACGTCATAACGACGACACAGGTCAACAGAAATGAGATTTTAGTACCACAAATTTCCCCCGCTGGTGATATCTGATGTCATTATGACGACTTCTGACGTAGTTAGGACGTAGAAGTCGCATTGTGTTTGTGACATATCTCAACTGCAATATGAAAGCCCCTTAAATGTACATGATTATTCACAAAATGAAATGGCCTTAAACTTTTCAGGAAAAAGGCTTTGTAAAGAAAAAGACATGCACACTCTAAAAGAACTTTCACTTTGCACCACTTTTTTTTAACGTTCTTGTACGTAGTAAATAAAGAATAATCGCGATTAATTTCAGTGTTCAGATTCCTACAAAAATACTCAATTGGACAATGGCTGTATCTATTTTGACGTATTTAAGGGTTGCATCGGAACGTCAGATGAACGTAACGCTAGGAAACTAATTTTGAAATTATAAATATTACTTTTGACCAACCTCATTTTGACTATTTTCACCGTGTTTGTACATACGTATCTCAAATATTTGAATTTTTTTATTCATGTATTATAATACATAGTTGTGCACCTCCCACTTATATTGAAATTCGCACTCTAATAAAAAAACGACAATATAATGCAATTAAACTTTATCGGTCTACAAGAAAAGTAGAAATATATCAGCGTATTTCTCTACAGTTAAAATAATAATGCGTTCAATAAGTTCATTTTTAAACAAGAAAATTACAACGGAAATAAAACTATTTGGCGACTTATTTTCAAAAAATAATGTAGAAATTTCATTATTTTATTTATACCTAGTACGGATGAATTGAATCATTGTAAATGTGAAAATTTTTGGTTTATGAGGAAATATCCGTCTTAAACTATTCGGTGCAACAGCCCGCGTGGGTCAGAGCCTACAGTACCAATCTCCCTTCTCAAGACCAACAGCCCTGGGGGTGCAAAGGATATGCCCTAATTATAGGAGGTCAACCTTTCGCGGAAATACCAGTGTTTAGTTCCCAAATGTTCTTGAGCCTCTGTCTACCCACAGAAGGAATGAGAGGCTAAGTCAAACTTGCCCAACACGGAGATTGAATCTCGGACCTTTATATTGGGAGAGCAGAGTACTATCCCAACGCCACTGGGTTTTAATGAAATATCTTCATATAAACAAATCCAAATATAAAAGATACTAAAGCTGATGGACATTGTTATATGTCAGTATTTCAGCTCTACTCAAGCAAAATATGACCTAGAATATTGGGTCCCACAGAACAGTGGAAGTATGCTGAATGACGGTGGTTTGGTTTGGAGCACTAATATCTACTGTTTTGCTTACGAGGTCTAATGATACCGGGACCTACAGTTTAAAGCCGATTCCGAACATTCATGCTAGCAGCGAGATTTGAACACGGTACCGAAGAGAAGTTTTCTACTATTGGGCCATCGTTCGATGAGTGGGGGTGAACATAGTTCGGAGGGTGGTGGTGGGCGATTGTATGAAGATGTTTCATCATTTAAAACTCAATTGTTAAACTTCCAAATATTTTTTAATCATTATCCATTTACATAATTTTTGCCAGTGAAAAAACGAATTTATACAATCAACTAAAACCAGTAAATGTAATCAGTTATCTTTCCACATGTGAGGTTTGTGCCATCAATATTCGGAAAAGTTTTCTCAACAGATTTCGTTTGAGAGTATCAGGAATGAAAATTATTAAATTACAGAATTCCTTTTTTTTAACCGCCCATACCAGAATATCAAAATTCCTTTTCCCGCTATTAATCGTAGCAGAAGCAACGAGCGTATTAAATATCCAAACTGACTCCTAAACCATCACGTATAACATTGAGATAGGTGCTTCGTCTCGCTCATAATACAGTTCAAATAAAGCTTTAGTGCTTTTTTGTTTATCTGACAAAAAATCTATAAAGCATGTTTTAAACATTTTAAAACTTGTTTTGCACTAGATATTTAAATTTTAATAATTAGGCTCCAATTGCCTCCTGGAGCAAAATTATAGAGTTAAACTATGTCAATTTGGCGTAGAAATCCGGAGATAAACTACTTAAGGGGTCTCAAGACCCTTTATCTTTCAAAATCTCGTATATAATAATAGCCTAAGTTATCTGTCCATCTATCCTCGAATTTACGGAGCGGTTGGAACTGGAATGGATAGAGGCATCGATATTGGATTCTTAATGAGTTGGGGTTAGAAAGATTCAAAGTTTATCTTCTCCTCAACTATCAATCTGATTCTAAATTAAATTGGTATGATATGCTTCGTATCACAGCAAAAAATAATGTATCTAAAATGTTCGAAATCCACCCCTTGCCCTCTTTTCGAGAGTTTAGTGCTATTATTTCAAGCCCTATTTTCCCCGGTTAAGAGGAGGCGATTAAATTTATCAATTTATCATATAATAAGAGAACAGTTTTAACATTATGACGTCATACCTTCCATTACATCTCATTTAATCATTTCTTACTTTAAATTGTTTAAATATCGTCTGCATTCTTTTCATACTTTTTATCACTGAACTTAGATACTACGTAAATAGTTTTCCATTATAATAAAATTAAAGAAATGCTTAAATAATAGATTAAGTATATATGTAATAATTTTAAATTTAATCATCAATTATTTTTTGTTGCAATGAAAATTTTTATCAAATTATTATTAACAAATTCTTTTTATAAAAGTCTAAAAGTCTATTTCACGGACTAATAAATATCTAGCTTTTAAGTTATATATCTTTGAAAATTAAGAAGTTTCTTGTTTGTTTTTTTTATATATAACCACACAGTTTGACTAAATGAATTCAACGCGATTCTAAACTGCATTCACAATATCGGGAGACTTTAAAGGAGTATGAAGATAAACAAGTTGAGCGTGTATCAGATAATTCTCAGCCAAAAAACAAGTAATTTTTTTTATCTGACTCATGGGACACTTTACAATTCTAGAAAATAATTTTACTGATCCGTAGTATGACGGGCTAAATGCTAGTGTTTGATTAAAAAAGAATAAAAATATTAGAACCGCGTGATGGCTTATTCCGATTCAAAATCAATTTTGTTTCCAATTTTCTGGAACAGTTACTAATGGATTTGAAAACAAATTCTTGACTTTTTCTAATTTTATACCAATAACAATGTATGACAATTTACGTTAAACGCTTATTGGGTTTTTTTTTTATACTTATACCTAAAACCGCGAGATGGGTCATTTTGACACTATTATAATCACAAGCACGAATTTTGAAATTCAATATTTCCTTGACTGGGAAATAGGAAATGGATTTACAGTTTTCGTAGCCCACATGTGAGCAGAACAATACTTCAAGGTCAAATTGTCAACACTAGGTCAAGGAGGGAATCGGAGGTTGTTATTGATAAAGGACAAATTAAGATATTAGTGTAGTGGCAGTAGACAGTGTTGCACATGCAACATTTTGATAATATACGTTCCTTTGAACGGTAAGTACCTGTTTTTCATCTACGAGAGGCATCTAGTTATGACTGTGTATGGGAGAAAATGCCTCTTGTAGCATATTCGAAGTACACTCCCGGTGTTTGTGGTTTTGGCCTATCGAATGGAGTCTAAATTCTGCTCGTGGTACAGCGTTATTACCGACAATTTGTAGATTTAACAGGTTCACAATAAATTTCTACGATTTTTTTAAAAATGACTGCTTAATGATTTTGTACACTTGAAATAAGATAAAAAAAACGCCCTGAAAACCTTAATATGCCGAATACGTCACTTTCAGTTTGATAGAATCTTTCGAAAAGAAAGGAAGAAATATCACTACAAAAATTTTCTCACAACACTGAACCGAACGATCGTCAAGAACAGTTAAAGTACTGGAACTGTAGTTCGTGGGTTCGAATACCACTGTGGCATTCATAGCCTCTCAGATTTGGCTTTAATCAGTAGATCCTGGTCTCACTAGCACTCGTGTTGTACAATGTAAACCGTAGCGCTGCAAACCAAACTTCTCAACATTGAATCTGTTCTGAATGTTAAAAACTAAGAACAATGGTTTAATTAGAGCGAATTAAATGGAATTGGAATGAATTGCCTATAGTTGTGAAGAGTAAAGATGTATTTTGTCCGATGCATTATTATGCAAGCATGATAATGTAACTGACATTTATCAAGGAAAAAACGTTAAAAGGAGTTATTGAGGACCCTTAATCCTACAGTCGATATTGACGATAGTAACTCAAAAAAGTTTCTGAAACATTATATAACTCAACAAAATTTGGTGTTGACGTTGTCGCCACAGGGCTTAGAAATGTTCTTTGTATTCAGAATCAAGAAGGTGGCTAGTTCATGTATCCCACAATATTTTTATCTTGCCGGAATTAAATTCATGGATTCCATACAAAGCAGATGCTGAAATTAAATTTAGGTGAGAATATCTCCAACTCATTTAACCCCTCAACGTGTACTCTCGAGTTAACCCGAGCATTCTAAACTGGCCAAGCTGTGCACACTCGAGATAATTCAAGCGGCGTTCTACTTAATGTTGCTATAATATATCACACTCGAATGCAATCGAGAATTGAAAATAATGTGAAAAAAAAAATCGTTTTATTGATATTTATCATTTACATGGGATTGTAAGCTATAACACTTATTCAAGTATAATATATATTTTTTTCTACTTATTACTTGCTGTGTGTTGTGCTAGAAGAGATAGCAAAGGAAAAGTGAATAGAAAAGAGTCGTTACATGTGTAATACTTGCAATGTTGGGCTATGTGCTGCACCTTGTTTCGAAATATATGACATAAGAAAATTTCGATTAATTTTAAAAATACTAGTATTAGTATTACTTATGTTTTAAAAGTATAAATAAGCATTTTTACTAATAATGTTTATTCTGAAATGGAAATTCGAAAAGAAAGATAAAAAAAGTTGATGTGTGTAATATTACAATATTCGACTATTTTCTGCAATGTTATCAAAATTCAAAATTGCAATAAAAATTATTTTTTTTTGTATTTTTGTAATTGTTTTGACAAGACAAAGTTCTAAATTGTGTTTTTTTTATAAAAAAAAAATGATTTTTTTTGGCTGGCCTTTTTAAAAAAAATATGCATTAAGGGGTTAAAGAGTTCGGTACTGCGCATAATATTGGTAAATAAAAATACCAGTCGCATACAAGGACAAAAGGTGATAGTACTGAAGAATCTGTACAGATGCGAAAAAATTTCCATTGCAAAGATTCTAAAGTAGGGAAACAAACAAGTTGATATTTGTTCTGACCGTAAACTATTGGTATGCCGAAAGTATACAAAATATATAAAAAGAAATTGCCCAAACTGCACTTTAATTGCGTAAGAGATCTCGACTGATAAGGAAATAAATATTTCAATTAATATTGTCTATATAATTTAAAACTTTCTATATCGTAATATATTAGTTTTTCATGTATTATAACAATTTAATGTAAAAATGAATAGATATAATTTTCATATAAATACAGAATACTTTTTGTATGACAAATTAACTGCTCCAAATTTCAAAAAATAAGTTGCACTACAGCGAGGTATGTCCAACCCGTGTGTATACAAATTAATCCCGTTTACTTGAAAACTACAATTTTTAGAAACTGGTGAATTATTTTTTGATTTTTTTTTTTTTTTTTTTTTTTTTTTTTTTTTTAATTTTTACTCTGGTTGAAACACTGATTGACAAATAACTGAGCTTTTCAAAACAAGACAACTCAACTTTTGACATTGCTTACATTTTTCTTTTGAATTGTAAGCTATGCACGTGAAAATCAGCTTCAGGAAGTCACTAATAACTTACTCATTAAATAGGTTATGTTGAATATGCTCAGTGCGAATTAACCAAGGTTAAAACCCAATCCATTTCCCGTTTTGTTAGTTTTGAGCTAATTTAAGATAGTTAATTCTGTTGTAACTATTATTAACAATGATCTATAATAAAAACAAAATCCTCAGAAACTGATATTTGATCACTCAGGAATAAAATACTGTTCTAAAGGAAACCTTGATCTAAAAGAAAAATTTAACCTTAAAAATACACTTTTGTGAAAAAAATTTTTTTAGTTAAAATCTATGTTTAATACCCAAAATAAAAAAAAATTAACGTGTAGATGATTGTAATAACTTTTGATGTATTTTGTATAAACATAACGAGGGATATACACAACCACATAATACATGGGTTTTGCTTTTTCCGCCTGTTCAATTTTCCACAGAAAAGTGTGAATTGTAAACATTTGGTTTAATTTCTTCTTCTAATTTCTTATCTTAATATTTTACATTGCACATAAATTTAAACAGCTTCTTCCATTTTTGATCAACTTTTACCAATTTATGATTTTTTTTCGAAAGTATTCAAAAACATATATTGAAAATAAATGCCGAAAACGAATAACGTGGAAAATCCACTGTATTAAAGCAGAGTATACTTGCCGCAAAGTTATTCAAGTCGAATTTTGTGGAAAATTTAAATTTTTACAAGTAAACAGTCATTTCCTTGTTTTTCAAGTACATACGATCAACCGTAAGCAATGGTGTAAACAAATATATAAACTAAGGCATCACGTGACTTTCTATACTCTCGATACCAAACTGTGAATAACCCTCATTACAGTAAACTGGCTAAAGACGGTGACCGATCTTCCATTGGGTAACACAGGGCGGTTATCCACCAGAAAACCTAATTAAAGACTTGTAGCCACAATTTTGATAACTAATCTTTCAGTAAGTGTAGTTTGTCATACAAATAAAAAGGAATTTGATTATCTGAAAAGTACTATTTTTTTTATACTATTTAGTTCTGACTCAACAGAACAATTTAAGATGAGAAAACTGACATTGTATTTTAAAATTTGCATTGCTATGTAACATTTAACCCCTTCAGGACCTGCGCGCTGGGAATGAAACGCAGCACGCTCTGAAACGAAGTGCCGGTACCGGACCGCGCATTTTAAGGAGTTAAGCCTAATTTTATAAAAAAAATGCTATAAAATCAGCATTTTAATATGACTGAAATTTTACAAATTATGTGTATAAGATGCTATTACTTAATGTTATTAGTATAAATATTTCATCAACAGAAATGAATGAAATATGCAAAATACTAGAATAACTATGCAAAAGAAAAATACTATACATGCAAAAACATAATTACAAAAGCTATATATTTATATGTAATTTAAAAAGAAGAAAATTGAGTAATAATAATCCTATATAATAAGATTCGAAATTAAAATTGCTTCAGTCTTGCAACTGAAATGCAGGAATCGCAAAATTTCTAAAAATCTGTTCTTTGGTATAGCCATACTGAAAAAGGATGTTGCAAACATAGCGTTTGTGGAATTTTTAAATTGGGCTTATGATCATTAGAATCCCTGATGCTAGAATCGGAATCAGTTTTCATTCATCGTTTGAGTTATTTTACTCACAGACATCCGTGGCTAACGAAATGAAACTGAATGTAGTACCACCCCATATCACCAGGTTTCTACAAACACACCCATAAATATTTCAACTTCCGTAATAATCAGTTGGATGCACTTAACCCTATTTTCCTTACAAAAAGAAAAAACCAATATAAAACGCAGATGTAACGTTAACCCACACGTGCGCTTTTAGAGAGCCGTGAGTCAGTTTGTTTACATCAATAAAGCCATCAAATCCAGATGCCCAAAACAGAAACTAATGCCCGTACATCAAGGTTAAATGCTATATGAGTCAACAGGTGTGAAAACCATTTCCGATTAACGACATCTAGTAGCATTTAAAAATTCAAATAAAACTTTCCGATTACGCATACGAGACTCTGGTCCCTCAATACCAACCGGAGCTCTTCGAGTTGACGTGACGCTGGGCTCATAAGAGTGGAATCACTGCGTCGCGTCAACGAGACGTTGGTCGCGAAGGGGTTAATGAGGTTTATATATGATGTTAATCGGCAATGATTAAGTAGTATAAAACATTTTCAAATCATTTTCGAATAGGCAGAAAAACTGACATTTTTCTTTTTTACACTTCTAAGTTGATCCGCTTTCTACATTATTTTTAAGGACACGTGAATCTTGAATAATCTAATCATAACAGAATACAAGCAGAATTAAATGATTTAATATTATGTTGCAACATGTCAATCGGAGACAGATATCGATGTCAAAGTCTACTTTTGGCACATGAAATGACTGACGTCTCCCAGACGTCATTGTCTGACGCGTGCATAGAATACCATTTAATTTGGCTCTATAGTGAACGTTCTTGTAGAGCTCAGAGACGGGGCGTTTTTTTTTCGGATTTACATTGTTGTTTAACATTCAATAAGGTTGATATATAGTGTTAAAGTACAATAATTTATTAAGTAATACTATAAAATATAATGCCCGGTGTTCGATGAAGACAGTTCTCGACATCTCGGAGACATTAAAGTCTACCATGACGCCTCTGTATATGTCAAGGGGTTACGGCCTATTATCCCTTTTTAAAAGTAAAGTTAGGTAATAGAGATCTAAGAGGCAACACGTGCATAAGTGTGACCTTAGTAGGTGGTGACTAGGCGAAAGCAAAAAGGGCAACTGAATTCATGGACTCCACGGGATGCCTATTTTAATTTAATCAAACGGACAAATTGATGAACGGCGCATTAAGATCCAATGTGCAGGGTTCACGTGCAGCCAAAAAGGTCGGGACATGTGTCCAAATGCAACTTGAAGGTGTTACAATGGGGAATTAATGCAAGACCCTGCGATACATCTGCGGAAGGATCCTAAATGCTCGTAGAAAGCAAATTACCCTCCAAATATTAGATTTAAAGAACTTTGAAAACGACGGTCTTTCGTCATCAGCGATCAGCTGTCATTTCAAACACTTCATAAAAAAAGAATCTTCGTAATAACAGATATGTTTAGTATCGCATGTAAACACATTACTTTAAAGTGAAGTTTTATAAGATTTATCTATTCGCCATGATATCAGTCTATATACTAGCAGAAGTAAATTTATCTTTGGGGTTATCTTGGAGGAAAAATTTAAAATAACAAATTTTGTAAATTATATACAAAATGTATTTTCTTCTCCAAAGAAGTTAAATGTAAAATCTTAAGACAAAAGGCAAACTGTTCCTATAAAAGAGACGGGGCCGTTAATAGGGTCTCTGGTTTAACTTTTTCAAAATATTATCAAAGTTAAATAAATTTCTGATATGCTGACAAATAAAAATTTAATATAATATTTAATTCATGGAGGTGACGTAGCTGTCAATCCTGTCTAGAACGGAGGTGACGCCTGTTCAAAGTCCCCGCGATTGATGCCTCAACTGTTGCAGGACCCCCCCCCCCTCGTTGCCCATAGATATGCGACCCTGTTTCTCCCAACTTCGTCCGAGTAAGTCATACGACTGGAGTCACCACCTCTCATATTGGGATAAATTAATCATCACAAGCTGCTACCTTAATACTATCCTGATTGTATGAGTATGAAATTGTAAATAATGAATAAAAGCAGTAAAATGTTAAGATTTCAGAATAAAGTGTTAATCAGTATTTTGTCCAAGCATACTATCTGGGTTAAACCTACAGGTAGCTTAATATTGCGAGTATGTGTAGTAAACTATACGTAAATTGTAACAATAACTTTTTCTATTCAGTTATCAGCATATAAAAAAATCCGCATTCAAAAATTCCTTGTTGTACGCTAATTAGAGTATATTATTTGTGTCACTTATGGGTTGTATTACTTCACGAGCTTTTCTCCCACATCTCGTTTTTTACTTTTATCCGTACGGTCTAAAAATGTAAGGTATAAACCTATACATATAGAAATGTATTAATATAAGTATAGTCTAATATTTTTTAATTAAAATAGCTTAAACCATTTACAAAAAAATATCCTTCATGATAAGGCTTTATTTGGTGTCATCTGCAAACACAGTAATTAAAGTGGAGCTTTATTATAGAGCTATTTCTAATTTTAGTCGATGATCCTGCCGTAAGAGTGAATTTATGAGCAAACTTCAGGAAGTTTCAATACAAATTACAAGTTTTTAAATCACATTCAAAAAACCGATAGATTATTTGAAGGACTGCCCTCTACCTTCGCAAAAAAAAAAAATAATAATAATAATAAACCGCGTTCCAAAAACACATAACATTTGTACATACCGCTGTTTTTTTAGCCGTCCTTAAAAATGTATGCTGGGTATTAATGGGTTAACAACATGCATCACTCCTACTGTTAATAATAATTGCTTATCACCACCACGCGCATTTAGAGATTTTTGTATTACTTCTTATCACTTGTGAAGTACCGATCACCTTAATTGTATAATTCACCAATCATAATAAATTCCAGACTGAAAACATCAGCTTATTAGGTCGTAAAACTAAACTCCTGAGCAATAGCCCCCAGATGGCCAGAGACTACGGTGCTAATCTGTTTCAGAGACCAAGGTCCCTAGAGTGTGAAGCATATGTTCCGTTTAAGTGGTCCATCTTACGCGGAATCACCAGTGTTTACTTTCCAAGCATGCTTGGTCTTCAGTTTATTTACCCAATGAAGGGATGAAAGGCCTATATTAGGTCGTAACTTACCTAAAATTTCATTCGCCCATTTGACTCATTCCCAGCATTAGGATAGGTTCCTGAAACCTAGATTTCAATCATCCCACCACACCCTTTGAGTTGCTTACCCTCCTTAACTTCTCATCCTAGCAGCATTCTCATTTCGGAGGGTCAAATTTTAACAAATTGACGGACAGTAGTAATAAGTGAAATTCTAAAATTAACACTATATGTTTTTGAAATTTTTAGAATATTAGAAGTATATTTTTACTCTTTCTGCTTAAATAAACTTATTTTTGATTAATTCCGCACCTTTAATTAGGTTACGACTATAACCGTGATGACTCTAGTGGACTCTAGACACTAAGTAATGGAACAATGACAGTTATAACAGCAAAAATTTAAAAACGTAAATGATAGGTTTAACCCCTTCCGGTAAAATGACGAGTCTAGCTCGTCATTAGTTTTTCATTCCATACCGCACAAAGACGAGCTACACTCGTCATGCGATTGAAGTTACTGTTAAGTATGATAATTTAGTTTAAAATTTCTAGTGTACTGAATTTAGCAACACTTTTATCACTTGTGAAAATCACAAGTCACTATTGCATATTGTTTATTTGGTACAAGTCATTGCCAAATTAATGAGTCAGAATAAAAGAAAACCTACTAACCTAACACTCTGAGTTGCTTACCCTCCTTACCTTCTCTCACACTAGCAGCATTCGCATTTCGGAGGGTCAAACTTAACACATTGACTGACAGAAGGAACAAGTGAAATCCGAAAATTAACGCCATGTTTTTGTAATTTTTAGAATATTAGAAATATAGTATTACTATTAAATAAACATAATTTTGATTAATTCAGCACCTTTAATTAGGTTGCGGCTATAACCGTCATGGCGTGAGCGGTCACCAGACACTAAGTAATGGGACGACGGCGGCTATAACAGCAAAAATTTAAAAACGTAAATGGCAGGTTTATTGACTCAAATAAGCAATTTTTTGTATGCAACATAGTATTTTGGGAGTTTTACACGAAATCAATAACAACTATAAATTCAAGAGAAAACACGATCGCACTTCTCCCTTCACAACCACATGCATACTGAAGCAAGTTGTGCAACAGGTTGAAAACGAAATTCAACCTAAAAATTTGTTTCCAAAACATGACACTAAGCTTCTACTTGTACGCCGGTATATGTACATTTGTGCCGCTATAGCCGTAGTGTTTAAAAAACGATCGTTTCGTTTCGGACGGCTATTGCCGTCATGCCACATAGTGAACTTCACTTTGACGGCTATAGACCTAAGTGTCCATCAACGTATTAAGATTACCATTCTCTGTCTGGATCATTTTACTAATCTCTTAGAGCTGACAGTTCGTACTTGCTCTTGTACTGTATAGTTTAACCCTTAGCACTCGGTTGGCTCCGTTACGAAGCCATCCGGCATTTGTTCCGCAGCTCCGTAAATCTGCTGCAGCTCCGTAGGCTCAGTTGCGAAGCCAAATGTTTTTATAGCATGACTACGTTTAAGATGCTGCGTTGGCATTTATTATCTGTAGTTAAAACGGGCTCAGTCTCTGTACTGTTACCATCAAACTACTTTTTGACCTTTTATATGGTTAGCAACACGGAGAAAAATAATTATGATGAGGATTTAGAGTTGAGTGGTAGTGAAGACGTTTGATTTTCAAGTGCTAAAAGATATTGCAAAAGACAAATGTTGATTATAATTCTGATACTTTAAGTAGCGGTTCCGAAATTATACTACCCAAGAAAATCCAGAATGCATATGGGAGGTTGTTTTTAAAGATATCACACCATGGTGAATTACAAAATTTAAAATTATTTCATTTGCAAGAAGGAAGTGCATATGTATCAAACAAAATTAATAACATTCACAAGCTTGTGTGATTCTACTCACCTAAAATAAGACTCCATTTCACTATTCCCGCTGCGAAAATGTGTCGGAGTTGCTGGTAGGCAGTGGTACAAAAATGTTCGGAGCGCTAAGGGTTAAAAAATATTTTCTATTCAATACAATTTTAATGCCTTTTTCGGTACAGTAATAATTTTTATATTGTTTCACTTTTTTTAGATGACTCAATCTGTTTACGAATTATGTACTCTTTTGAACATTTTATTTTTACCTTGTTTTTTGTTATAAAATTTCCCGATACAAAATTTCAACACTTTACTCCTAATCGATCCTAATCTATTCTCCCCAAAGTTTAGACACGGTATAATGAAATTTTTCGTTATATAGAGTTCAGATAACAATCAAAACAGGAAGTCCATAACTCAATGACATAATAGTCTTACAGCTAATAGTTTTTAAGTTTTAAGAGATACGTAATTATAGATGCCAAGATCAAACTAGCCATAGCTCGTTCAATAATCCTTAAATAATTTAAAACCTTGTAAATATACTATTCTCTCATATCTATTATAACTCCTCGGCGAAACAGCCCCTAGGGGGCCAGGGCCTACGGTGCCAATCTCCGTTTTCTAGACCAAGGGCCTTGGGGTGCGAAGCATATGTTCCGGTTAGGTGGTCAGCCTTACTCAGAACTCCCAGTGTTTAGTTCCCAAGCATGCTTGGTCCTCAGCTTCTCTAACCACTGAAGGGATGAAAGGCTGAGTCAACCTTGCCCAGCCCGGGGATCGAACCTCGGACCTGCGATGTGGGAACGCGAAGCGCTACCCCAACGCCACTGGGATTCCTCATATCTATTATCCAGGAGAAAAATTTTTAAACTATATCAGCTAATTTCGGTAAACTTTAATCCAATGCTTCTTAACATATCACGTGCACCATATTTATGGGGCATATAGTTTTTTTTTTTTTTTAAGTGGGCATTTGGGAAGTGGCAAAATGGCTTCGGAATGAGACTGAAATTTAATACTCAAACTCAACTTGTTTTGGCAGAAAACCAATATTATCATTTCAATCCTCATATTTAGTGAAATGTGGCTTTAGTGCTGTAAATGATTTGGTACTGCAGAAGAGATATTCACTAGATATCACCAATCGAGGGGATTAGAGACATTTAGTTTCGAGCACTACGGTCTACTGTTTTGATACACGATGGCTAATGAGACCGGGACCTACTGCTTTTAAAGACCATTCCGAATGGCCACGAACACCAATGCCGCCGGCGGGATTCGAAACCGCCAACTCCAGTACCGAGCAGCAACTCTCTACATTCATCCATCGTTCGGCTTGGGTTTGAAACGGAAGCTAACTAAATTTCTGCGTAATAAAAAATCTTATCAATTGCAAGAATCTCGCTATTTTTTTTTTTAAGTTTATGCTCTTAAAATTCATTCCGTTAACCTGGATTGGATACCTGCCTTCAATTGACTGTACTTGAAAAAAATAAAATTTTCTGGGTTTCATTCATTACCTCAGAATTTTAAATTATCTGTTTATCAAATTTAAAACTTGATTATTTTTTTTAAATTTATATTAACAGAATCTGTAGTGTAGCTTATCTGATGAAGGAAATCACCTATATAATAATAATAGCCTAAGTTATCTGTCCTCTGTCTCTGAACTTACGAAGCGGTTGAACTTGGAATGGATAGCTGCACTCATATTGGATTCTTGACGAGTTCGTTGTTAGCAACGTTCGAAATCCACCCCTTTCCCTCTTTTCTAACGTATGTCATTATTTCAAGCCCTATTTTCCCCGATTAAGATCAAGCGATTAAATTTATCAATTTTTCACATAAGTAGGTAAAAAATAACTTTTTCCAGCATTATGACGTCATTTCTTTAACCATCTCATTTAATAATTTCTTATTTCTTACTTAAATATTGTTTACATTATTTTCATACGTTTTATCACTCAATTTAGATATTACGCAAATAATTCTTTTATATTTGGCTTAAGTAATAGATTAGGTACATATGTGATAATTTTAAATTTAATCATCGATTATTTTTTGTCGAAGAGAAAATTTTATCACCGGTATTAACAACAAATTCTATCAACCTCCAGGGTGTAGTGGAAACGATAGTTTCATTCCTTTACTTCCATTAATTACTATGGCAAAAAAATGGGAAGTACTTAATGATATTTCGACGTAGCTAAGGAAACTTTGAATTATCTTTCTAAATGAATTCAACGTGATTCTAAACTACATTCATAGTATCAGGAGACTTTAGAGGAGTATGAAGATAAACAAATTATTGAGCTTGTACCAGATAATTCTCAGCCAAAAAACAAACCATTTTTCTACATTTTCTTACCTACCTTAGAGTACTTTGCAATTCTGGAAAATTAAAAATTTTACTGAGCCCGTCAAATGACGGGCCATATGCTAGTATCGATGTTAGTGTAGCCTTGTGGGGCTCAATTCCTGGGACTCCAGTTATTAAATATGTCCACGAAGTGAGGAGTCAAATATTTAACAGCTACTCGATGGGGCATGGTCCAAAAAAGTTAAGAAGCCCTGAACTAGACTGAAGAACATTTATCTAGACAGCCAGTGGTATTAAAAAAGGTCTTTTTGACGATGACCTCTTCATTCTCGCTCCCATTAGCACTATAACCGCTGGATGGGTCATTTGAACCCAAACACTATTTTATATCTACCTTTCTCAAAAAGTTACTAACGAAATTTTATTACATTTTTTTACTTTTCCTAATTTTATACCTATAAAGAAACTATAAATAGTGAAGAATCTATGCATATGACAAAAATGGTCCATTAGTAAGCTTCCAAGTGTGGAAGAAAACTGTAGATATTTGTTCTAACTGTAAGTTGTTGATATGTAGAAAATGTACAATATATATGTAATAAGACAGCCTTCACGATGGTTGGTTGCAGTCATGGCCCATAAAAATGACACCGTTTTAGTTAAGGACGTTTATCAACAGATCGTTGGATGACGGGTTCTCACTTCATTATAGGGGCAGGATGAACTGATGGGTCAGCTAACATGACGTTTTATAAGTAAAACATCCCTTAACATCTCAGTCAAAATCTGTGGGAAAATCAACCTTCGATAGCGTGCATCTCCTTTTTGTTTGGAAATTTTCTAAATTGTCCGCGAGGGCAATGTACAATTATACTTGGTTAGACCCCCTTCTCTTAGTGCGTAAACTGTAGCCCCAGTGGTCCATTTAGTTTACGGATTAAAAAGGGGAAAGAAAAAGGACGCGTTAATTTTTGCTCTTGACTCAAGATTTGAAAACCCCTGAGAATTTCTTCGGGATGTCTTGGTTTTTAAAAACGCCTACATTTGTTTCCCGATCTAGTTTACTTTGCTTACATACCCACATATATTTTAGACGACCCGACAGACGTTGTCCTGTTTTAAATCTGTGAATCCAAAAATTGTAAAATGTTTTTAAATAATTTATAAATTGGACCGTTTTGATGGAGAAGTAAGGAAAAAACTTACTTTAAAAATTACTTCACTTCACCACGCGTACAGTCATTGCAAACGTAGATTAAATTAAAATTCCCACATCGCCTGTATGAGGGATTCGTTCTAGGGACTACTCGTAATAAAGCCCTTGCGCTGACCACTGCGCCACAGATACGTTGTCAGTGTAGGGTTTAAAGCGGGATTATAATGGTTTGGTTTGGAGTGCTACGGTCTACTTTTTGCAACACGAGGGCTAATGAGACCGGTACCTACAGCTTAAAGCCGATTCCGAACGGCTACGAACATCCATGCCACAGTGGGATGCGGGATTATAATGATCTCAATAAGTGGCAATTCTGGATTTTTAATAAAATAAAACATTTTGTATAGGATTAAATTGTGAATCCAAACCATTCTGGAATCAACTTAATTATATACACAAAATTTCATCAAAATCCTTCCAGCCGTTTAGGACGAGTTCTATTCCAAACATACGGACAGAAGAATTTTATGTATAAAGATATAAAATTGCTCAAACTGCACCTGAACTGTGTCAGAAACCTGAGTGGTAAGAAACCAAATCATATTGAAGTTGTCTATATTATTTTAATTACAGTTAGTACTGGCTATATGGTCACCCGCTTATAAGGCCAGTTTTTTAAGTCCCATCTAACTTAATAGGAAACATCTGTTAAAGTGCACTGCTTATAAGTCTTTTTTTTTCTTGTTACCGGTCATATAGTCAGTTTCATGTTTTCAACGAGTTTCCATTTTTTTTTTTAAGTCAGTGTTAAATCGGAGAGAACCTGAATTTAAGCCTTTAATTCCCTTCTTTCTTGTTTGTGTAGACATCAGCTCTCTTAGTTCTCTTGCCCCCTGACAAGAGGTGGACATCTGTCTGTTCATTGGTTGAAGTTATCTCTTCCTGAAAGTTGAAATTGAGACATACAAGTAAGGAAAATTTTGTTGCATTTGGATCATACGTCACGAATAAGAACGTTCATTTTTTTTTTATTACGGCTTCGAAACAAAAGAATTTATCATTTGCTGCCAAAAATGAATTGATTGAAAAATTTTAAAAATCTAATCTTTCAAAAAATGCTTTCTCCAAAGCAAATTCGATTACCGGACGACAATAAACAACATTTTAGCTGACAAACTTTGGTCCTCAAGTGTTGTAATCGTTGATAAAGAATGAAAACGTCAGCTCTTGTCACCTTATGGGAATGTGGATAAGGCTTTCTGTTATGGATTAAAAGTGCACGGTATATGCACAATAGGGTTGTATTGTTCCGCATATATGGTCACCCCGTTTATATGGTCTGATTTTTCTGGACCGCTGAGCTGACCATATAACCGATACAGACAGTATATATACTTATCGATAATGTAATATCTAAATCATTATACTATAATTGATAAAAAAAACAGATGTCTATAAATGAATAAATGTCACTCCGTATAAACACAGTGTGCTTTTGAAATAACACGGATTAACATTAATCGGGTAAGTTAGATCCAGAACTTTGTTTTCAGTAGACCGAAACTCCCTCGGTTCTGACGTGATGAACTTTCGCCCTCTATTTCCTGCGCCTGTGATATTCCCAGGCTGGAGTGTTTGGTTTGGTTTGAAGCGCTACGGTCTACTGTTTTGCACACGAGGGCTAATGAGACCGGGACCTACTGCTTAAAGCCGATTCCGAACGGCTACGAACATCCATGCCATAGTGGGATTCGAACCCACGAACTCCGGTACCGACGATCAGCGCTCTAACCAATCGGCCAGCTTTTGGCCTGGAGTGATTTGTTCAAAAGCAGTAAAACAACCTATTTCTCATGTCCGAAATCATGTTTATTTTTCAAACTAGACACCCGGTGGCAGTATCAGACTCTTTTTAATGTGATAGATCAAACTATTTTAAACTAGTATTTTATTAATAAAATAAACATACCATTACAAACATAGAGGGGCTAAGCTTAGATAAAAACCCCAACCGCTCGATTGAAAGGCATTTTATTAGACAGATACCTCTCACTTATAAGAAATCGCAACCATGAAGAGAATGGAAAGTTTGTTGTTCCATAAGTGATGAAAACAATAGGAGATGCAGGAAGGAAAACTCGGTATTACGGTTCAGGGGCTGATTGTTGGACTTTGCATCTCATGCTTTAAGATTTATCACTCATGAAAAAATTAGTAATATTTATTTCTATTATACGTAAATTTAATAAAGGTTTTCCACCGTTTAAAACTTTTTAAATTCTTACAATTTGCTGGAAAACCAACATTTAATCATAGTAACCCTAATTATTGGATTTTCATTAAAAAGAATTTTATTTTAAACTCAAAATGAACTCAAAAGTTAAAAATAAAGGCATATATTACGCATCCCCTATTTAATAATAGCTTAAGTCAGTGATCGGCAAAGTGCGGCTCCAGAACCGCATGTGGCTCTTTGGTTCGTTAAGTGTGGCGACTCTGGCACATATATCCACGGAAGGCGCAATAATATTTTCATTAAAAAAAACTTGGCAAGAAAAAAAATTACATGTTATTTTGATAAATTAAAATTCTTCTATAAATCGATAATTTCTATTAAGTGTACTTTTTTGTTTAAGTTAAAAGATAGATAGGTAATTAAAATATTGTTGTAAAAATACGTAACGAACATCGAGTTTAATTTTATTAGTTTTCGTAAACGTAAACACAAACCATGTACAAGCTACCGGCTGAAATTGTTCGTATATTTTTGACGTACTCCGGTGTGATACAAAGGTACCACAAGCATGCACGCGCATACTTTTTCTAAAGTAGTGGATGTTACAAATTGGCATCACAGACCAGCAGTTGCAGTGTGAACAGTTTTGTCTTATCTACCGTGTCCTGTCTTATTAAAAAGTTGTATTTTTCAATCTAGCTGCACATCTTACAGGTATTTTTATACGATTTTATTACACCTGTTATATATGTTTGTGGTTCCAGTACAAAATTTGTAATCGATTTTTCGATGATTTTATTGATGAGAACTTGGAATCATGCCTAAAATTAAAAACAACAACATACAAACCTGACTTACTCAAACTTTCCAAGGAGATGCAAGCACATTGTTCGCATTAATAAATATTTATTAAGTATGAAATTTAGTTTTATTTAGTGTACTACTTATTTAGTGAAATAAAATTTACTAAACAGGCAGATTTTACTGCCAATTTTTTTTTAAATTTGTTGCAATGTTCATATTTAGCTCTTTGGCATTATAAGTTTGCCGACCACTGTGTTAGATAAAACTACTTTCAACTAGTATTTTATTTACAAAAATAAATAAATCAGATACAATTGCAAAAACAGGGGGGCTAAGCTTAGATAAAAACCCCAACCGCTCGATTGAAAGGCATTTTATTAGACAGATACCTCTCACTTATAAGAAATCGCAACCATGAAGAGAATGGAAAGTTTGTTGTTCCATAAGTGATGAAAACAATAGGAGATGCAGAAAGAAAACTCGGTATCACAACTGTCCAGATTGTGATTGTTGGACTTTGCATCTCATGCTTTAAGATTTATCACAAGAAAAAAATTACTAATATTTATTTATATTATACGTAAGTTTAATAAAGTTCTTTCAACATTTAAAACATTTTTTTATATCTTTCTATTTCCTGGAAAACATAGTCATAATAACTAAGGGATTTTCATTAAAAAGAATTTTATTTTAAACTCAAAATGAACTCAAAAGTTAAAAATAAAGGCATATATTACATATCCCCTATATAATAATAGCCTAAGTTATCTGTCCGTCTGTCGTTGAATTTATAAAGAGGTTGTTCCTGGAATGAATAGAGGTATCCATACTGGATTCTTAATGAGTTAGGGTTAATGTTCGATATTCTCCCTTTCCCCCCTTTTCGAGCATTTAATGCCATTATTTCAAGCCATATTTCCCCCGGTTAAGAGCAGGCAATTAAGTTTTTCAATTTATCACACAATTAATAGGTAAAAATAACATTTTATCTAGCATTAGGACGTCATTCATTTAACCATCTCATTTAAGCATTTCTTATTTTAAATATGGTCTGCATTATTTTCATATGTTTTATCACTGAACTTTGATATTACGTAAATAACATTCTTTTATATTTGACTTAAATAATAGATTAGGTACATATGTGATAATTTTAAATTTAATCATCGATTATTTTTGTTGCAATGAAAATTTTATCATCGGTATTAATAAGAAATTCTATCTACCTCCAGGGTGTAGTGGAAATGATAGTTTCATTCCTTTACTTCCATTAATTACTGTGGTAAAAATATTGGGAAGAACTTAACGATAATTTCGATGTAGCTAAGAAAACACTTTGAATTATCTTTCTAAACGAATTCCACTCGATTCTAAACTGCATTCACAGTATCGGGAGACTTTAGAGGAGTATGAAGATAAATTATTAAGCTTGTACCAGATAATACTCAGCCAAAAAACAAACCATTTTTCTTTCCTGCCTTACAGAGTACTTTATAATGCTGGAAATTAAAAATTTTACTGATCCCGTCATATGACCGGCTATATGCTAGTACACATAGAGTTATGCAATTTTCTTGAATACAAAATGTGCACTTTTATGGCTTATTCCAGAAATTACGCGATTAAGAAATTAAACTATGTAATTAATGCTTCGTTTGTTTTCCTTCTAATAATTTATTAAAACTCTCGAAGGTCATATTCTAGTTTTTGATCCGTGCGGTGTAGATATATGAACACTGCTCGAGAAATTGAGAAATTTAAACCCGGGGATGAAAATCACTATGGCGTTAGTCAACGTGACAGCTATATTGGAAGACTCTCGCATACCCCCTGTGGAAAATTGCTTTGCTTTTGAGAAGATTTCTTAAAACAAATTTTGTAGCCTTAGAGAGATTAAAGCTCTTTAGGGTTAAATCAATGATCTTTATGAAACTGCGTACTAGTAAATATTTGCATTCAAAAAAGATTTAAGTTTTTCAGAAACTAAGCATGAAACATTTTTCCTCGCTCTTTTTCAAAAGTTCAATAACACATTATCGTGAAGAATTTTTTGTTTTATCACAGTAAAAATTAGGGTGAAGAAACTTTTAAATGCAACAAGTAGAACAATTTATACTACAGTTTTAGCAGACCTAGAGAAATCCAATATGCGAGTACCCAATCATCTAAACGTCCAATTAGCATAAAAATGCTTGAACAGCAAGTTTTGCCCTTAAGAAAGTTTAAATGTTTTAAAACATAAACAAGGAATATTTCAGGTTTTTCTACATGAAATGTTAGTTTTATTTATACAAACGTGGTATAAGTAGTGGTGTAAACCAAATTCACATCCATCAAATAGTAATTTTAATAGTGATCCGATAATAACGTTCATTAGTACTTCAAAATTAGATAAATTAGTACAAAATTTAGTACATAAAATGATTTACAGCTTAATCCCTTGACTTACAATGATGTCTGGGAGACGTCAGTCCTCGCATGTGCCAAAGTAGACGTCTCCGACAGACGTCCTGCAGCATTATATTAAATTATAATTTTATATTGTTACTTAATGTACATTAGCATCCTATATAAACCTTCTTAAATGCTATATAGCAATACTAATTGTTAAATAAAACTGTCTATCTCAACTTGCACAAAATTATTCAGATGAGCCAGAACTAAATAGTTTTCGAACACATTAGATTCCGTTTTACTTGGATGTAAAGATATTAATATGGAGAAATATCTAAGTGTAATTTACTAAATTGATAGTTCTACTTCGGATCTTTTGAAACTAATCCGAAACTAAGCAAAAATAAAAGAATTTCATGATCTTATTTTTATAGGAAAATTATTAACTCGTTAACCCCTTAACTGCCGCACTCTATATATATTCTATGCACAGTTAATGCATTAACTGCCTCATAATGGGTATGCATATACCTCTTAAGCTTTAACCCTTTCGTGAGAATCCACGTTTCTAAACTTTCAAAACAGAGCTGCTAATTTTATTCAATCGATCGAACAATTGATGAAAGCGCAAAACCGAAGCGGGAATCAATCTTCCCGTCGTCTCAATAACAATATATTACAATGGTTTTGTGCTTCCCACAGGTGTATTTTATAAGATCGTGTAGATGGGAAGTAATCTTCCCACGGCCCACGAAAGGGTTAAATGCTATATAATAAGAGAATGTTCTCAAATAACAAGCATGAAATGACTAATAAATATACAATAAGAAGGCTAATGTGTACGACCAAGACAGTTAAACCTTTGCACTCGACACCGTTTCCGCGCGTGCCTACCCGCAACTCGAAGCGTTTTGGGGGTTTTTGGTGAATTTCTTAACTCAAAATGATTTCACACATAAAACTGATATTTTAATATTTAATGTATCTTTTAATGAAGATAATTTCTTAAACATTAGTCTTTGAAATTTTTATTTGTACGATATTTGATGTAACAACTGCCGAGATGCATTCCTGGTTTGAACGGATAAATTTCACAAGAGTATGTCGTTTGATGTCTTTTGTCGGGCTTATTTCTTTGAGAACAGACTTTGCAATCATTTGTAACTCCTGTTAGAACGCTATGCAGCTTTCCATTTAGGATGTTTTCGAATTCGGAGGTTGAAGTCGAAGCTCGAGCTTATTTCATTACTACGTTCCATGGTAATAGGGATAAGAAATTTCAATTTTTCTGTTCCTTCGGCCAAGGCTGTCAAGTTCGAATGGATGCCGAAAATGCAGTAAGCTTCATGGTACCGCACTAATATCGGATAATAAAATCTTATGTAGTTTGAAAGGGGCATTACGTCGTCTTTGTAAGATTAAACAGTTTTTAGGTAATAGGGATAAGAAATTTCAATTTTTCCGTTCCTTCGGCCAAGGCTGTTAATTTCGAATGGATGTCGAAAATGAAGTAAGTTTCATGGTACCGCACTAATCTCAGATAATAAAATCTTATGTAGTTTGAAAGGGGCATTGCGTCGTCTTTGTAAGATTATACACAGTTTTTAGACAAAAAGAGCGATAACACGGTAAGATCAATATCAGAAACAAACAAGATATCAATCACCAAATAAAGAAACAAATAGTTTACACAGCGCATCGAATTTCCGAACCAAATGAAATGGTGAGCGATAGTCACCTCTCGAGTGCAAAGGGTTAAAGCATTGATTGCTCAGGACGTATATATAAGCCAGCGGCAGTTAAGGGGTTAAAAATGGATATTTAAAATACTCAATTAAAATCTGAATTTACTTACCTAAAGAGGAATCAAATTTCAAGAACTTCAAATTCGCTACGACAATAACCAGATGGATGAATGTACCAGACATTTGCTCTTAATCTCCAACATAATATTCAACATGGAAAACAAAACAAAAAAAATTAGAGTATCAAATACAAGTTATTTAAAATATCTAAATTTTAATAAAATAATTTAATATGAATATAATATCACTATATTTAAATAGAATGGAAGAATACTTTTTGGGGGACAACTGAAAATAACGAATTAAGTTTAAAAGCAATTTTAAAGAATTTTATTAGTATATCCAAGAGTGCTAAGACACACTTAAACAAAAATTTCTATTAAACATTACAAATAAAATTCATCTGAATCCCTATGTAAAAAGTTATTTCCCCAATTCATTAAATGTTTACATCCATAGTGGCACATACGCTGTAAAATGCTTAAATTCCAAGCAGACCATATTGGTCCGATTTCCAGTCGGACTATTTTATTCCCATTTACGTTAGAAATTTGTTTATAAGATTTACACTATGAGCATTACCTCCGTTTAATTAGAAAATATTCGCATTTATTGAGAAATGGCATTTTAACGAACACTATTAACCTAATTCATTAAACGCTTGCTTGCATGGTGGTAAATGTGGGGTAAAATAGTCATGTAGAATGTATTAACAGGTTGGGGCACTAAACATGAGTTCATATGCTTTTAGAATAAGACATCGCAACCGTATACTCTAATTAAATAAGGGAAGAATTCGAATTCAACATAAACGATAAAACATGAAAGGAAACGTTATAAATTAACTGCAGTAATTTTTTAAACATTATATAATTCCTATGGCAAATTAATTTTCAACTATATATTTAGCTGAGTTTAGCCGAGAAATCTAGTTCAGCTGCATCACTCAAGGCAATTAAATTCACGTTAAATGTTCGTGCAGTTTACATGAATACATCTATATTTAGATTGTCTGGCGTTGCATCTGCCTTCTAGTAAATTAAAGTGACACATAACAAAAGACGATTTCTGCAATGTAAAAAAATGAAACAGAAAAATTACTATAACGATTTCATTAAATATTTGTTTATATTGTCTGGAGGACCAATTGCTCTGCAGGAAAGTCAATACAACTGTCCTAACATTTAAACTGTGACCACTAAATATGAACACACGTATTTTTTTAATATATTGAAACAATCTTCTAAGTAATACAAGATAACGAAAAGTGACAACTACTCCAATGTACGAAATGGTAAAACTTATTAACCAATTTACTATACAAATTAACATTTTAACTGAAGATCATCTTGAATCTCGCAAAAATGAGTTGCACTGCATGAACAGTCAATAAGAGTGGTCTAACATTTAAACTGAGTGCACTCAACATGCGCACACATATCTTTAGAATATGGCATTGCAATTCCCTTTTATTAATACAACATGACAAAAAATGAAAATTACTGCAGTGTAAGAAATAGTAAAAACATACTGACAAATTTGCTATAAAAAGTGTCAATTTAACTATAGCTCCACTTGAATTTTCCTTACAGACCAGTTGCAATGCAGCGAAGCCAATACGACAGCCCTACCATTTAATGAGGGTACACTCATTATGAGCACACATTTTTAGAATAATCTAGCATTGCAACTGTCTTCTAATAATACAGGGTGACATAAAATGATAGTTACTGCAGTGTAAAACTATTTAAATACACCGGTACAAGTGGTATAGATTATTAGGGCATCTCCAATATAGATTTGCTTGAATTTACAGCGAAGACCAGTTGCAATGCATGGAAGCCAATACGACAGCCCTAACATTTAATGAGGGTGCACTCACTATGAGCACACATATTTTTAGAATAGTCTGGCATTGCAACAGTCTTCTAATAATACAGGGTGATATAAAAGGATAGTTACTGCAGTGTAAAACTATTTAAATACACCGGTACAAGTGGTATAGATTATTAGGGCATCTCCAATATAGATTTGCTTGAATTTACAGCGAAGACCAGTTGCAATGCATGGAAGCCAATACGACAGCCCTAACATTTAATGAGGGTGCACTCACTATGAGCACATATATTTTTAGAATAGTCTGGCATTGCAACAGTCTTCTAATAATACAGGGTGATATAAAAGGATAGTTACTGCAGTGTAAAACTATTTAAATACACTGGTACAAGTTGTATAGATTATTAGGGCATCTCCAATATAGATTTGCTTGAATTTACAGCGAAGACCAGTTGCAATGCATGGAAGCCAATACGACAGCCCTAACATTTAATGAGGGTGCACTCACTATGAGCACATATATTTTTAAAATAGTCTGGCATTGCAACAGTCTTCTAATAATACAGGGTGATATAAAAGGATAGTTACTGCAGTGTAAAACTATTTAAATACACCGGTACAAGTGGTATAGATTATTAGGGCATCTCCAATATAGATTTGCTTGAATTTACAGCGAAGACCAGTTGCAATGCATGGAAGCCAATACGACAGCCCTAACATTTAATGAGGGTGCACTCACTATGAGCACACATATTTTTAGAATAGTCTGGCATTGCAACAGTCTTCTAATAATACAGGGTGATATAAAAGGATAGTTACTGCAGTGTAAAACTATTTAAATACACCGGTACAAGTGGTATAGATTATTAGGGCATCTCCAATATAGATTTGCTTGAATTTACAGCGAAGACCAGTTGCAATGCATGGAAGCCAATACGACAGCCCTAACATTTAATGAGGGTGCACTCAATATGAGCACATATATATTTTTAGAATAATCTGGCATTGCAACTGTCTTCTAATAATAGAGGTTGACATAAAATGATAGTTACTGCAGTGTAAAATTATTTAAATACACCGGTACAAGTGGTATAGATTATTAGGGCATCTCCAATATAGATTTGCTTGAATTTACAGCGAAGACCGGTTGCAATGCATGGAAGCCAATACGACAGCCCTAACATTTAATGAGGGTGCACTCACTATGAGCACACATATTTTTAGAATAGTCTGGCATTGCAACAGTCCTCTAATAATACAGGGTGATATAAAAGGATAGTTACTGCAGTGTAAAACTATTTAAATACACCGGTACAAGTGGTATAGATTATTAGGGCATCTCCAATATAGATTTGCTTGAATTTACAGCGAAGACCAGTTGCAATGCATGGAAGCCAATACGACAGCCCTAACATTTAATGAGGGTGCACTCACTATGAGCACACATATTTTTAGAATAGTCTGGCATTGCAACAGTCTTCTAATAATACAGGGTGATATAAAAGGATAGTTACTGCAGTGTAAAACTATTTAAATACACCGGTACAAGTGGTATAGATTATTAGGGCATCTCCAATATAGATTTGCTTGAATTTACAGCGAAGACCGGTTGCAATGCATGGAAGCCAATACGACAGCCCTAACATTTAATGAGGGTGCACTCACTATGAGCACATATATTTTTAAAATAGTCTGGCATTGCAACAGTCTTCTAATAATACAGGGTGATATAAAAGGATAGTTACTACAGTGTAAAATTATTTAAATACACCGGTACAAGTGGTATAGATTATTAGGGCATCTCCAATATAGATTTGCTTGAATTTACAGCGAAGACCAGTTGCAATGCATGGAAGCCAATACGACAGCCCTAACATTTAATGAGGGTGCACTCACTATGAGCACACATATTTTTAGAATAGTCTGGCATTGCAACAGTCCTCTAATAATACAGGGTGATATAAAAGGATAGTTACTGCAGTGTAAAACTATTTAAATACACCGGTACAAGTGGTATAGATTATTAGGGCATCTCCAATATAGATTTGCTTGAATTTACAGCGAAGACCAGTTGCAATGCATGGAAGCCAATACGACAGCCCTAACATTTAATGAGGGTGCACTCACTATGAGCACACATATTTTTAGAATAGTCTGGCATTGCAACAGTCTTCTAATAATACAGGGCGAAATAAAATAACAGTTACTGCAGTGTAAAACTATTTAAATACACCGGTACAAGTGGTATAGATTATTAGGGCATCTCCAATATAGATTTGCTTGAATTTACAGCGAAGACCAGTTGCAATGCATGGAAGCCAATACGACAGCCCTAACATTTAATGAGGGTGCACTCACTATGAGCACACATATTTTTAGAATAGTCTGGCATTGCAACAGTCTTCTAATAATACAGGGTGATATAAAAGGATAGTTACTGCAGTGTAAAACTATTTAAATACACCGGTACAAGTGGTATAGATTATTAGGGCATCTCCAATATAGATTTGCTTGAATTTACAGCGAAGACCAGTTGCAATGCATGGAAGCCAATACGACAGCCCTAACATTTAATGAGGGTGCACTCACTATGAGCACACATATTTTTAGAATAGTCTGGCATTGCAACAGTCCTCTAATAATACAGGGTGATATAAAAGGATAGTTACTGCAGTGTAAAACTATTTAAATACACCGGTACAAGTGGTATAGATTATTAGGGCATTTCAAATATAGATTTGCTTGAATTTACAGCGAAGACCAGTTGCAATGCATGGAAGCCAATACGACAGCCCTAACATTTAATGAGGGTGCACTCACTATGAGCACACATATTTTTAGAATAGTCTGGCATTGCAACAGTCTTCTAATAATACAGGGTGAAATAAAATAACAGTTACTGCAGTGTAAAACTATTTAAATACACCGGTACAAGTGGTATAGATTATTAGGGCATCTCCAATATAGATTTGCTTGAATTTACAGCGAAGACCAGTTGCAATGCATGGAAGCCAATACGACAGCCCTAACATTTAATGAGGGTGCACTCACTATGAGCACACATATTTTTAGAATAGTCTGGCATTGCAACAGTCTTCTAATAATACAGGGTGATATAAAAGGATAGTTACTGCAGTGTAAAACTATTTAAATACACCGGTACAAGTGGTATAGATTATTAGGGCATCTCCAATATAGATTTGCTTGAATTTACAGCGAAGACCAGTTGCAATGCATGGAAGCCAATACGACAGCCCTAACATTTAATGAGGGTGCACTCACTATGAGCACACATATTTTTAGAATAGTCTGGCATTGCAACAGTCTTCTAATAATACAGGGTGACATAAAATGATAGTTACTGCAGTGTAAAACTATTTAAATACACCGGTACAAGTGGTATAGATTATTAGGGCATCTCCAATATAGATTTGCTTGAATTTACAGCGAAGACCAGTTGCAATGCATGGAAGCCAATACGACAGCCCTAACATTTAATGAGGGTGCACTCACTATGAGCACACATATTTTTAGAATAATCTGGCATTGCAACTGTCTTCTAGTAATACAGGGTGACATAAAATGATAGTTACTGCAGTGTAAAATTATTTGAATACACCGGTACAAGTGGTATTGAAAATTAGGGCATTTCAAATATAGATTTGCTTGAATTTGCCGCGAAGACCAGTTGCAATGCATGGAAGTCAATACGACAGCCCTAACATTTAATGAGGGTGAACTCACTGAGCACACATATTTTTAGAATAATCTGACATTGCAACTGTCTTCTAGTAATACAGGGTGACATAAAATGATAGTTACTGCAGTGTAAAATTATTTGAATACACCGGTACAAGTGGTATAGATTATTAGGGCATCTCCAATATAGATTTGCTTGAATTTGCAGCGAAGACCAGTTGCAATGCATGGAAGCCAATACGACAGCCCTAACATTTAATGAGGGTGCACTCACTGAGCACACATATTTTTAGAATAATCTGACATTGCAACTGTCTTCTAATAATACAGGGTGACATAAAATGATAGTTACTGCAGTGTAAAAGTATTTAAATACACTGGTACAAGTTGTATAGATTATTAGGGCATTTCCAATATAGATTTGCTTAAACTTGCAGCGAAGACCAGTTGCAATGCATGGAAGTCAATACGACAGCCCTAACATTTAATGAGGGTGCACTCACTGAGCACACATATTTTTAGAATAATCTGGCATTGCAACTGTCTTCTAGTAATACAGGGTGACATAAAATGATAGTTACTGCAGTGTAAAATTATTTAAATACACCGGCACAAGTGGTATAGATTATTAGGGCATTTCAAATATAGATTTGCTTGAATTTGCCGCGAAGACCAGTTGCAATGCATGGAAGTCAATACGACAGCCCTAACATTTAATGAGGGTGCACTCAATATGAGCACATATATATTTTTAGAATAATCTGGCATTGCAACTGTCTTCTAATAATAGAGGTTGACATAAAATGATAGTTACTGCAGTGTAAAATTATTTAAATACACTGGTACAAGTTGTATAGATTATTAGGGCATTTTCAATATAGATTTGCTTGAACTTGCCGCGAAGACCAGTTGCAATTCATGGAAGTCAATACGACAGCCCTAACATTTAATGAGGGTGCACTCACTGAGCACACATATTTTTAGAATAATCTGGCATTGCAACTGTCTTCTAGTAATACAGGGTGACATAAAATGATAGTTACTGCAGTGTAAAATTATTTAAATACACTGGTACAAGTTGTATAGATTTGCTTGAATTTACCGCGAAGACCAGTTGCAATGCATGGAAGCTAATACGACAGCCCTAACATTTAATGAAGGTGCACTCACGATGAGCACACATATTTTTTGAATAATCTGGCATTGCAACTTTCTTCTAATAATACAGGGTGACATAAAATGATAGTTACATAGTTACTGCAGTGTAAAATTATTTAAATACACCAGCACAAGTGATATAGGCATTACATTTATAGATCATTATAGTTATAGATTATTTACACTTATAGAGTATAGATTTGCTTGAATTTGCCGGTAAGAAAAATTGAACTACAGAAATGTCAATACGACTGCCTTAACATTTAATGTGTGTGCACCAAAGCGGATTATACGTATTTTTTAAAAATCTAATATTGAAATTGTCTTCTGGTAATGCAGAGTGATGTAATTTAAAAAAAAAACATAGAGCAGTGTAAAAAAATAACAGCTAAATTACTAGAGGAAATGCTGACATTTCGTTTATAGATACACTTTAATTTGCCTTGAAGACCAGATGCACCGTAGATAATAGATTTGTTTATCAGTATATGCAGTTTAATAGAGGTATAAAATTTTCTTTACCTAATTTTCATTTAAATAGTTTTTTTTTCACTTAACCCCTTCCGGTAAAATGACGAGTCTAGCTCGTCATTAGTTTTTCATTCCATACCGCACAATGACGAGCTACACTCGTTATGCGATTAAAGTTACTGTTAAATATGATAATTTAGTTTAAAATTTCTATTGTAGTGAATTTGGCAACACTTTTATCACTTGTGAAAATCCCAAGTCACTATTGCATATTGTTTACTTGGTACAAGTCATTGCCAAATTAATGAGTCAAAAGAAAACCTACTGAAGAATAAAGAAATGCCGTGTGTGTTACAAGAATCAAATTAAAAGTGAGACTACTTGGCGGTGTAAACAATTAAGAATTCCTTTGCACTTTGTTTTGAAAAGTACCACTAGCTTGAAGACTATTATCTGTATACCTTATTAATGTTTTGCTTTGATATTTTCTTAATTTTACTGTTTCTGATATTATTTAACACTATGTAAAAAGTGGATTTTAATTAAGAATATGTAAGAATTGTAAAATGAAACAAGTTTTTTAAATAAAAATTAAATGGTTATTCCATGCACAGTTTTTCATTATTAAATCATACAGGAAGGGGTTAATTGCACTTTAGCTGTCTAACAGAAAGTTTCTGTCATAAATATAGAAGTACAATTGTAAAATATAGTTTGAGCATTTTATATTTAATCTAATAGAAATGCAAAATAAAATTTCCTTAGGGAAAGGAACATTTTAAAACTTAAATTGAATTTCATCCAGTGTAATATAGGTTTGTATGAATAGGGGATAGCATACATAGTGATTATGAATGTTTTTATCAAAGAGCTTACTTTTCGTACATTGTCATTGCAATAACTTTCAGTACTCGATTGTGTGGCAGTTTTAAAATAAACCCTTATGCATTCCACAACTCGCATAAACTGGTATCAAATTCACAAGATTATGTGGGGGAAAATATCGCTCATAAGTTTTTATGTTTTTATTTAACCCTTTAAATGTCACCTACATAAACTCTTTGGAATTTGATGAAATTAGTTTATAAATATTACCTATGAACCTTAAAATTGCAAAATGTATTAAAATTTCTCTTTATAATCCTTAGAGGGCTCTTTGCATTAGAGGCCACCATAGGAGGAACTGAGGGGTGGGGGGGGTAACTGACAAACCCTTCCTCTTGTACAGCGTGAACATACTTTTTAAAATTTTAATTATATTGGAAGAATAAATACGTGTTCTTAAAAAGTATAATAAATAAATTTAACAATAAGCGTTGTTTGAATAGATATTTTTGTTTGGGGTCATAAGTGAAAAAAAAAATCGAATTACTCAGTTTCCAGGTCCAGCAAGTTTAAATACATATATTTAAAAAAAAATAAATTAAGTACTATCATTTATTGTAAGTTTTAAATACCAAAACCATAAAAAACCGAAAAAGCCATTCATATTTCTCAAAAACAGAAAAAAAAATATTTAATAAGAGGTTTTCCTGCGAAACCACTGTCCGCTAAAGGGTTAACTGTAGTGAAGCAACACGTAGCCTTGCTGAGCTTTTACAATACTTTACATTAAACCTTTACAAAGAAAATTTGTTTCTAAGCACAAATAAGTTTTGTTTACGCAAACCTTATGTTTTAAGCTATAGTAATTTATTCCATTTTAAAATACTCTCAGTATACTTTAAAATCTTTAATTGAGAGAAATCTTAATTTGGGGAAATAATTTAAAAGTTTGTAGCACAAAAGTCACCATTCTGGATATTCTCTGAATTCCGGTATATATTTTTGATAAACTTATTAAATGTTTAAAAGAATAAAGTTATTTAAAAATAATGGTGTTTTAACCAGTCGAATGTTGATCAAGATATATTCACGTCGAGGAAGTTTAAGTGTATGAAATTTCTCAATGAAAAATACCATTTTAATGATAAAAGTATTTTTAATAATTAGTCAAAAAATGCCCGCAACTATTTTGGACACTATCAAATTCTCTTAGGAAGAAGCTGACTAAACGGGGATGTTTGGTTTGGTTTTTAGCTCTAAGGTTTACTGCTTGCAACACGAGGTAGGGACTACTACTTTGTCAAATTCAAAGGACTATCATCCATGCCAGCAGTAATATTCGAATCCATGACTCCTGAACTTGTCACGAGATTTTAATATTTTTTGTCCAATAATAAAGAGCACTTTCCTTTGTTCTTTGGGCCTGAACCCAAGCCCATTTGAAAGTGTAACATAACCGCAAAACGGCGATTTCCCGCAGCAATGAACATCTCAACTTATGGCGATTTTGGCTTTAATTTCAAACGGAAAGGCAATTTATTGGTTGCCTATTGGCTATCGTAAACATCAAATGAATGGGAAGGGCATTAAAGCCGTTCATGACGTTGCTTGAAATCGCTCTATACACAGTTTTTGGTTTTTGGTTCTGGAGTGCTACGGTCTACTTTTTGCAACACGAGGGCTAATGAGACCGGGACCTACTGCTTAAAGCCGATTCCGAACGGCTACGAACATCCATGCCGTAGTGGGATTCGAACCCACGAACTCCGGTTCCGAAGGACAGCACCCTAACCATTCGGCCATCGTTCGGCCTATACACAGTTTTAGATCACTAGATCATCCCCCCTTCGAAAGGTACAAGAGGGAAGACGTGTGCATTTGCAATTTCTAACAAGGGAGTTTTAGTAAAATATTTGGAGTTTTAACTTTCTCAAAGAATAATATGTATAAAAGTAAATTGATTCTCTTACCTTGAATTTCCAAAAAGAAATGTTCTAGAATAAAATAGATCCTTCGTTACCTGAAAAATAATACATTTTCAATTTCGGCTTCTTTGTGTTCAGCCACAATATTAACAGAGAAACATAAGTAGGTATCAAATTTTATTAACTTTAAACAGTTTCTATGAAAATTTTTAGTTTCTATTACTTTTTAAAATATTTCAGCACTTTTTATAGATTTTCTCAGTGTTACATACACACTGCAGCTCGGTAAAAAATTAATAGAGTAGGGCTCCAAATTTATGGATAAGAATTTGGTAAACAGTATACAAAGTATTGGGTAAGATTTATATAAAAATGCTCTCGGGAAGTCTAAGTTACAAATAAGGTACTAGAAAATAAGAAAGAAAATGTTTTGTATCTTTCATAATAAGGAAGTATAAATTTTAATGAAATAAAGTGGATATTAGATTTCAAAAGATTTCACATAGCACAAATTTAACAGTTTAAGGCAGGTATAAACAAAATATCCACTATTTTTTTCTGTCTTATTCTACCATTTTTAAAGGTACCTTATATCAAATACAGTGGACTCATTTTAACGTGCTCAGTTTGGAACAAACGTGATTTTGATAACAATAACCGATTGATAACAATAAACAATATGCAAAATTAGATAAATTTACTTTCCCTTTAATTCACACCTTATATTTATGTACCGTATATTATCCTTTAACACATAAGAATTGTATATATAATTAAAAAATGATCATTTGTTGACTGTCTACAATTTTTTCTAAGAAGCTCATTGATAAATTGTTCGTAATCATAATGTTTTTTAAAGTCATCGGAGCGATGTTGTATTCCACGTTTCACTTTCAATGCTTTTCTTATTTGAGCACTTATAGGAGGCGGCTTAATATCGAGATTATTCATCTGACTCCTCAGTTCCATCATTCGTGTATTTTCCTATGACAATCTGACAGACTTCAGATTCTGTTAATGTGGAAGCTACTGGAATGTGTCTCCGTATTTTCATTTTGTTTATTTCTTCTAGTAAGATCATCACGAGTTTTCAAAATTTTGCACAATAGAGGCTGAGAAATGTTGTGCTGACTCATTTTTGGTAACCTGTCATAACATTAAAATTTTGATCTTTTGTTTTAATGTTAAATCATTTCGCTTTATAGCTTCCATATCGACAAACTGCATGTAAGCGAGCAAAATTCCGGGGAAGTGTAATTTCCCACTCTTTTGTTCATTTCCCATTTCCCTAGAACAGGGTTTCTTAACCTGTGGTTCATGAGCCCTTTTGGGGTCCATGGGTCATATTTTGGGGGGTCCGCTGACTGCTCCTAATTTTTAAAATGTCTGCATCAATATTTAAAAAAAACTTTTTGTTACGGGCAACCTCTGTAAGCTGCCTGTCTACCATTTCCCCAATAGAGACCTCTACAATACGAGGAAAAGATTCTGTAATTTTTTGTACGTTAATCTTTATTTCAATTTTTAATTTTCAATTTAACAATTTTTTTCAATTTCTCAATTTTCAATTTTGTTTTTTAATTTTCTTTTAATGTATTAATCTATCTTGTATATATTTGCAATTTATTATCTCCGTTTGTTTGATTTTTATGTGCTTTTAACGTTTTAACTTATAGTTTCGTCTATTTCCTTCTCAAAATTCCTTTCTCCTGTGTTAATTTTCTTTTTTATCTATTACTTTGTTTTTTATTTTCGTCTTGTTTGGCGCAGTTTGTCCTTTCAGGAATTAGCGCCACTAAATTCTAACCAACCAACCAACACGAGGAAAATAACATTCGCGAACCATGTAAAATTTGAGTTTTTTAGAAACACAAAGTAGCCTTTGAATGTTACTTCACTTGGAAATAAAGTGACGTTAAAATCAGTTCCGCAAAGTTCTTGCAAATTTTTAAAACAAAATATGTGTTTTACTTTTTCATTTGAATTCTTAATGTTTGTCTTGTCACAATAAAAACAAAATATCGAAATTGACTGAATATCGAACATGATATGCGCGTTGCTTTGTCGAAAACCATCCCTCAATTCAATCTGTTAATCAAGGAAAAGCAGCAACAGCCTTCACATTAAAAATTTTAATTTCTTCAAATTTTTTATACTATTGAAATAAAAATATTAAAATAATTAAATAATAAAACATAATTTTTTTGTAATAAATGATGTTTAAGCAATTGTTTTTATAGATGGGTCTGTAACATTTAAAATTTTTAAAGTGGTCCATTGGGCCAAAAAGGTTAAGAAACACTGCCCTAGAAGGAAAGGGAGAATTCTCGAAAATTCAAACAACAGTTTGGTTTGGTTTGGTTTACAGTGCTACGGTCTACTTTTTTGCAACATGAGACTAACGAGACCGGGACCTGCTGCTTAAAGCCGATTCCGAACGGCTACGAACATCCATGCCCCAGTGGGATTTGAACCCACGAACTCCGGTTCCGAAGGCCAGCACCCTAACCAATCGGCCATCGTCCGGCAAGAATGGGTTCCATCTGAATACATTGTGAATATTCCTTTGCCAGTTAGTTCGGAAATTGATAACATTAACCGATGAAACGATCACATAAAGCAATAATTTTAACATACCAATGAATAGAGAAAATCGTGACCAAGTGATTTCGATAAAAATAACCGATTGATAACATTAACCGCGAACACATTAAGTGGAGCCCACTGTATTAAAAAACAGTTTTTAAATTTTGAAGAGTAAACGTCGTGCTCAGTTTTGCAAAATTTTACATTTTCCGTGAGTTACTGAATAACTATCGATTTCATATCTTATGACCATCAGTTGATAAGTGGCTAAAATATAATTACCAATATTGCACGCGTCAAAATACAAGAAAAAAAATCGGAAAAACTAAATAAAAATTTAACTTGACTGGTGAAGAATAAAAAATTTTAACAATTTGAATGGAAAAGTTAAAATTATATTCTGTTAATAGAAAATAAATAAAAGTAAATTAAAAAGAAAAGATTTCTATACATAAGTTCAAAATGAATAGAATACGCATACAAAACCCCGCGGGCCACATTGGAAGCGAATCTTAGGTAAGTGGGCCGCACAGTATGTTCTATGTATGATTGCACACATATCTGAGGCTTGGATTTTATTTGAAGCGCTACGGTCTACTGTTTTGCTCACGAGTTCTAATTACTCCAGGACGCAGTGCTTAAAGTCAATTCCGAACGGCTACGAACACCCATGACAGAAGCAGGATTCAAACCCGCGAACTTAGACCGAACAGTAACGTTCTGCCATTAGGCCATCATTCGGCCCACATACTTGGGGTGAAACTTAATACATTAAAATTTTTATTATTCATAAATTAGAAATGGAGCAGTTAATTTGCAAATGTGCAAAATAGTTATAATAATCAGTAAATCAATCTAAAAATATATAGCAAATACACTACTTGATTCAATTAGAAGTTTTCGTGAATTTTGCCACAGGCCACGAAATATTACTACTGGGACTATAAACCACACCCGATCAAGGCAATAAAATATTTCGCAAATATCCATAAAATGATTAAAGCTTATTGTAAATGTAAGATTGAAAATTACCTATCAATGCTACATATTACTAAACCGTATAAATTTATAAATTCCATAGGTACTAGTGAATCTAATTGTAAGCTGAATTTTCTCCCTTATTTAAATATACATCATTAGCAGTTAAATAACACTAATAGATCAAAACGCCTTGAATATCATTTTTTAAATATTCAGCCTCCGTCTTAATGTATGGTTTGGTTTGGTTTGGAGCGCTACGGTCTACTGTTTTGCACACGAGGGCTAATGAGACCGGGACCTACAGTTTAACGCCGATTCCGAACGGCTACAAACATCCATGCCAGCAACGGGACTCGAACCCGCGAACTCCGGTTCCGAAGAGCAGCGCTCTACCATTCGGCCATCGTTCGGCCTTAATGTATGAGCATAAATGTTGCATTAAACAAAGGTTACTAAAATCTAGAATATAAAAATTAATAGATTTAGAAAACATTTTGCTTAAAAATTGAGGTGCTTCTCAAAATTCACTAAGCGCCCATGGGTTAATCCGGTACCGTCTCTCGACAGTACCAGTTAATCGCGGTTAGCCGTTAATCGACTTTGGTGAGACCAGCCTTAAATATTTCTGCTGCACTGCATATTAACTATTTTCATCTTTTTACTGTCCATTTAGTTTCTATGTTATACTAAAAACCCGGGTATGAATGCTCACTTGCCTTAAACATTGCCTTTTCCATAAACAACTTGCCTTTTCCATAAACAATTATTTTAAAGTATATGATATTTTAGAAGCTTTGTTTTTATCTGCTTCCTGTTATTAAACCCTATAACTTGACAAAATCCTGATAATTAAAAAAAAAACATACCCAGTTTTTAATTCAAAAACTCTTTAATAGACACAGCACAAAAATTTCAGTGAAATATAAAAAGTAATGCACATTAAATATTACGAAGTCTAAGAAAATAAATCATACTACGAAATATTAAGTAAAAAATAAAATTGATCGGAAAAAAAGTATTATTGAAATAAAATCGGGTAACTAAATTTCCTTTCATTAATATTAAGCCTAGATTACCTTTTTTGTCCAATTAAAGTCTTTCATAAAACTAACTTCCATAAGACTAACAGAAATTAAAACTAAACTTATTGTTTACATAATTTAAAAATAACACCAGACCTGCGTGTGATGAAAAAAAATGTAAAATAATCATTTTGGACTCATAGCTTATAAAGTACCGTTCCACAATCATAAATTTTTTAGAATAGTTAGATAATAAAATACATAGTATCGGCTATATGGTCACCCCGCTGATATGGTCAGTTTTCTGAATTCCCGTCTAACTTAATAGGGAACATGTGTTAAATCGCACCGGTTATATGGTCAGTTTCATGTTTTCAACAAGTTTCCTTAAAAAAAAAAAATGCGAAATTGGAGAGGACCTGAATTCAAGCCATTATTTTCCTCCCTTTCCCCCTTTCTTGCTGGTGTAGACTCATCGTTGGAGTTTTCCAACTCTATCAGTTCTCGTCCCCCTTGATAACATTTGTTAGGGTGCTGACCTTCGGTACCAGAGTTCGTAGGTTCGAATCTCACACTGGCATGGATGTTCGTAGCCCTTCGGAATCTGCTTTAAGCTGTAGGTCCCGGTCTAATGTGTTGCCCTCGTGTTGCAAAAGGTAGACCGTAGCACTCCAAACTAAACCAAACCCTGATAACAAGTGGACATCTGTCTGTTTATTGGTTGAAGTTATCTCTCTCATATGACCTCAGGTGTTATTTTACTAATTCCGAAGAAGCAGATGAGCATTTAAAAGCTATTAGGGGCTTAGAAAAAAGTTGTGTTAACAACCAACAAAAGGAAACAAACTGATATAACTCAGTTTAACTGATTATTTTTAAATACATTGAACATGAATGTACGTATGTACGTGTGCTATACTTTGATTAGTAAGGTAAGCTAATAAATTTCTCCCCCAAAAAATATTGCATAATTTTAATGTAATTTTTACATCTCTAATTCATTTTTAAAATATTCTTAAAAGTATAACTATTTGTTCATGAGTACTAAATTCTGATAGGTGAATATAATCCTGCCACAATTCAATAGGGTTGGTTGTGTTAACAACCAACAACAGGAAGCAAACTTATATACTTGATTATTTTTAAATACATTGAACATGAAAATACGTCTGTAACGTGTGCTGTACTTTGATTAATAAGGTAATCTAATAAATTCCCCAGGACCGTAGCCAGAAATTATATTCGGAGGGGGACACTGTTTTTTTTGTGAATGATACTTCAATAAAACTACAGGTTTTCTTATGCATGAATGTATACTTCTAATGAGTATCATAATAGAATGTTATTTAAAAGTATCAAAATAATTAAAAAATGATATAATAAACAAATTTATAGCCTTGAATAAGTAATGTAATAACTAAACAATGAATTTAATAGTAAAATTAACATCGGAAAGATATAAATTATACATGGTATTAAATTCTAATTTTTAAAACAGAAGTATAACGAAAGAAAAAGAATTTTGAAAAAAGAAATGTTCAAAATTTTACCTATATATTATAAAATATGCTCTTTTTGAAATTTTCGCCAAATTTTTTTCACAATTTCTTCCCATTGTGCCACAATATTGTGATGAGTTTCCAAAAGTGCCACTCAATCTGCTCTTAGTTGTCGAATACAATTTGCACCTACTGTTTAACTTAACATCAATGTTCTAAGCACACTGTTGCCTATGAACAGCCTGGCAGATGGCACACCCACACACATGGTCCATTTTCCACGACATTATCTTCAAGAATTTCGGAGGGGGACCAGTCCTCTATATCCCTCCCCTTGCCTACGGCCTTGAAATCCCCCCCCCAAAAAATACTGCATATATTTAATGTAGTTTTTACTTCTCGAATTAATCTTTAAAATGTTCTTAAAAGCATAATTATTTGTTTATTAGGTGAATATAATCCTGCCATAATTCAATAGGGTTGTATTGTTCCACATATATGGTCACCCCTCTTATATGGTCATTTTTCTGGACCGCTGAGCTGACGATATAACTGATACAGACTGTATTATCTTTACTTAAATATCTATTTCTTTTTTTAAACAAAAAATATTTTTGTTAGAAACTTATAAAAAAAACACTTTGTTGTTAACAAAAATGATATCAAAGCTAACATACATGATAACTAAAAATATAATTAAATTAAACACAAACTTATTGTTTTAAAACATACTATAATATCTCACATTAAATTTGAACCTAAATTTGAACACATTTAAAATACATGTATATTTTTAAAATTGTGAAAATTAACTTTTCTTAATAAAAACTTATAGCGAAAAAACATTTTGGGAAATATACAAGAAATTTTAGGTTCAATCGCATAAAAATTATTTTGAATACAACCTGTAAAAATTTCATGAAAAAAATATTAAAAACTTTTTGAGATAACATGCACGTTACATGAAAAAAACACAATTTAAGAAAAATCAAGTTAAAGTTTTGTAAGTTAAATTTCTTCACGGTAAATAGTTGACACGTTTTTATTCGTAACTCCTCAATACTCGAAATTCTTTACACGGACTGTTTTAAAATGCTCAGAACTAAATTCCATTTCACACAATTTTTCTGAAAAATCTAATTTTTTGTCGATTTAACAGACGCCTTAAAATACATACAGTATGCGTACAAAAAATTATTGGTGTTA